>WEKX01023896.1:0-27489 GCA_013390025.1 Pitta sordida | reverse complement strand
GCGCAGAGCCAAAAGCCGGCAGAGGGGCTGGGTGCGAGGCAAGCCCCCGCGGCTTCCACCCGCCCTTCGGAGGAGCAGCGTGCTCTGCGAGCGGTTTGCCACTTGTCAGAGAGGTTTTCAGGCACGGGGCGGGAAGCGCCCCCCCTCCGTCTCTCGCTCCCCTCCCCGCCGCCGCCGGCGGACTTGTTGCTCCCGCTCCACCTGCCTGCCGGCGCCCAGCAGCCGCGCCGCGCCAGGCGGGGAAGCCCGCAGGCGGCAGGCAGCCCCCACTGTCAGCGCGCAGCCCCCGCCCGCCGGTCCACCTCCCGCCCTCATCGGCATAATTTATTCACCTAGGCAGAGGGGCGGCCTGGGCAACATCTCCAGGCGTGATGTACGGGACATCAGGCTCACAAATTAGGAGGGCGAGGGGCGGAAGGGAAGCTCTGGAACACCGGCTAATTTACGGCGGTTTATGGGCGGGCTGTCATGCCCACGGTGTGAGCATAAAACACGGGAGCGCTCTGTCGTCCCGTTCTGCTCTTGGAGGGCGGAGGATAAACGTGTGTAACCCAGCGGCCAGGCTCCCTGCGAGCGCAAAGGCTGGAGCAGCATGTGCTAACCGCCCACTGTTTGGAGAAGGTTGAATTTAAGACTATTTTCTTACTGCTTGTTTATTTACCGAGTTGTTTCTTCACTTTTCCATGTACACTGACCATTTTGCATTGTTCTTGTTTCGTTGATTAGAAAGGAAACATTGACATTCAGAGAACTGCACACATGGCCTGATAGGAAACTTTTTGGGTTTGGGTCCTTCCCCGCTCTATCTTTTATCTTCCAAATGTTTCATTGACCTGCTATAGATTGGTTCGCATCTTAGCATTACCACAGTGCATCTGCTACATAGCACTTTTGTGTGACATTTCTTGTGCTCAGTACACTGAACCAGAGAAACTTCTCAAAGCAGGACTAGACACTGAGGAAACATATAGCTCATCCTCGTTGGTATCACGTGAATACTGACTCCTTAAGAATCACAGGATGAAAAAGAGACTTGTCCAACTATGGCACTCCTCAAACAAGAGTAAGAGGGTTGGTTTCTACTATGAATCAAGTTTCCTTATGGAATCATGCTGGTGCAGTTTTATTGCCTGTTGTTTCCCAAGTATTCAAGCAGTCACAAATACCAAGAAGACATGAATCCAAGAACCTTTGTGAGTTACAGTATAACTGCTTAGACTTTGAAAAAAGTGTACCAGAAGTTCATAGCTAGTCATTTATTATTCATAATTTGTCTCTTCTGTCTAAACAAAAAGTTTTGTACACTCTACTTGGGGAGAAAAAATCATGATTACATAGCCTTGGGTGATAGTTTCTTCACAATGAACAATGAATAGTTGCAATGGACAGTTTGCAAACAAATTCCGCCAAGTAGCACATACCTTATGATCAGGACTTGTGAATAACAACTGCTCTTTTCAAAACAAGGACTTGCTCACAGGCTATCCCTTGGGAGTAAGAAGATGACATAGTATTTGGAATGAATAAACTGACAGAAGAAAACAAATAATACCCACATGCTCTTATTTGGCCCATGGCATGGGCTCCTCGAGTATGGAGTGAGCAGTGCCCAGGCTGCCTCGGAGTGGCTGGCAGCCCACAAGGCGCTGGGAGCCATCGGTGCCAGCTCCAGCACTTCACATTACCCCCTGCTGTTAGTATCCAGCATCATTACTCACCCCTGCTCGTGGTGACATCCAGAAAAGTAACACTGCAAACCCTCAGGATATGATTGTCATTTTATGCTGTGGGTTAATGAGGCGCCGCTCAGGGCATGATGGCTGCCTGCAACCTGCTGCCGCCTATGGGGTGTGCAAGTGAGTGCTGCCTTATCTGGGCCAGGGTTAAATTTTCTCCCAAGATTAGCTGTTCTTATAACAGGGCAGATATTGACACACTTTGACTCCTCTAGTGCCCCATATGAGGCAGAGACAGCTGTGTACCCATATGTCAGTGTGACCTGGCCTGATGTGTTGCTCGACCAAATGATGCAGCTTTTCTGTCTCAGCATCACACCATTTGTTTTGGACAAGGCATATTCTGTATCAGAAACTAAATAGTCTGAGACAGAAAGTCCCTTGTTGCATTAGATTTACACATACTTGCCATCAAAAAGGTTAACAAATGAGCCAGATCACCATGTTTCTGTGGGACGCAGTGCAAAGCCATTATCTTACAGAACACCAAATCTCGTGGTAGATGTTTCTTATTCTGGAGAGGTATGATAAGAAACCTTTCTTTTTCTTTCTGGGACAAACAGAAAAATCTGCCATACTAGAATCAAAGCCCCAAACTATGAAAGCATAACTTTAAAATATCCAAGAAATTGCTTTCCTGCTTTTTGTCATAATGGGTAGCTATACCTCTACACACCTGGGAAAAATGTTAGCCCTGCCTGCTCTCACCTCTGAAAAGAGATGAAGCTCATGTTCATGTGTACATGTGTCTGCTCATACAAATCTTCAGACAAAGAGAAACATGATGAGGAAGAGTGAGAGGAGAAAGAGCCAAGTCTTTCTCCTTGCTCCGGCTTAAAGCTTTTTGGTAAAGCTTGGTTCTGGGAAAGATGTCAGCTAAAAGTTTATTAAAATGTTTCGAAATTATTTGATAATGACAGAATTTAAGAACAAATTTTTTCCAATAGCTTTTTTCCTATTGGGTTTTCACATAGAAATAGATATCAGAGAGACTTTGAAAATGCAAATTAGCAGTGTCCTCTTCTTACAGAAAAACCATGGTGATTTTACTGATGGAAGCATTATTTATCCACTTCACAGCAAGGTTGGTCCAGAATAGACTAAACTGTACTGCAGAATCTGATCAGCGAGGTAAATTACGCACAGTTTGATTAAATCTAGCTCAGGAGTTGTTTGTGTAGGTGAAGAACATAACATTGCTGTTTTACCTGTTATAAAAATCTCCACTCATGTTCGCCCCAATAGAGAGCATTAAGCAGCCATACTCTCCCGTGCTCCATTACTTGGTACCATCAAGTGGACAACAATCACCCTTGCAGTATGCTTCTCTCATCTAAAAACAATTAACTGGATAAAAAAATGTTAAGACACAGCATTGCTGCTTTTGCCAGCTTTCCACAAGCGGGAGGCAGAGTGAATCCAGGACATGCAAATATTCGGTGCCAGTGAGCCTGCTTCTTATTTTGCAGCCATGATGATGCCAGAGTCAAGAAGGCATCTACTTAGGATCATAACTAAGATCAAAACCAGATTGCTGTAGCACTTTTGGAAATGCTATCTATGCAATGATAGAACTGGGTTTCTTTTTTTAACTCTCTCTCTCTTAAAATATCCCCCTATTTTTTACCTTTTTTATTGGTGAAGATTTATAGGTTTTGAATTAGAGATAGTAACTTGGTCTAAGGATTTAAACTACTCCAGGAGTAAACCAGATGTCAGTTCATATGGGCAAGCAGTGATTTAAATGCTTGCAGTTGGGAACTGTATCTCAAATGTTGCTGGTCACATTTAGGATGATATACTGTGCAAGTTCAGGTTACGAAACACTTAAAATGTTTAAAAAGCTTATTTTTCATCTGATAGCCAGAATATAGCAGCTTGAAAAAAGAACTGGATGCTGGTATACCAAGAACTCGTATTTTGAGCTGGCCACTAACACGTACAGGTGGAGTATAAGAAATGGCAGATCTGCAGCACATAAACAGTAGCAAAAGGAGGAGAATTTTCGGTAAGGTCTGCTGAAGTGCTCATGCACACAGATGTGAGGCAGCCACACTTCCCATCAGGAGGGGAGTGCTCTCGCTTTGAAGATTCGAATCTCTAAAGGCCATGGTTCAGCAGATCTTGTACATGGCCAGGCCAAAGGTATTGACAAAAGATGCTATTATTTGCATTTCATTGGTCCGTGTTTGAAGATGTGGATGGTGTTTGCAGATGACAATTTTCCACTAGACAGTACTGGTGTCCAGAGTTCTCTCCATATTTCTATGTCTACAGCATGCTGTATTCTGACTGAATCCATAGTCAACTACGGGATTTCTTTACCAGATACAACATAAAGTTGTGATTAATATTACACAAAAACAGATCAGTGAAAAAAAAAGAGCTATTTGGTGAAACAACAAGCCAAGTTCAATTTTTGATATATTTTGCATATATGATCAGGAAAGGCAGAAGGCAGAGAATAAATAGAAGTAGGGATTGGAGTCTGGGACTTTATGTTGGAACATACACTAAGATAAATGGTTGAGTGGTTAATAATGGTTATGCAAACCATTTTTTGCAAAGGTTCCTGCTTTCAAATGGAGCTTATATATTATTCATTATGTATGGACATGAATTGTATCTGCGTTCTACTTCTTCCTTCATTCATCTCTTTCGTGCTCAGTTCAGCCTTTGAATTAGAGTGCATTTTACCCCCTAAATGAGATTTTACTCAACTTTTGTATACTTATACTGGTAAAATACAAGGTAAAAGCAGGATCCAGCACTTCTGTGGCTTGTCTCACTTCTCAGCTCTCTGGCAGGTTAGGTAGTATGGTATTTCTCATTGAGCTGCTCATAATATTTGCCAAGATAACACAGAATCACCGCAAAAACAACTTACTTCACTGTTTTGGGAAGAAAGTTGGAAAAGCCTTTCACATTCAAATATACAAATTGTCTTCTGTCACTTTAAATTTAATATAAGCACATTACAGTATACATGATGCAATACATTAATATACTTAGCAGATGCATAACACTTGCTCATGATTTAATACTTAGATATACTTATTTCACATCTACTGTACAAACACTTCATATATTTGAATTTTAAGTCAGACTTATCTTCAGACTAGAGGCAATTGAGTCACATGAGTGTAGGATTTAGTTTATTAGTTCCATAACATTATTGGTATTTTGGCAAACATGATATTGAAAATAAAAAACTGAAAAAACCTTTGCATCTGGATTTTAATATATTTCACAGGATTTCCTTTTTCAACATGATGAAACCAGCTCTCCTAGACCTACAAACTGATCCAAGACAAAATTCAGACCCCGTATGTCATGCTTTACTAGAATTCATGAGTATTTTTCATGTGAATGTAATACAAAACACTTCAAAACAGATAAACTAACTGTCTTACATTTTTCATAGCTTCCAGTACTTGCTTTAAAATGCAGTTGATGCTTGGCAATAATTTTATTGAATGGAGAGCTGTCATCAGAAATAGAACAAGGAAACCAGACCTGAGAACCTCAGACTGGGGAAAAAAAAAAGACATCCTTGTACTGGCTTCAGGCCAATTAATATCCCTTGGTTCCCTGATTTGTTTATTTGTATATGAATGAACACCACTGGAATTCATGGGTCATGGTGGAAGGCTGGGAGGACAAAGGTTGAACTAAGTGCTTCTGAGCCTGCAAAGTCTTATATTAGCATGTAACTTCACTCGTGTGTATAGTCTGATCCAAATCAATAGGATTAGTCATGAAAGTAAACTTTCACGTGTGCTGAAGTATTTGGAGGATATAAAAATGCCAACATGAGAGTCCAGACACAGGATTCAACACAGAAATCTAATTACAGTCAGTTCCCCGTTTTCGCAGGTCCACAGGTCTGGGACAGCAGTGCAAGGACAGCAAATTGTGAAGACAGCAAACTCATGAATATGCAATTAAGTATCGCCCTTTGCCCCAACCCCTCAGCTCTAGAGGGGGTAGGGCATTCCCAGAACTGTCCCACACCCTGTTCTGCCTCAGGAAAGTGAAGGAAATGCTTTTTGCCCCTTCCCAGCTGCAGAATCCTGATGTTTGACCCGGAGCCACTTTTTCAAGTACAGAAACCCTAGAGGAGCCGGCACTGCCCCCACAACGAAGCCAAGTGGGCACAAAGACTCTTGCCGTTATTTATTCCCTGCTGTGTCTATATTGGGGCTTATCAGGGTTGCTGGTTGTTGGTGTGTGTCTCTTGTGTTCAAACATGGCAGAGGTGCTGCGCCATGCCGCTCCAACAAACCCAGGGCAGCTCACCCCAGGCTGCCATTCTGTTCTGTTCCAGAGCAGTACCC
The DNA here is from genome assembly GCA_013390025.1 of Pitta sordida. Classification (NCBI taxonomy): domain Eukaryota; kingdom Metazoa; phylum Chordata; class Aves; order Passeriformes; family Pittidae; genus Pitta; species Pitta sordida. The sequence goes on along the minus strand of WEKX01023896.1, from coordinate 21,416 downwards.
TGCAGTGGGATGCTTGGGGAATTGCAGCGGCACTGAGTGCAGCGGCAGTGTGGGTACCCTGGTGCTCCGTGACAGGAGCCACCATCGTGCAGGCTGGGACGCACTCACCGGTCTGAGCAGGCTGACATAGTCGCTGCTGTCGAACGAGCTATGATATACCCAGCCAACACTCAGGAGACAGCTGTGACGCAAGCAAGGCTGGGACTCAGGCACCATTCCAGAGCACACAGTCACTCCTGCTTTGTTCATGGGGGAGGTGTTTTGTTTGGTGCTTTTTTCTGGGAATGCAACAGCACTGAGTGGAGGCTTTTACCTGCTTTTGATTTCTCTTTAATAAATTTTCATTATTAATTTGTGGCAGGGATGGCAGTGCAGGTTGAGCTGAGCTGGGGTGCAGAGTTAGGACAGATGCAGAGGTTCTGCTCTCAGTTCACTGCCTAGGAACTGCATGCGCAGCCATGTTCGCAGATGCAAGGACTACAGTCATCTTCACCATGCATGAGCAAACAGCACTGGTTGCCTCCCCGGCATTGCTGGCGACTCTGACCTCCCTTTCCTCATAACAGCACTCATTTTCCCCAAAGTGCACATAGTTTGAACCTTCACTGCTTGCTCCTGCTGTGATGTCAGGTGAGGTTGCCATTTTGCCAGCCTTGAAAGGGAGGGCAGAAGGGAAAACCTCTGCACCCACCTGCCCCTGCTGCTGTCATCCCATTCTGGGCACAGTAATTGTGCCCTTCCCTGCCTGGCTCGCGGCTTATTTACATATCCATGAGCTGCTCTACCGCCGGGCATCAGGAAGTGCTGAATCTCAAAATCCCTAGTCACATAGCAGGCAAGACTGTGACTAACGCACAGAACTGAGTGGGCTGACACAGTCGCCACTTATGTATACCCAGCCAGCGCCTGGGAGAGGGCTGTGACACAATCAAGGCTGTGACACATGCGCGCAGCACCACCCCCCATCCCAGAGGAGAGCCCCTGCCCTGCCCAACCAGCCGCCCCCCAGGGCAAGGTGGTCTTACACCCTTCCCCACTATCAATTCTTTTAATGTTTCTGACACAGCCACAAACATCTCCTGTATTAAAAACAAAGTACTGGCTTGAGTTAGCTTTAATTTGGGTGGTCGCTCCCTGTCTGATGCCACAGCAGCCCTGGGGGCCCCCATTTCCACTGCCACACCCCATGTACCCAGAAGGTGCGATGCAGCCCTGATGCCTCCACACAGCCCGCCCAGGACTGGTCACAGTTCCAGGGTGATAGCAGAGGCCCCTCTTCCCCTTAAATCACCATCCTGTGCCACGCCACCACACCTCCATGCCCACAAGCAACAGCTCAGAAAAAAGGGAACAAGGGTGAGGGAGCGGTGGTGGTTTGGGAATCAAACTGAGCCAAGTCAAGTGCTGGCGAAGGAGCCCTTGCTGCAGCCAAGCCACTTCCCATCAGCACAGGTGCCCATCCACATCTAGGGAAGAAGGGTTCCTGCGCATGTTAGAAGGCAGCCATCAAGAACAATTAATGCCCCTCCTTATCAGGATGTCCAATTACGTTCAGTTACCTTCAGCTTCTCTTNCACACTGTTCCTGATACAGGCCAGGATGCCATTGGCCTTCTTAGCCACCTGGGCAAACTGCTGGCTCATACTGAGTTTTCTGTCAATCATTACTCCTAAATCCCTCTCCATTTCACCACTCTCCAGCCACTCATCCCCCATTCGATAGCAATGCATGAGGTTGTTATGTTTCTATTAGTGATCCTTTGCTCTCTTTAGGTTTCTATTTTATGCTGCTAGGCCTGAAGAAGGCAGGGGTGGACTCAGAAGATTTGTCTTTTGCAATCAGTTGTTGAATGTCTCATTATTTCAGACATATGGAAACAGATGTCTACATGCTCACTATTACCTCCCCAGTCAGTCACATTACCGGAAAAAAGTGTCGCATCATTCAGCAAACAGTAAAATGTCAGTAGTCTAAGCACAAATGCTCTGTCACAACTCTCAAAGCTGTTGCATCTTGAAAGGAAGTGTGAAAACTGATTTTACTCCCAGATTTTGTTTCCTGTGTCACAGAATTCAATGAGATGTTGATTTAAACAAACTGTATAGTTTTTATTGAAAGATTATTTATCTCAGACAAATTTATACCCTACTCTTCTGAGGACAGACTGAACTCAGCCTCTGCTGAAGATAGATTTTAGATAAAATACAAAAAATTCAGATACAATTTGGACCAATAGAAATCACAATTTTCTTACTTGTATTTTTCTTCTGAGTTAATCCCTCATTTGACTAACTCTTATCAATGTGGGTCCTCTCCACAGTTGTTCAAGTACATTCTGAAAATATGCCATTAGTAGCTGAAGATTAATCTACTTTAGAAGGTCATAAACAAAGGGTTCTGGGAAATTGTAGCTTGTTCATGCAAATTTTCCAGAGACAAATCTTTTCTTTCTCATCATGCTCACATGAGGTCTGTATAGTACCGCCTTATCTGGGAAGATAAAAATGCCTAACTGCATCACACCCAAGGCATGGAGGGAGGGGGAACAGCCCAACACTCATACCAAAACCAAACCAACAAACAGAAAACCTTTCTCTTAAGCGCTTATGTACATCTCCAAAATGACTTAGTTTCTCTGGATGAGAACAAGATAACTTTTAAGCTGCCTGCAAGTACATGATGAAAATCTACACAACAGGGTTAATATGAGGTGCAAAAGAAGCGTGTATTTTGGATTTTACTCCTTTCTTAGGGAGAGACATCCTGATTTTCTCAAACCTTTTATTCCCACCTTTTATCTTCCAGCTATCAGATCAGCCACTTTCCCTCTCTTTACAATGGTCTTCAATCTGCCACTCTGCAGAGCTGGAGCACATGGAGATGGTTCGATCAGACTTTTGAGAGCTCCTGGCATTCTGACATTCTAGGCTTCTCTTTCAATTCCTTGAAGGCTGCACAACTGTAGAAGCCTTCAAAGGGTGGTTTATAGGGAATGGGTTGGTCATCCATTGAGGCTGATTCCGAAAGTCAGTATTAGACATGTTTTTCATATCTTTCCACCTATGAACAGCACTATAATTTCCATGTGAACTTATCAGGGAAGGAGAATGAGGTAACGATACCTGTAATATCTAGGAAAAATTAAGTTGTCATTGTGAAAATTATGGATCTGCAGTGTCTGTGTACAGCTTCAGAGAGCAGCAGAGCTAAAAATTAAGATGGTGGTAAGAAAAGTCCCTGAAACCTGATAATGAACACTTAGGACATTTTCCTTGCCATGAGTAGAGAGATAAAGGAGGCTAGTCAGGAGATATTATCAGGTAAAGAATCCGTAGATCTCCTATAGATTTCACAAGTATTCATGTGTATAAGCATAATAAAATAGCCTGGCTGCTTGGGATTACAGGTCCCAGCCTTGTGTCTGCATCATCTCAGCTCTGTCAGGCCACCAGCTGCCAAAGACTTCACTGAATTTTGCAGGGGCAGAGATTCTTTAAATTACTATCATAGACTTCTTTTATCTGTCATATTATTTACACTACTTGCATTATTTTTATGCCAAAGCTAAAGTCAAGCTGTTTTGTCTTCCTTGTTTTCTGTGCCTGTAAGAAAATTTAAGTCTGATGATAATGCTGGCTGTGGAGGTCAAACCCAGTGAGTACTGACATAAGGGAAAGGGACTACCAGGTAACCTCTTAATTTACCATCCTTAGTATCAGTCATACTCCTTAGTCCTGAATCTTTTCTGCAAAGCTTCCATTTTCCACAGCCCTGCTATGGTTATTCCTCACCCAGATCCCTCCACATGTACTCTTTACAGGAAATTACACTGCTGCATTATAGATGTCTGCTTAGACATCAGCACAAGCTTTCCAGCTTGTTTAACTTTCCAAGATTGCACTGTCAAAAACAGTCAACTGAAAGTTACATGTGTGTTAAACGCTCTCTCAGTCTCTTGGGGAGTTGTGGGAGACACTGTCTTTATAGATGAGCACGAATATATTGGAAACCAGTCATATGAGCATTGACAGCAAATGTGTGTAACCCTACATTAACATTGTAGAAAGCCACAATGCAGGAAATATGAAGAACTATAGTTGAGGACAGCGCTCCTAAAGGATCTTTATTGATGGAGCAGAAGTAGGACTGAGAGAAGAGAATGGACAGGCTTTGATGGTGGGGATGGTAGCACTACAGATGGAAAAGCAGAAGGGCATAAAAGATCTATAATGGTGATGGGGAAAAAAAAGATATTTATATATACAGGGACTGGGAGGAGATCCTTTAAATCTTGTGTTTTACCAGCTAACTGAAGGACCAGATGAAGACATCTTATCTGAGCTCAACAGATCTCAAGATGATGAAGATGCCTTTTGCATGTGGATTGACTGCCCTGCACACGGCACGGCAAATGTCTCATAGCAAGAAAGTGTTATATAGACTTAAGGAAGAGTGTCTTCCAGCTGCCAGATTTGTTCTGGGTTGGTTAAAACCTCTGAAAACATGTCTTTCTGATGTTTCTGGTTAGCAGCAGCTCAAGCCTAAATTAAAACAGTCCTTGTGTTAGAGGGACAGAAACAGCCCCCAGGGGGCATTGGGAGCAGCATTCCCCCAGTGGGGCAGGAAATGTTTTTCATTACTGCAGCTGAAGTATTTTTTGCTTGGTGTGGAAAACCAGGTGGGTGACCAGAGTTGCAGAGCACAGGAAGGCTCTCTGGAGAGCGATCTATTAATCTGGGGGTTTGCTCTCCTTGATGCAATAGAGAGTTAAAAAGGGGTTGGGGACAAGTCCTCTCCCAGGGTATTACTTGTATGTCTGCTTTTTGACACATACCTACCCGTCATCAGTGCTCCAGTGGTTTTTGCCTGCCATCATATTTTGATAAATTATCCTGCTGAAACAGCGGGATGATTTGTGCATAATTCTTCATTTTTATTGAATGTGGACTTCTACTCATTTAAGAAATCTTAGGCTCTTAATTTTCTGTTTCATCTTGCCCCTGAGGATAGTTTGCTTCTGCTGTATTTTTCTGTACTTGTCTGTCCTCTGTGATTGTAAGTGCTTGAGACTTATTAAATATAAAAGCTCTTTGATATCAGCTGGAGCACAGCTGAGGATTAAGCCTGCCCCTCAATGCTCTCTCTGCCTGCTGCTGTCATGTGTAAATCCTATGTAGGAATTGCTCCCTTCCACAGAAATCAGCTGTAGGCTGCATGAAAAATAGCAGATGCTTTGCAGAACAGATCGGAAAGGAAGTGAAGATACCTTTCCCAATGAATTTCATGGTGATTATAAAATCCGGCATGAGAGCAGCTTCCCTCAGGAAACCAGCGAAGAGGCATCTATAACTCACTCATCTATAAAATGCCTCCTGGAATCTTTAATGATGCAAGCAGGCACCTGTCATCTTACCACTACATGGGAAAAGATGGTGCCACCATAGTAGTTGTGGTGCACACAGAAACAGTGCTGGCAGGCTGGCATACTGTCCTGCTCATGACTAGCCTCATGGCAACTCCCTATGGGTGTCTGGGAAAAGCCCCATCCAGGCATCAAGCTCAGCTGACCCTGATTTAACCACTGAAATCTGACAGCATTGCAGTTCTAAGGTGTTATGACTGCAGGCAACAATACCTTAATCTTCAGAATGGAAGAAGTACGTACTTAAAAGTTACTAAGACTAAAGCAAACTGGTAGTATCAATCATTAAAAGGGTGATGAAATTTGGCTGTAAGGTGGGAATCTACTTTTTCTGGCAATGCTCAAATATTTTGCTGCCAATGTTTCCTCAGCTGTACTTTATGTTTTAGTTATTCAAGTCTCCATTAATGTGTCTGTTCTGGAACTAATTTTTAGGTGGTTTACCCATAGGAATACCAGCCCATATGCTTAAAACAAAATGGGGGATATATATATGTATATGTACACACACATGGAGAGAGGGAATATCATTTTTTTTTTGCAAGTGATAGCATGCCTGTATGTGATTACAATGTGTAAAAAATACTCCAAGGCCTTCTTCTCAATCCATATTTATAAAAAAAGTCCCATACACTTACAAAAGAGTGAAGAGTTCTGAAACCATACCATAAATCAGCTGTAAAACTTCATGAACTACAACCATGATGTAAAAGTTCCTGGACTGATGTGAGAGTCCGAAGGTCTTTGCAGGTAGTTGGGCTGCAGGCTAGTTGCTCCTCAGCACTCACCATAGCCAGGCTCCTGCTCTGCTTCTCAGTGGAGCTGCATGCTGCCTTAGTGATTTTATCTGGAGACTGATCTGTTGGGTTTGGTTGGGGTTTTTTTCACTAGATGCTAATTTGAAAAGATATACATATTGACAAAGAAAAGCAGATAAGCCATGGGCGAATTTGCTTCAGTAGCCTGCTATTGCTGCCATTCATATCCCTGTGAATCAGGGCACATTGGGGCAATCAGCTTTTCAGAGGTGTCTCCCAAAATCTTGCTTCTTCCAGATTTGGCGCTAACATGTCTTGATTTATTAGAGTCAGGAGCTGGGACCCACCAAAATTAATCACCCTTTGTGTTTATGCCTCACTTTCATTGCTACCTTCTGTGGCTCCTGTGATCCTCCTTCAATTGAAGGCTTCTCTTATCTTTCCCTTAGCTCAGAGACAGCATCCTTCTTTCCAACAGTTTGTCCCCTTTCCCACTGCAGCTGCAATGCCACCTCACCCAAGCTATGTAGGTTTCTACAGAGCTCTATAACCAATCACCTAGTGAAGACCGACCTGCTACATCTTCCTAAAGACTTCCAGAAAAACTGTAGCTCAGCACAAATGTTTTCAATGCTGTCTCTTGAGTTATTTTGATGATGGCTATATGAAACATCATACAAAAAGGTGTATTTCATCATCGGATTCGTCACATGACACAGTAAAAAGGGGAAGGAGCACTCTTTACAGTGCTGCTGAAAATGTATACATGCTTGCAGTTATCTGCTGGCAAGAGCTCCTGATGGGCTGCACATCTAATGCCATTGCTACAGGTCAGTGAGATATCCTAAAGACAGGGAAGCAACCTGAGTGTCGAGTATTGCTCTCACACCATCTCTTTATTTCCTCAGGTTTGTTTGTCTTATTTTTTTATTCCCAGTGGCTCATTCTGTACATCTGAAGTCTGCATTTTTTTAAAACTCGAACAAATTGCTTTGGATACCTCTTGTGGGGTGCTGAATTTTTTAGGATCCTATTTAATCCCAGAGAGATCACTGTTCTTTCCCCATGAGCTGTGCATTCAAGTGTCATTAATATTAAATAGGATTTTAGGGAATATGTTGAGAGAAAATAATCCTCTTTAACACCTCTTTTACCATACCTATTTTATTTCTTTGACATTTCTCACCTCTTGAAGCTATTTTTTTATTTCCCTGTCTACACAAGTGTAGACCACATCTCACCCTTCTAACAAGACTCCCTCCTTTCTCTGCTGAGGACTCTCAAGGAAGCTAAGCATACAGATCTTTGTGCTGTTTTCTTTTTCACTTTCATTTAAGAGATGCTGTTTGCTTCCTCTCTAAACCCATTTCCATTCACAGACCAAAACTGCTTCTCCTCTGTTTTGATCTGAAAAGGAACATGTATTTGCCTGAAGCTATATGATGTCCTAAGACTACTGAAGACTCATTTATTTATTAGCCTTCTTTGAGCTCGAAAAACACAACTCACAGCATCTTTTATCCTTAAGTACTTTACAGGTTACAGCTGTAGCACTGATGGAGAAGTGCTGTAGGTTGTAGGGTTGGGCAGCCCTGTTGAGGCAGATGGCTTCATGTGGGTCCATTTTGGAAACAAAGTGTTTTCCCATGAAGTTCAGTTCAGGCCACAGGCAGTGACACTGCTTGCAGCAGGCAGAATTAGGAGTTACAGTGAATCCTCTCTGGATCGCGACTTCTCCTTCACGACCTCGTGCATTTGCGATGTGAATTTATCGCAGTTTTGATTCCACCATTTGCGAAATTTAGTGGCTCACACATGCTCAGTGCCACTGCTCCACCGAGGGGTGGTGCGGGAGCTCCCAGTGGGGCGGCACTGGCCCGGCCCCATGGGGGGAGCCAGGAGTCACGCTGTCCCCTGTTACTCTAAGCGCAGCTGGGGAACTGAGCCCCCCACGGGCGCGTGTTACTGTTTCCATTGCTACAGGCGGGGAAGGGCAGTGCCGCAGGAAAGTGGGCCTGGGCTCGCCGCGGCGGCCAGCAGGACATGCTCACTCCGCTGCCACAGCTGAACCCCCCCACCCCGCGGGGCATTGTTGGCAGTGCCCGGGACAGGCGGTGCATGGGACGGGTGGTGCAGGGCGGTNCGCGGGGCAGGCGGCGCGGGATGGGGCGGACCGCATGGGGCGGACCGCGCGCAGCGGGCGGCGGGGATATGCACTGGGGCTGGGGAGAGGACGGGAGCAGCGGCACAAGGTTTGGTCATGGCAGACCTGCAGATTCTCGGAGTTGGGAGGGGGGTCTCCCTAGTCAGAGGGGGCTCAGAAACGGTTCCCTTTTCTTCCCCGTGCTCAGAGAGTCCGAGGGGAGAAGCAAAAAAGTGCCCGGAGCCCTCTGGAGTTCCGGAGGGTGGGGCAATGGACATGGTCTGCATGCATATTAACAACCTGCAGTTCTTTGCGAGGTTAGGGTTTCGCAAGGGCATTGGCCTGTCACTTTCCTCGCGATGGAGGAGGTATAAGTGTAATACCCAGTTCCATGTGCTGTTTCCTTCTTGAAATGGTAGCTCAAGTTATCAAGTGCCGTTTCTACACAACTCCAAAATAATTAGCAGCATTTCTGTACTCAGATGAACCGTTTAGCTCCAGCCTCTGACTCAATCGTTTTTCCATTATCCAACAATGAACTGTTAAATGAGTTGGAAATCTGTCCTGATCTAAGGATGTCTTTTCTGTAGTACTAATTGCGAAAAAAGTGAAACAGAATATCACAGAATCACAGAATCACAGAATATTATGAGTTGGAAGGGACCCACAAGGATCATCTAGTCCAACTCACCATCTAACACCCGTAGGGAGACCGAGAGCACATCGCAGAGCGTAACACCAACCTAGATCCCTCACAGTCTAGCAGGCCACTCCGAGCCGGAGGGGGCCCAACGTCATCCAGCCCTACACCCCCCAGCTAGACCATGTCACTAAGCTCCTCGTCCAGTCTTCTCTTAAACACCTCCAGGGATGGCGACTCCACCACCTCCCTGGGCAGCCCATTCCAATATGCAATTACTCTCTCTGTGAAAAACCGCTTCCTAATGTTAAGGTTGAACCTCCCCTGGCGTAGCTTGAGGCCGTGCCCTCTCGTTCTGGTGTCGTCAGCCTGGAAGAAGAGGTCCACACCCATCTGGCTGCAACCTCCCCGCAGGTAGTTGTAGACAGCAATGAGGTCCCCTCTGAGCCTCCTCTTTTCCAGACTGAACAGTCCCAGTTCCTGTAGTCGCTCCTCATAGGGCCTACCCTCCAGTCCATTCACCATCCTCGTTGCCCTTCTCTGGACCCTCTCAAGGTGGAGGAGGATAGGTCACTTGAATGCAATTTAGTTTCAAACGAAAATTATCTACCATAGCTCAGAGATCTTGGAATGAAGGCACTTAACACTTGAGATTTTGATGTTGCAATTCATCATATATGACTTCTTTCACTGCCTGTAGCCAGCTTCCAAAATATTTATATGACTTCATAGTTTACAGTTACCTGGGTAGTATGCTGGTCACAATTTTTAGCTTTGTGTGAGGATTATGAACTGTTTCTAGCTTAATTATTGCCATTTTTGCAATGATTGTTAGTTAATCTTGGCTATCTCCTGTGCCTGTGATATGAATCCGTAATTGCACAGGGCAAATTAACCCTTATTTCCCAGGTGAGAGAAGCAGCTAACAGTGCAATGAAGGAGATTTTAGGGAAAGTATCATTCCTCCATCAGGAAAATTTAGAGCAGATGAGAGTGAGAGAGAACAAGGACTCTACCATGCAAGGTAGCCTTTAAAATGTGTATATAACAAAGGGGCCGTGTGAGCCATACACATCCCTAATACCAGTAATAGACTCTGTGCTAAGGGGAAAGTTACCACATTACTGTTTGTTTTTCACTCTTCCCTTCCATCTCCACCCTCCTGTGAGCACCAATAAAGAGGCTTGGCTCACATTTCCTTTGAAACCACCACAGGTGTTTGCTGCAGGGCTGTCCCTTGCTGGTTGCTCTGCTGCAGGCAGCTCCTCTGCACCAAACAGGGCACAGCAACGCCCGTGCACCTCAGCCACTCGCTCGTGCAGAGCGGTAGCCCACAGAAAACTGACCTGAGCTTTCTGAGCCATCACCGCATACCAATACACTGACCCGTCCTTTGCCTCTGCTATTTCTCCTGAAATCGAAGATACCACAGTCATTCATACCATGAGCATCCCCCGTGATCTTCATTCATGTCTTTACTTTCCTTCTGTGTTTGTTTTCTTTAGCTGTTGAGCAGGGCTGCATATCCAGTCATTTGGGTATCACAGAATCACAGAATGTTCTGAGTTGGAAGGGACCCACAAGGATCATCGAGTCCAACTCCTAACACTGTCTCCCTGGTGGGAATCGAACCCGGGTCTCCTACACGCCAGGTGGGGACACTTACCACTGTACTAGAGTGGATTTTTTATGTATGTCTCAGAGTAAACCACTTTGCCCTGGTCCTTCTCTGCAAGCACCACAGTTGGCAGCTCCTTCAGAGAGAAGGAGAGAGAGGGAAGTTCTTGCCCTCTTGAAGAGTTTGAAGACCATAAGTGATTTTGCAAATAAACTGGTATTGTGTACTTTGAAGATTTAGAGCCAGTCTCATCACTTTTTAATGAAGACATGCCAGATTTGAGCTTTTTGAGTTCTTCCCACTGGTGAAACAAGTCATTTACCTTCTTGCTTGTTCTCAACGCTGCTATACCTCCAACGCATTCACAAAGGCAGGCAGACTTCCCTTGCACATTAGGAGGCAGAGGAATTGGTTTTGTCTGAATGTTACACAGAGCTGTGTTGGGGCTGACCTGTTGGTCAGTGTGAGGTGCTCAATGTGGGAAGAAATCTCCCCTCTGGCCCCACAGGGACAGGGCCCCTTGCAGCAGCACTGAGCAGGGAGCACGTGGACTCTTTCTTCCGTATATCTGCACAGGCAGCATCACTCCCAGGGGAGAAGACCAGGAGGAAACAAGATGATGACTTCTCATTTACCAGGCTGGAATATGGGGGGGGGTTATCTACAGCATCCAGCAGAGCTTTTAGTCAGTGCACTATTAAATAAAATGGTGTAATTGTCAAAAATAGCACGAGCATTTCTATACTGCCTGCTGTGCTCTGTAGGCACGTGCAGAGCTCCACTAACACGTCAGGATGTACAGTGGCATAGAGCACACCGAGGGAAGGCAGGAATTAATGGAGGTTTTACTGTGTTACCAGACCACCAACAGAGAGGCAGAAAGGGAAAGGGGCACCTTTGAGCAATGCGCCTGCTTAGAGCAACAATAAGAGGTGCTTAGCAGCTGCTACTCTCAGACTGGACACACATTAATGGTCTAGCTCAGAATAGGAGTGTGCTTTTCAAATGAATTGTCTAATTACCCTCCATCACCATGTTCAGGCTGGCAGTTGGTGAAAGAGGCTGGATGCCTCCCTGCTGGAACAACGTGGAATGATGTGGCTGGAGATGAAGCCCCTGAAGCCTGTACATTGTCAGTGCTATGTCAGGAGGACCCGTGGTCCTGCTCTGCATCTTTGCAGGGATCACAACAAGGAACAATTCTTAAATGGGCTGGAGGTTCCAGGAGCTATGGAAGTTTTGATGGCTCCATGTGTTGTGGTGTGCTTAACGTAGAGAAACCATTATGTTATTTTTAGGTTCAGTTTTCACACATGAGGTGTGAGCACAAGCTTCATTTTGTTTTTCAAAGGTGTGACTCTTCCTCTGCAAGCTGTTCTAAATATGTGCCTTGATTTTTAATGTGCCAAAATAAATGTTCTGCTACATTCTGATTCTGCTTTGGATTTTTTTTTTTTTGAGTTTTAAGCCAGTAATGTGCACAATTACAAATTTGGTATCAGTGTTCAACACCATTAGATACATGATACATACTCATGTTACTCTGATAATCTTTCTTCTTCCCCTTTAGCTGTTGGCTCATGCATTGCTAAGAAAATTCTAGAGAAAATGAAGTCTTCAAAAGCAAAACTCATTTAATTCCGTGATATGAACCCAAACTGGTGGCCAAATTTTGCTTTTTTTTTTTTTTTAGGAGAAATTCCAGTTAGATTTTAAACAAAAAAGCATGATTTCTTTTTTCTTTTTAATCAGACTGCTGATCATCCTGGTAAAAGTTGAGCAAGCAGTATAGGCTTCATTTAAAGCCTCATCTGCTCAGGTAGTCACAAAAGATAGCTGAGCTCTTACAGGAACTGCCTGCAGGATTCTAATACTGTTTAGTTTGAATACAAATCCTAGTCTAGGGTTTCAAACCACAACTAGACTTAATGTGAGATTTTGATCTAGGGCCAAGCTCCACATCTAAGCAAATCCAAGTAAGTCAGAATCCCAACATGTATTTTAAGTATAACACATTAGAGTCCCAGAACATCATGAAAAGTTGTATGATAAAGATAACTAAATAGAAATGTTTTCATAAATAAATGAGTCCTTGTTCCATTGAACCCTTCTGCTGTAGTGTTGAGGATACAGGGTCAGGCGCTAATGAAGAAGAGGTTTGCATTCTGCTTGTGGACTTGGAGTGTTCCAAAGCTATGTAGGAGGGTACAACATGAATTGCAGAGATGAGAAAAAGAGCCAAACTCCTCAAATGCTGCGACCAGTCAGCCAAGTGTGTAACTGCTGCGCAGAAGGGGCCCATGTTGAGCACTGGTGACCCTCAACCCAGCTGTAAGGCACCCATTTGTCTGATGAAAAGACACCACAAGTGCCTGGCTCTTGGGTGCTCTCAGCAGGTGGTTACCAAGCAACACCGCAGCTTCAGACCTGCTTTGTTCTCCCTGTCTCTGGATGGATGCATCAGTTACTGCTGCTGCTCTTGGGAGGGAGAGAGTACATTAGAGGAGGGTGGGAGGAAAGTAGCCATATATAAAGGAGATTTGTATGTCCCCCAAACCCCTAGATTGTTGCAGATCAGCAGTTTGATACTTACAGATAGTATTCAAGGAAAATTCAGGGATCTGAATTCAATAATTTCACAGCAAATAAGATTACTGTGAAAGAGAAAAGATTCCAGATGCTTGCTCTCCTTGCAAAAGACCAAATGCTCTTGCCTGATTTTTTCAGACTAGGCAATTGTAGCACCTGCCTTTCCTGAGTCGTGCAATGATGCAGCTCACCCTTACAGTGACCTTCAAAGGTGAAAACAAAAAAGAGGAAATAGCCCGTATTCAGAAATACCTATAACACATCTTGCAAGAAAAGATTCTGAGGAGTGTTTGCCTGCAGGCTATAGCCCATGTGATGTAGTATGGGGTTGGAACTTCACTCTGGATTCTCACACCATTCCTCTTTTACAACCAAAGAAGGTGATTGGTTTCTGCTTTCTCGTGGCTATTTCTTCTATGACTGCGTTTGTAACCTGAATAGTTAGGACAGCAATTTAGTTCAGCACTTCATCTTGCTCACTGCCATAGCACCACAAATATGCATCAAAGAAGGAGGAGGGACAGCCCAGGTGAAAGCTGGGGGAAGTGTAATGCAGGGAGCCGTCCCTGTGCCTGCTCTGGCAGTGTAGCCATTATATATGCCCAGCCTGCTGCCCGTGACTTCAGACTTTTATAGAAATGTCTCATCCTGGCCAGCGGTGCCAACTCCTCCTCTTGATCTATGAAGAAACATTTCTACAGACCGTGAGGGTTGCAGGAAGAGGGAGAGAGAGGGAGGATGTAGTTTCCTCCCTTTCCTCCCTCCTTCCTCTCTCCATTCTCACATCCATATAGTGCAAAATGCGATTTAACCCTTTGCTTCGTATCTAGTTGCCCTTAGCTGCAATGCATCCAAAAGAAGCCCAGTCTTTATTTGCTTTTCGGCTTTCTCAGATTCGTATCACACTTACTCCTCAAACAAGCTTCCTAATATAGGCACACGAAGGATGTCTACATCTAGGAATGCTCACATAATGGAATTACCTTGCTCATAGGCAGAACGGACTTCAAAGGGCCACTTTTAACACTACATGCTACAAAAACAGGTATAATTTATTCCTGCTAAAATCTCTGTTTCAACAAACAAGGAAGCATGATAAATTATGTCTAGTTTCCACCCAATTCCAAAACTGCAAAATTTTTCTGTTCACAAAAAGAGATCTGATTTCAGCAAGTCCTATTTTTTGCATATTCTCAGTTATGAGATCTGCTTATTGCCTGAATGTGCTTAGCACCTCTCCAGGTAAGGACCTCAGGACCACATTCAGGATAAATAAGGGTAGCTGAGGCTGTGTCTGAGGGAGGCCTCACCTGATAAGCGGGACCAGAAGCCATGCCTGTGTCGCAATGCGGCTGCGTGACGGGGCGAGGGATGCAGCACATTCTTCCCTCTGCCACAGGCATTCCCTCAGAGGCAAGGAGGCTTGGGGGCTGCCAGCTGCTCGGCCCTTTGCTGCTGGAAGAATGCAGCCGAATGTGAAAACCTGTCACCAGGCTGAAGCCACAATACACCTGTCCCTCCTGTCAGTCTCCTCCAACAAAGTCTCACAGGGACTTACAAACTCAAGCCATAAAAATGGGATTTAACTAGCCTTATTCTAGAATGCAGTATGTAACATCCATGCTCCATATGTCCCATGATGGCAATGTCCATTTAAAACATGCTATGTAAACAAGACAACAGCTGTGGAATGGCACGAGCCATCCTGCAGCAATTCAGAGAAGAGTTAGGCAAAACTTTAGAGGAACATTCCCTTTTGTTAAATACCAATGCCCAGAGAAATGGGAAGAATATGTGATGGGGATTAGTGTCATGTCCTTTTTTATTAAGTGACAGAGCTGTGAGAAACCTGTTGGAAGGAGAAAAATGAGTCATCTAGCAATGAGAACAAGGAAAACTACATATTTCCCTTTCTCATGTTGTTAACAGCCTTGTGTCTAGCCTGCAAAGATAACATGTCGAGAAACTCCTTGCACTCACCTTTTATAGGTCAGCAGTATGGGAGCTCTGGAGGAATGTACTCTGTTAAATGTATGAAAACAGCTGGCTGCAGCTGAATCAGTTGTTTCCTCCCTGGAGATAAACGTTTGTCTGTCTTTTTTCCCCCCTGCTTTCTTAAAACCTAAATTAAACTACCATAATGCAGAGAAATTTCCTGATATGTCCAGTGAAATGTAACAAATGCAGCATTACTTTTTCTGTTTGTTAGCTGAAGTGAGAGGAATAGAATTATGGTTTTCTCTTCATTCCTTCCATGGGCTTCTTTCCCACATCCAAACAAATATATTAATCTCTGGTTAAACAAAGTGTTTTATTTAACTATAAATCAAACAACTTGATTGGTTTCCCTCTCTCTTCCCCCATGCTTTCCTTTATTAAACTTAGATAAATTAAAACTAAGCATCTCTAAATTGCAGGTCAAGACACTTGACCACTGTTAGAAAAGCAGCCCAGTGGTTTGATTAATTTGACTTTAACCTGAAAATAATTAGTTTTACCCAACTTTCATAGTTGGTTAATAAAACTTCTAGCATTACAATTTTATTCTGTTCTAGTTACATTTTATGTACTGACATTTGTAACAGACACTAAGATTTAGTATCCTCCTAGGCAAATATTGACCAAGAGAAGAGGTCAATATTAACCAGTCAAATCAATAAATCTAAACATTCCCATTGGCAGTAGTTAATCTGCTTATATATTTATAAATAAATAAATAAATAGCTGATATTATCGAAGAAGTTAATGTTGTTGTAGGTGAGAAACATTTATTTATCACATTGTTTACAAAACTAGTAATAAGTGTTTACTTGAAACATGGAAATTAAAAGTTAAGACCATCATAAATCTTCCCTACTTTGACCTAACCAGAAACTAGGAATCATCATCACACACACACTTTTCACTTAGATATTTAAAGGCTGCATTTGACTAAGACAGCTTGTAATTTTAACACCTGAGTGCAGGCTTGCAGGGTCAAAAGTGAAAATAAGGTGCACTCGCTTCAAAATACCTTCTCTGTTAAACATCTTGGCTAAACTTATGTGCATTGAGACACTGGTAGCTTGAGCAGGGAAAACTCTCAGGGAGGGGAGGAGAGATTTTATAAGGACAATTTCTTCAAAGCTCTGGGTAGGAAGCCAAAATCTGCATTTATAAAGGTGTTCAGCTAGGAAATCAGTAAAAGGTGTCCATCTTAAAGAGCTTTCCTTCTGTGGTTGAGGAGTAGTGAGACTTTCTAGCAATGATACCAACCTTCCCTAAAATCTGTTATATATGATGGTCTTGTAATAAAAAGAGTCTTGCCTGAGTTACAGGGAAGTGGGCATACACTTCATCAAGCTTTCAGAGAGGATTTTGAGAAAAATTTCCCACTTACTGCATTACTGTAATAACCCTGTGTTTGAAAGAGGTACAATGCGGAAACTGAGAGCAAAGTTGGAACAGTCTTCTTTCTCCTCTGCAAAACACATCCTCAAATAAAATATTTAAGGTCTTTGGACACCCTTTCTGTTTCTTTCTGGAACTCAAGCAATATCCTTGCTATCGGTTAGCTGTGAGCTGGAAGTGAAAATCACCATGAAATCCACTTTAGTACAGTGGTGAGTGCCCCTGCCTGCCATGCGGGAGACCAGGGTTCGATTCCCGCTGGGTAGGCAGTGGTGTGGTTTAAGAGTTGGACTCGATGATCCTTGTGGGTCCCTTCCAACTCGCAATAATCTGTGAATCTGTGAAATGAGCACACCAAGGACCCTTTTAACAGAAAGGCAACAAAGACTCTTCAGGAAAAAGAGAGGTAGCAGGAAAGGAGAAAAGGTTCCAGCGGGTCAGCTATGGAGCTAGCAGAGGGATTTCAAGGCTTGGAGCTGAACCATCAACAACCTCTCTCCATCCTCACAATGGGGCATTGTTCAAGCGTTTTGGTAATGTCCTCTGTTAATAATTATGTATTCTCTTTGAGTAGCCTGTCCTAGAAACCGTATGGATTAGACATCAAGTCCCACATACTTTAGAAAGAGGGAAAGAGAGAAAGTGTAGAACAGCTATGCTTGCTCTACCATTCCTTCACCGTTCAGGGCAAAGGAATAACACAAAGCATGAGAAAAATATTTTTTCATAAAGTGTATAATCTGGTCATGAAAAGGGGAGGGGAAATGCAACTGTAACACGATGATCCCTTTCTTTCAGCATTGGGATCATGGTTGTATTCTCTGCCCCTCACATTAATGCAGCTGAAGTGGATGAGGTTTGCAGAGCACTGTTTATTTTAGTTGTCAGCTGTAATCACAAGCACCATCACTTGTACTGCAGCGGTGCCCCCGTGTAACAGGATAGGGATTCCCCATTCTCCTAGACCTTGATGGAGTATAAAGGACATCAATCCTGTCTCAAGCGACTTACCATCCAACCAACAGGCAACAAGCTGAACAGCAGCGTAGAAGTGAGCAGTAAGGTGGAGCAGGTGCTAAAGGGAAGTTTATAGCATTTCTAGCTTATCATGGCTGGCTTTATACCCAGCCAAAGGTGTTCAAACAATTTAGAATTGTTGAGCTTATTGTAAAATGAGCAATTAAATGATAACGACTCTGCTCAGGCACAGTTCCCTGTAGTCTGCTGGGCATGTTGCTCTCAGAATATGGGGTAAATAATTGAGTTCAGTGTTAGATGCCATTAAAATTTTGCATTTCCCACACAGCTCTAATGCAAGCCAAGTACAAAGGGCTGAGAGGAGGCAGACGAAGATGAAGTTTGCTATGGAGGATTGAGAAGATTGGCCACAGAGGAAATACCAGCTGCAGTTGGAAATATGGCAGTGGGTAAGTTGAGGTTTCAGCCTATAGCATCTTCATTTTCCAACCTAGTGCTGAGAGCTCAGAGGCCATTAGTACTGCATGTGAGAGCAGCTGCAGGAACTGAAGGTTTGTCTGGCAGGTAGCATGTAACACATGATTCTGGAGGACAAAGAGAAGATACATCTACAATCACATTCAGAAGTTAGGCAGTCGAGGAAAAGCAGCATTACAGGCTACACAAGCTTTGTAGGTGAATAGACAGTGGGCTTGTCTCCAGGGGAAGATTTAGTACCAACTAAGCTAAGGTGTGAATATAGCCCTAGCTACTCCACACTAGCTTCCTGTGTGGACAGCATTAATCTGTACTAAGAATGCTCTTGTGAACACAGCGACACACTAGAGGAGTTAATGGAGAGCAGCTAATGCGCTGTGAATTCACACGCTGGCAAACACCATCCCACCTGCCCCTGCTGATTACACAAAAGTGCTTTTCAGCAAGGGGCACTGCAAGCCAACTACAGTCAGGGGAAGCATTTCCAATTGCTGATGCTGTATTGGCACTGGGCTGCCTGGGCAACCTTGTGGACAGAAATCATTAACACGGATTGAACAGGGATGCTTGTGAAACAAGAAAGTCTGGACATTTTTATAAGATTGAGAGAGTATCCCTAAGGAAATTTTTTTCTGAGGCATAATATTTTATATTATTAAATAAATTTTTGCATGTAGATATGATAATATGCTTTATGTGTCCTATAGGTATGATTCCCTTTTGCCACATAAAAGTTTATTTACCTTATTGTTGGAAATAGTGAAACTGAAATACAAGTGAAATGATGTACCTGAGAGCATCTCTGGAAAGGGAGTCCTACTCTTCTGATATTATGTCCTGCTCCTAGGGAGTTTGACTGTCATAAAACAAATTTTTTTTTGTCTCTGTGAAGGGCAGAAGACCTGAGGTTTTGGTCCAGCTATGAATCTGGATCCAGATTTTGCAGCTGAGGCACTGCAGTGTATGATAAACCTAGTGAAAGCTGTGTTTGTTGGAATGCATTGAAAATAACACTTTAAAGAAAGAGGCTTTTAACAAATCCCAGTCACTTCTGAAAAAATGTTCTCTTTAATCCTACTGACATTACTGAGACCCTTAATCCTGGAATTGTCTCACTTGAGTACATGTGGGGGGAGAACAATCTGGTTCTATAGAAACAAACATACTCTTTTTGTAAGTGATAGGTTAAGCATGCAAAGTCTATCATTACCATAATGACAAGAGTGATGTTCTATAGGGAAGACTAATGCGTCTGTATTCATTCCATCACAGATGACATGCCACTTTTATTATTGAAAGCTGCTGATGTGAATAACACAGAAAGGTTTTTCAACATTTCCTGTTTTGCTGAATAGTATGTCACATTGTCACATCACACTGTTATATGATCTGGTAATGAAACACCATAATGCACTTGTGCATGGAAACAGACTTAAGCCCTCAGTTATCTGGCCTTGGATGGCCTAAATCTCAGCCTTATGTATGCTTTTGCATAAATGCAAAAAGTAGCCATCAGAACTGACAACCAGCACTGGCTGCAGTATTGTAAAAGCATCTTCTGTGAAGGCAGACAAAACAAGTGTGCTTGGAAATATTGAATGCTTATCAAGAGACATCCCACCTACTCTTAGCTATCTGATTTTACCCTTAATGTTTTACAATAAACAAGCTTCCATAAACCTCCGGCTATGTTGTGTTACCTTGCACTTGTATGTAGAAACTGAAGTGTGCTGCTTTGCAGGGATGAAGCTGTTTCATAAGGGAATGCTCCAATAGAAAACATCTGTCCCTTTCTTATGGACATGGCTTAAGCCACTGAAGTGGCTCTTTCCTCTCACCTCTGCCTTAGAAACCTATTCTACAGTTTGCCAGCTATATACAGTCTACTCCAAATGTCCTTCTCCTATTTCCAGGGCTGGAATTTGCCATGATACTGTTCAATATGCTGATATTTTTGATGTTTGCATCTAAGGAGATGTTTGCTGATTCCTTTCCAGATCAGAGAAGATGTGTACAGAGTGGGCAAATTCCTCAGAACTCTGAGACAGCTAGTTCAATCAGGCAGGGAATAGCTGTGTTTTACTGTATCCCATCTGCAATGCTATCGTTACATGGTTGAATTGCAGTTTCCATTATAAGCCTCATTTTCCAAGGTTTGTAGCTCACCCGTAACTGGCCATTAAGGTTGTCAGCCCAGCAATGAATATTTTTCTCAGACTTTGTTACAAATTTATCTTAGCTTGCCCTTCCCCCCCCCCCTTCTTTAGGAGCTGAAGTCTAAAAATAGACTTCAGATGTGAGCTCTGAAAATCTCAACAGATCGCAGTGCCCTCACCAAAATATCATGGGTACTTTGACGCACACTCTCAGCCAGTGAAGCAGCACAGACTGAAACCTTGAACTTGAATTAAGGTTAATTGAATATTTTTCTGCATCTTCTGTGCCATACTGCTTTATTCCTGGCCTTCCAACTCTGATTAGAGACACTGTCTATATTTAGCTTTCCCACACTAACCCCCGTCTGGCTGCATGTTGCACTGGATCTCATATATTCTGCATTTAGTTTAGTTTTGTTCAATTTCAAAGGGAGAAAAAGCCACTGCTAAAATCTCTGTACATCTCTAAGGAATGCAAAATAAATTCCATGTTTAAACAGTAGTTCAGAGCATTATGATTGTTTGCAGTAGTGAGTTTCACCCTCTCTAAGCTTATTTGCTTGTTAATCGATGTCTTCACTGACCAAAAGTGAAGACTCACTATCATGGAAAGGATTGCAAGGAGAAGGTACTTTCTGTCCTTCTTCCTGAGGCTAAAGGAAGAGCAGTGCTCATTTTCTTATGGAATCTTCATCTTCTAGAATCCTTAAAGCTTTGTGAAACCTGGGTACAAGAAATGTGCTCCATATTTTTGGTCATCTCTTGTTCCTGCTCTTGCTCTGGGGCCTTCTGGTTTTGCTGTAGCTATCAGACAATGTGTCTTCAGATGGATTTCTTGAAATGCTTAATCCACTGCTGAATGTCTGTAGTTTGGAAGTGTCAGCTTATTCCCTCCTGAGCTCGTCTGTGTTCCTCGGCAGCTAAAAAATTGCATGCATCCCTTGATTTAATTCTGTTCATGGTCTGACCGTTGGATAACAATCGCCTTCGAGCTGCGACCTGCATTTGGTACCTTTGCAAAAAGGACACTTATCAGAGTATCACAATATCACAGTATTAGCAAGGTTGGAAAAGACCTTGGAGATCATGGAGTCCAACCCGTAACTCAACACCAACCTATTGTCTAAACCATGGCACTCATTGCCTCATCCAGCCTACTCTTAAACACCTCCAGGGATGGCAACTCCACCACCTCCCAGGCAGACCATTCCAATGTGCGATCAATCCCTCTGTGAAAAACCTCTT
>WEKX01023893.1:134400-165392 GCA_013390025.1 Pitta sordida | reverse complement strand
CCCCTCCTCAGCTGCATAGGGGAGAGAGAGTATAACAAAAGGTTTGCAGGTCGAGTAAGGGCAAGGAGAGATCAATCAACCATTACCATCATGGACAAAAATGACTTGACTTTGGGAAAAAAATATTTTATTACCAATAAAATCGTAGTATGATAATGAGAAATAAAAACAACTCTTAAAAAAATCTTCCCTCACCTCTCAATTTTTGATTCTTGAAGGGCGTCCCCTTTGTGGAGTCTATACTTTGGAAGTTTTTCTCTCTTCTGATAGGAGAGGCAGGTCTTGCCTGACCAACCTAATCTCCTTTTATGATCTGGTGACTCACCTGGTTGGTGAGAAAAAGGCCATGGATGTTGTGTACTTGGATCTTAGCAAAGCCTTTGACACAGTTTCCCATAGTAAGCTTCAGGAGAAACTCTTACAGCATGGACTGGATAGAAACATTTTATGTTGGGTTAGGAACTGGTTGGATGGACGAGCTCAGAGAGTGTTGGTGAATGGTGCCACATCCAGCTGGCAGCCAGTCAGTAGTGGAGTCCCACAGGGGTCCGTGTTAGGCCCGGCACTGTTCAACATCTTTATTGACGATATGGACGAGGAAATTGAGTCCATCATCAGCAAGTTTGCAGATGATACCAAGCTGAGGGCGAATGTTGAGCTGCTGGAGGGTGGGAGGGCCCTGCAGAGGGACNAGAGAGAGTGATCTCTCATTGGAATGGTCTGCCCAGGTTGGTGGTGGAGTCGCCATCCCTGGAGGTGTTTAAGAGAAGACTGGATGAGGAGCTCAGTGACATGGTCTAGTTGGTGGGAGGCTTGGATAGATGGAGTGTGGTGCCCATGGTTCCACACTTGTGGGCCTGATCCCTGGGTGGGCATTCGCTTGGGAGTTGGACTAGATGATCCTGAGGGTCACTTCCCTGTGAACCTGTGAGGTGAGGAAGAGGGGGTTCTGTCATTCTGTACCTCATGTGATCAAGAAATCAAGGGTCAGAAATAACAAACAATCCTCAAGCGTTTTGTGAGCTGTGTCTGGTAGGGCAGAGAAAGTTTTGGGCAATGATAGTTTTCCGTGTGACTGCCTGATGACAAAGTTTCTACCAATAGTAGAATGGCTGAGGGAGCTACAGCTGTGGTCAGGAAATCAACTGGAATAAGCTGTGGGGATGATCACAGCTGATGGCTGTGATAGGCTAAAACAAGGAGTGTGCTGCTTGAAAATTCAAGAAGTTTGCTGCGTAACATAGAATCAGAATCACAGAATCACAGAATCAGTAAGGTTGGAAAAGACCTTAGAGATCATCGAGTCCAACCTATCACCTATTACATTCTACAAGATGGACAAATGTACGTGCCCCAAACTAACTTCCAGATTTACGTGTACAGCTCAATACTCTTACGTAGTTGCTAGAACTGAAAACATGGCTGTCTTGAGCCTGGAATTTGTAATCTGGTAACTAACAAAACCACAGTGTTTTCAAAAACGTAAATGTTCAGGACAGGTAATTGCGAAGGAAAACTTTGAAGCACTGAATGATGTTATAGCCCTTTTCTGAGCATGGGAGCTGAACACCTCACCCCGTGAAGCAGAGCTAAGGATTGTATGTACTTCTAAGGTCCATGTGTTTAAGAGCTATTGAGGTACGTAGTTGAATTTCTACTTTGAAACCTTAGATGCCTGAAGACCTGTTCCTGTGTAGAGGCAGCACAGTATTGGTTGCTGGTGAGTATCTAGCACCTCTCATCTACCTCAGACTGCTTAGGTTTCTTACAGGAGCTAGGAGTTTTCCAGCAATTGTTGTAAATCTCTTCAGGCTGCTGAGCAGTGGGAGCTCATGTTTCCTACTTCTGGACAAGTGTCCCAATAACAGCACTATTCAGTAAGTAGTGGGGACTATGTTCATGTCCTCCTTTGTCAGCCTTCTCAGGTGTTTTAGTCATTTAATATTCCCAGATGTATGTCTGACTGCACTAGTTTTCAGACTCTGAATTGCTGCTTTACAGGGACCAAAAGTGAAAGTTGAATACCCGTCTTTGAGAGTGATATACTAGATATGACTCACTGAGGAGATGTCTCTTAGCTGATTTGGGCATTATTATCTACAGTAAAGAGAGGGTTTTGAATTCCCTTGTAACACTCCTGATTTTCTCAAGTGATTAGTGTAATGCTTTTGTTTCCTGTGCAGGTGTCTGCATTTTGTTCCTGTGAGAGATGTTTTAAGTGTGGCTACTATGCAGCAGCACATATGCACAAGACACCAAGGAGGGAAGTGGTTTGGGTTTTCAGGTCTGAAGAAAGTGTGTAGTCAGAAAAGTGCTGTGTGAATGAATAGTATTGTAAATACTCCTCTGGTGCTGGCTTGAAAGACAGTTTTGTTGATGCTGTGTAATTAGTACTCATATGCAAACATCCCCGTACATGCAATTTAATTTGTTTATAGCTTCAGTGTAAGAAGTATTTTTAACTTTGGCCTGGAGGCCTATAGAAAACTGAGGCTGACTGAGTGCATAAACAAGCCAGATAATGCCTCAGATAGTTTGATATGTTTAGTCAATAGTACAACACTGTTATTTAGGACTTTTTTGTGTTCTGTCTTTATAGCAAAGCGATACTGTTTATTTGGGTTGCTTATAGTGAAAGTAATTTCCAGTTCTAGCAAACTGAGTTCACTGAGTTTCATAATGGAGTTATGAAAATGGAAGGTGTTTAAAATGTTCATATACTTTGATTTCTTGGAAACCCTGATTGTCTAGCTAATACCATCATAGAATCACAGAGTGGGTAAGGTTGGAAGTGACCACATTGGGTCATCTGGTCCAACCTTCTTGCTCAAGCACGGTCATCCTAGAGCACATTGCACAGGATTGTGTCTGTATGGCTTTTGAATATCTCCAGTGAGGTAAACTCTGAAAGAAATGCATGCAATAGAATAGTTCTCAGTATCACATCCAGAACTAATGTCTGTCATTTCTGCTAGAAATCATCACTAGGAGAAAGGGATGACAGTTCCTTGTGATGTTATTTTTCTACCTAACACAAGCTACTGTTTTGTAGCAGCTTGATCATTTGCCAGGCCAATTAGCTGCCAGCATGTTCTCACCCCCAGATGTGGTCAAGCATACAGCACAAATAAACATCATTCATTACCCTCTACAATAACTGCTGTGAGCTGGCCCACTGAGCACAAAGCAACAGTTATCACAACTATGAAAGCAAGAACCCACATGAAGAATATAATTAGTATTTATGGCAAACCAGACTACAAACTCATCTTTCAAATAGCATGTGTTCACACACAGAGATGGATGGAAGAGGCCAAGGAATTCATATCTACACTAATCTCTATATATGTACTAAATCTCTAGAGATACCAATGTAAAATACAATTCTACAAACTTCTGCCACTATGCCTAAAATAAAGCTTCCAATTGTTTAAGCTTCAGCAGAGGATAGACACTTTATAGATATAGTCATACCTTGCTGCATTGTGACCCCTCCATTGTGACCTTGCTGGTTTGTGAGAAATTTTCCCCACAAATCTGCCTCAGTGATTTGTGGAGATTTCTGGCTGATGCATGCCCAGTGCCTCTGCTTCACTGAGGGGTGGTGCCTGTGCTCCCTGTGGGGTGGGACTGGCCCAGCCCCGCAGGGAGGGCACGCCGTGCCTCTCGCTCGCCATCCGTGGTGTTTATAGTCCCACAGCGTCATGCCCCGGTCCCTGCCCTGCTCCTGTGTGTCTCCACACCTGGTCCCTAGCATGGAAGGCCTATGCCACGATATACCCCGGGCAGCCTCTGAGACCCAGTGCAGCACTGCCACAAGTCATGCTGTCCCCCGTTACTCTAAGCCCAGCTGGGGGACTGACCCCCACCAGGCTCGTTACTGTTTTGTGGCTACAGGCAGGGAAGGCAATGCGGTCTGTGCCCGGGGACTGCGCGTGCGGCGGACCTGGTGATGATGTAGCCCCAGGGAAAGTGCCCTACGAAGTAGGGCTGGTCTGATCACGGTGGTGGTAAGGCAAGCGCTATCTGCTGGGACATGGCAGTGGCAGGACGTGCCCACAAGTTAAGGTTTCCCAGGCTCCAAGAACACTGACCAGAGCCCGAGGACACCCCTTCCCCGCTGCAGCCTCGGAACTTCCCCACTGCAGGGACACTGCAAGAATGCGCGGTGGCAGCAGCCCATTGGTGGCTGCTGAAGCGGCCACGTGGCTGAAGAGAAGCCCAGGGACTCTCTGTGGGGTCTCCCCAGGCAGAGAGGGCTCAGAAACGCTTCCCTTTGCTTCCCTGTGCTGTGAGACCCTGTGGTGGGAGTGGAAAATGCTCCCCAGCACTTCTAATTGGCTGGAGTTGGAGCAATGGGCGTAGCCCGTATGCATATTAATGACCCTCACATGTTTGCAAATTGGACGTTTCCCGAGACCCTAGGAAGACCTGTTCCTCGCAAAGTTGGAGGTATGACTATATATGATTAAATTCATTTGTTTAGGATGAAGTACTGACAACTGTTTTCATTAGGTTTCAAATGGAAATATCAAAGTACAAATAGAGTACTTTACGGTATAAATAAAGACAGAAAAATTAGACTTACTGAAGTTTTGTGCTAGAGCCAAAACCATAAAAAGCTGCAACAGGAACTCCAGGTACCTGTTAGACTTGCCTCTTCTCACAGAATCACAGAATATTCTGAGTTGGAAGGGACCCACAAAGATCATCAAGTCCAACTCCTAAATGAGTGCCCATACAGGGAATGAACCCACAACCTCTGTGTTATTAGCACCATGCTTTAACCATCTGAGCTAATCTCAGGGTCCACTGTGCTGAGTTTCCAGCAGACATCTAACAAGTTAAATTCTCCCACAAGAACATAGGCTGGTGATTGTGAAATGTCAACCGGCTGCTGATAGAATAATCTATCCACGTTTTCATCCTGCTTGGGTGGTGTCTCGGTTTAAGACTGTCTGCCAAGGAATGCAGGACCTTTCTGGACTTGGAAAAAACTCTTTTCTCCAAATTATTGCAACCTCGTGTAGAAAAAAGAATAGCAGTTTTTACTAAAAAATAATGGAGAACAACAGAGAACACAGTGACAACAACCTGGCAATTACAAAGGTAAATGTCACCCAAGATACCACTCTCCCCTCAGTGCAGTTCTTTCCCTGGTGCAGTAGCCGTGGTCAGTAGGTCGTGCTGGTGTGTTTTCTGGCAGCATACTGCACTTTCTGCTGTGCTGGGTAGCTGATGCTGCATGGATGGGTGTACGGTGGTGGGATGCGGTCAAAGCTGGCACACTGGGAGCGGGAAGAGGTGGTGGCTTACCCTGGCGGCATGGGGCGGTGGCAGCAGATGCAGTCTGTAACTTTGCCTTGGGCAGCACTGGCTGTCGGTACAGCACGGGTACAGGCTGGGAGCTCACTCTCTCTTGGGGGTTGCTGCAAAGCCAGCACCTGGTCAGCTGGGGATCTGGGCTGGATGTATGGCAATGATGGGGCTTTTCTCCTCCTGTTGTTGGCAGCCCATGGCACGGGGGTTCACGAAACTGTGGTGGCTACAAGAGCTAGCACAGGGAATGGGGGCAGCAGTGGCTGCGAGTCTGGGTCAGCTCTGGGCGAGACAAGGTGACTGCAGTGGTAGGGGTGGGAGCTGGCATGGTCAGCAGTGAGTAGCACAGGGGCGACAAGCAGCGACAGCTGCTAGACCTCCTCACAGCAAGTGTTCCCTAAGCAAGAGATGTCCTAAGTCTTGGACTAGGATCTTACGTACTACTCATCTGTCTTGATGCCTTTACTTTGAAGAGACTTTTCCTTCTCCTCTGCTCTTGCTTGGCTGATACGTCTTCCAACCACATTCAACACATGACAGCCTTGGTGCTAGTAACAGCTCCCCTGCCCCTGGGTGGCTGCTGTTCTTTGCCTAATTGTTAATGGTGCTGTTTCTGTGGTCTTAATGAATCAGGGCAAGGCCATTAAATTCCTGAGCTAAAAACAGTTAAATCTTTCCTCAGTAGCTGTGTTGCTGGGATGGAAAAAAAAACAACCTATCTTCAGTTAAAACTATAACAAGTGGTCTATAACAGACTCCCAACAGGATGTCTGCCTTTTTAGCCTTCCCTGTGATTCTTACCCATAGACACTCAACCGTGTCATCCCTATACTCAAGTTCTGCACAGTCAAAAGACTCCCAAATATACAGATCCACCCCACCATCTGTCTTTCTCTCCTGTCTCTTCAGGAGAGCTTGTAGCCATCCATTGCAGCACTCCAGTCGTACGAGTCATCCCACCACATTTCTGTGATAACTACAGCATAATTTTCCTGATGCATGGTGGCTTCCAGCTCCTCTTCTTTGTTACCCATACTGTGTGCATTAGTTTACATGCACTTCAGTTGGGTTGCTGATTTCACCCCTGACTGGCTTGCCACTCCTAGGCTCACCTAGTGAGCCTAATCTCATCCCCTTGCCCCTTCAAATCTAGTTTAAAGCCCCTCAGTCATCCCTGCCAACTCACAAGCTAGAATCCTTTAACCCGTGCTAGATAGGTGAACCCCATTTGTCTCCAGCAGGTCTAGTGCTGTCTAAACTGTCCCATAATCACAGAATATTCTGAGTTGGAAGGGACCACAAGGATCACCGAGTCCAACTCTTAAATGGCACCATTGCCTTCACGGTCTCCCACGTGAGAGGTGGGGACACTCACCACTGCACTAAAGTGGATTTTTTTCTCACCTCCAGGGCTTTGTGTTAATTGCTAGTATGGAGTTATGTCCATCTGCATTTGCTCTCCTTTTGTCCTGAAGCACTTTTGAACTGGTTATGGTAGTGGATGTTAAAAGACAAATGGCCTGACGGGGAAGTCTGTGTCGTGTAGCTGGGCATGAAACAATTTCCTAAAAGGGGTGCTGATGCTGCTTTTGTTTTAAGATCTCAGGCCTTTAGGTTTGAAGTTTGAAGGAACTAGAATTGCCAAAAATAGGGGAATTGCAATAATTCTTTTATGAGTAGACAGCAGAGAACACAATTTGGATTTTATATGTTACTAACTTGTACTTTAGCTACCTTCCACAGAGCCTGATCCTGGCAGGTAATATCTGTGTCCAGCAGACTGCTTTGTGTTGGCACTGGAATCAGGTAGTTGCCTTCACTCCAAGCTTAGCCTTTTCTACTCTCCCCACAAGTGCTACTATTTCCGTGTTACAAACCTAGGAGTACATTTAAGTGGGTCAGAGCAAAAGAGGAAAAATAGCACCTTTTGGACTGGTGACAAACTGATTACTCCAAAAGGTTGCAAGGATATGATTGAGAGCCTGACAACAAGACTGGACGAGGAGCTTAGTGACATGGTCTAGCTGGTCTAGCTGCGGGGTGAGGGCTGGATGACCCTGGGCCCCCTCCGGCTCGGAGTGGCCTGCTAGGTTGTGAGGCATCTAGGTTGTTATTATGCTCTGGGATGTGCCCTCGGTCGCTGTATGGGTACTAGATGGTGAGTTGGACTAGATGATCCTTGTGGGTCCCTTCCAACTCATAATTTTCTGTGATTCTGTGATTCTGTGAAGATGTGCTTCTCTGCTGTTCCCATGACCACTTGGTGTTGATGCTATCAAGAAAGAGGAATAAAGCTTTTATGTTCTGCTAAATCAGTTCAGTGACAGGTTTGAAAACAAAGAGCCTGAATATTATTGGTGTATCTGTGAGTGTGTATAATGACCAGATTAACAGGTCTAAATAACACAGCAGATTTGTGGTATTAAGTAACCACACGGTGGAGAATAACTTGAGAGCTGTTGAGCCCTTGGTTTGAAAACTAGTTTGTGGTATCGGACTAGGGAAGTTATTCTTCCCCGGACTCGGCACTGGTCAGACCACATCTTGAGTACTGTGTCCAGTTCTGGTCTCCCCAGTTTAAGAAGGATGTTGAACTGCTTGAGAGGGTCCAGAATAGGGCAACAAGAATGGTGAAAGGACTGGAGAACAAACCCTATGAGGAGCAACTATGGAAGCTGAGATTGTTCAGCCTGGAGAAGAGGAGGTTCAGAGGTGACCACATTGCTGCTTAAACTACCTGAAGGGAGGTTGCAGTTGGGTGGATGTAAATCTCTTCTCGCAGGCTGCCAGTACCAAAACAAGAGGATATGGCCTTAAGTTATGGCAGGGGAGGTTTAGGCTGGATGTTAGGAAGAGCTTTCTCGCAGAGAGAGTGATCCCTCAGTGGAATGGTCTGCCTAGGGAGGTGGTGGAGTTGGCATCCCTGGAGGTGTTTAAGAGACGACTGGATGAGGAACTCAGTGACATGGTCTAGACAATGGGAGGCTTGGATGGGTGGAGCGTGGTGCCCGTGGTTCCACACTTGTGGGCCTGATCCCTGGCTCTGGCGTTTGCTTGAGAGTTGGACTAGATGATCCTGAGGGTCCCTTCCAACTCAGAATAACCTGTGAAACCTGTAAAGTACACCTGCTAAGCATTGAGGTTACGCCATTGTTTTCAAAGCTAGCTATAGGTACTTTCCTAGCTTCCCATTTTTGTGTGAGTTTATGTTACAGCTGTGATGACAGAATAGATTCTGTCAAGGAAAAAACCCAAAAGCCAATGCTATCATATGTTTTTCGTATTTGCTTATGTCTGAATGAGTTATCTGAAATTTATCTTTTTTAAATGTTCCTTTTCCTTCTACTTAAAACAGTTTTATCACTAATACTTCTTTTCTGAAGAGCATGTGGATGTTGTTGATTTTACCTTTTGAAGGTGTTTAAAAATAGCCAAAACAGAGGACAGTTTTAAGAACATGTAAATTAAATAAACTTTAACTTTATATTTGCCTACTCTTAGCACTTTGTGATAGTGCTCTGAAGACCAGCTGCCTTGCAGGCTTTTTTGTAAATGGTATGTAGAAAAGGAGATGCCTTGTTCTATTATTTGGTTGATCCTCCAAAAGCAAAAAATTCATGCTTATGCAATTGGGAATTTTATACTGTAAAAGGAGAAAGAAAAATATGGTACCTTAAAAGCTTGCTATGGGATTACAGTTGTTTTTTAGCACTTGATGGTTAAACATCTTTTACTTCTCTGTCTCTAAACTTCTCTAACTGGTAATGTAACTGCTAATTCAGTTGTGTGATGATTGATTGCCCTGAACAATTCCTTGAAGAGCACTTCAAATTTAATTTGTGGTTGTACTAACTCTGTTACTTGGCATTCAGTGGTGTATGTGATGAATGTATACCAAAAAGGCCTATACAGAAAAAGTGGCAAACAAGACATATTTGCTAGAAAAGCTTTGGGGGCATGCTTCTGTTTGCAGAAGATGGTGCTGATCCTCTGATTTGCTGCTGACTGTTCCCCATTGTTTTCCTTTTGTAATAAGAAAAAAATTATATAATGAACAGATTAAGATGAGATGATGGTTCTTTCTAATAGCATTATTCTATTAATAACTGTAAATCTTGTTTTTTCCCCCTTATCCCTCACATCCATATCAGCTAGTCGATGGCGGAACCTCTTCTCTACGCCTGTCTCCTTGGCTTTTTCCTATAGTCCTGTTGCGAGACTCACCCCATATACCAATGGCTTTAATAGTCCCAGCTTTTCTAAAACCTCCAGTAAAGCAATACTAACACCTGAACGGACAGGTAATGTTTATCTTTCTATTGATTTATAGTGTTTACAGAGTTGCATAATTTAATCTAATCTTGCTAATGTTTAACAGCGGTACACTTTTCAGCTGATTGTGTATACTCAGATTTCAGAGGGAGATTTTTTCAATGACCTAAAATTTGGCAATTAACTGCAAGTTATCTACTTAATTAAATTAACTACAGGTTATCTTCTGCTATATGACATCTTGTGGGAAAGTGATGCTAGTAAACATCCATAGTGATTTACCTGATGGTATAGTTATTACTATGTCAGTTGAAACAGTCCCCAGCTTTGCTTCTCATTTCTGCCCCATGGTGCCCTTTCCTTTTGTCTACAGAAACATAGGTGCAGCTGTGTAATGAAATTGCAGGGAGAATCTCTCTATAATAAAAATTAGTGTCAGACATGGCTGTTTTCAAACTGGTACTGTTACTGCTGTGTGTTTTATGTTTGCCACTGATTTTCATGGGACACAGGAGTTCTGGAAAAAATACAAACTTTCTGTGGTCTGTAAATGGCAAGGATTTGCATTTTTCCTTATTCCGTACAGTTATAAGGAATCACTTTGTATCCGGGACTTCTCTTAAGCTGCAGTGGCAGTGGAGAAAATAATCTTCTGGAAAGAGGCATTAACATTTTATTGCTGGTAGAAACCAGGCGTGGGCTAAGGAAGTTAGCATCAGTGTCACGGCGATCTGTGTGCAATTTTCCTTAAAACCTATAAAATCACTGCAAAAAGCCTTGATTTAAGGAATATGGGCACTGCGGATGAAATGAAGCTCCAGACTGAACGCCTGATGTAGCTGTCTGCATGTGAGTGAAATGCTTCCCTATTCAATGGGATAAGTCTAGTTCCTAAACGAAAGTGTCTCATGCTATTTGAGATACCCTTAGGTATCTTGTCTAACTTCCCACTGCTGCTCCAAAAGAGCACAGCTGTTACTACCTCTGCAGAACCTCGGGGACTACTGTAACTTGCGCATTTAAAAAAGCAAATACATTTACTGCTTGCAATCCTTCCAAAGCAAAGTAATCCCCTGCCGGTCCTTTTCTTTCAGAGATATTATTAGAGAACAGCTGAATTTAGGATGAATTTTAGGTGCCTCCTTTCAGCAATGCTAGAGAATGCAAACACATCTGTGATAGAAGCACAGCTGGTGAAACAAGTCACAGCGGTTCTTGGCCTGCAGGCTATGGGTCTTTGGTGGTTCAGAGGATATTAGAAAGTGATTTACTGTTTTAGTTGAAGGATTTTTTGTCAAAGTTGGACAGCAACCAGCTCATACAACTAATGGCGAATCAGTTTGTATTTTGCAGTCATACAGGGAAAAAGTGGAATCCAGAGCCTTCTCCAAATGCTAACTCTGTGAAGGAGGCAATGCTTTCTCTGTTGTTGCATAATGTTCAGTCTTAATTGTTGTTGTCATTGGTTCACCTGATAATTACAAACAATTAAAAAGAAGAAAAAATGTGAAATTTAGCTAAATGGCTCTGACACAGCATCTGAGTAGTGACCAAAAGTTGCTTACGCATGAACACTTGCTTTTCAGAACAGAGCAGGGAGAGCTACAGACCCGTAAGAGAGTTTCAAATGCTGATGTGGTTAGACTATGTGAACTAATCTGAACTGTATCAGAACTGTATTGAGTAAATTATTCACTGTCTGGGCTATTTAATGCTATTTTGGGAACAGAGGAATTCATGACCCACTACTAGACTTACTACTTCTCATTAGTATCAAAGCTCTTTTCTAATCAGTAGTGAATGGAACTACACTTCTGCAAGCTTTTGTGTGCTATACAGAAAATATGTTAAGCTACTGTAATACAAAGGGCAGATGATCATGAGTGAAAAATGGCCAGACATACGTGCAGCCTGAAGTTTGTTTTCTTACATAGGTTACATTTCTAGGAGTTCCCCTTTGAGTCCACAATCATCAGTAGACAGTGAGCTGAGCACTTCAGAGCTGGAAGATGATTCCATCTCCATGGGATACAAGCTGCAGGACCTCACTGATGTTCAGATCATGGCTCGTCTACAGGAGGAGAGTAGGTGGATTTTTTAGTTGTTGTTTGCATAGTAATCTGAGGGAGATCTCCTGTGGCAGTTGAAACTGTTCCAGTCTGGTCTCAGTCAAGTGGATATTTCTTAAGTGGTGTCATGTCTTGAGTGGCAAGTGGAAAAACTTCACCTGCGTGGAGATGTGCAAGTTGTTGGGTTCAAGTTAATCTGAATTGGTACCAGGTCTCTCAAAATTTTGTTTGTATTTTTCTGGATTCCAAAATGTCTTACCACACTAATTGAAATAATTTTTATTCTAGAGAGGGAAATGCTAAAACCTTTTTCTCATGCATACATTTCATGAAAAGGTAAAAATAAGCTCTTCCTGTCACTTTCTTTGTCTTAAGTTTAATTTTCTTAATTGTCAGATGAATTTTGAAATTAAATCCCCTTTAAATACTAAATTGGATCTTTAAATTTAGTGTCTTGGTTTGAAACATGATTTTGCACAAATCTGAAACAAAATCTTGTTTGGCAAAGGTTATAGTTTGTCTTAATAGTAATTTTTAGAAACTGTCTTTGTTCATAAATAAAGGGCATTTGTCTTAGAGGTCACTGAGACAGTAAGTGCTGTATCTTCTTGACCTCTTGTTAGTGCCAAGCAAGACATTAAGGAGGAAGTGGTGAGATCAAAAGCAAGAGAAATTCAGAGATGGGCCTGAAGGAAAATGCCAAGTCATAAGTGATTATTTAAAACAAAGATAAAACATGACGGAAAAGTTAGAGCTGTCATCTATCTGCAGCCACCACACTGAGCAGGCAGAGTGATCACTTGTCAGCAATCAAATTTGCTGAGTATTTAGTAGCATTCAGTAGGTTTAGAAAAGGAATCAGCACTTTAATTTTTAAATGAAAAAAATTATGATTATCAAAGATAAAAAGGATTGCATTGCTTAAATGGCAGCAGTACTCATCTCCTTCAGTGTGAGATTTAAAACCTATTTCATGCTGTTTAAGGGGTCAGGTCATTGGCAAACTGGAAAGAAAAACACTGGTTTTTCTTCTAATCTGTGTCAGGTGCAATGATTGTATCCTTACAGTAGCAGCTGGTACAGAATATTTGAGCACGTGACAGTTGTTGTCCACTTAATCCTGTGGAAAATGGTAGTTCTATACGTGCACTCAGGCACGCTCTCTTCACAGCCACAAATAGAAACTCCCACTCGACGAGGGGAAGAGGAAGCATATTAAGAAGTTTCTATTATAAAGTGAAGACATCTGTTAAAGCTGAGGGGTTTTCGTAAATCTAGGAAGGCTGTTATCTGCAGCTATTGACAGAGCTACTTGGCTCCTGGAAATGAGATGTAAATCCCTTTTTCTTCTGTCTGCTCTGCAGCTGGGGAAAGGGAGGATGCACAAGGGATGTGAACGTTTCCCTATCACTTAACCTACAGCAAACAGGCCCTTCTGGGGTAGTGCAAGTAGTGAGATGGTTTTCAAAACCTGGTGTTCCAAGAAGAGGGTGGTAGGACTGTGTACGGTTTAAAACACAGTTGTCTTACCACTAAACCTTGTCCATGAGATCAAATGCTATCAGGAACTAGCTCTGATCAGAGAGGTTGGAGAGCCAGCATATTTACATGGGTTATAAGTTTAAGAAATGTTGTTGTCAGCATTTTCACTCCATGCATATAAAAGTTTAATAGCAATGGTTTGGAAAAATAATGTGGGTGTAATTCTTCTAATTAAGAGTGTTTTAAAGTTAAAAATTTGGTACTCATGTAGTCTTTTTATTGGCATAGAACTAAGTACGTGTAGAGGTGATCCATCTTATGTTAAGAGAAGCATCTAAGACTTCTTTTGAAGACTCGTGCATTCTTTTTAAAATTTTTTATTAGAAAGTTATCTTCAGGAAAGTAATTCAGGCTTGGATGACTGAAAGGTGGACACCAAAAGTTAGGTAAGATGAATCCTAAGTCAGGTCTTCAGCCTGGTTACATTGTAAATACAATTCTTTCTGTAAAGTTATGTCTACTTACCTGCTTAGTTTTTGAGCTTGAAGTGCATATTAAGAGTTACTTACTTAGCAGAAGCTGAATGAACCTCCTTTTGGAATTTGCAGGCCTTAGGCAAGATTATGCTTCAACTTCAGCATCTGTCTCAAGGCACACTTCCAGCGTCTCTCTGAATGTGGGAAAGAAAGGGACATGTGACCAGGAATACGATCGCTATAGTCTTGAGGATGAGGAAGAGTTTGACCACCTTCCACCTCCGCAGCCACGTCTGACTCGCTGCTCCTCCTTCCAGAGAGGGATTCCTCACTCACAGACTTTCTCCAGTATCCGGGACTGCAGGAGAAGCCCTACTTCCCCACAATTCCCTACAAATAATTATCAGCAATCCTACTACTCTCCTCAAGCCCAAACTCCAGAGCAGCAACCAAATAGGATTAATGGAGGTGGGTTGCATGCCTTTCTGAGAAGTGGCCTTTTCTCTGTGCTGAGTGCCGGTTCCATTTTAAAGATGGATTGTCCATAAATTGTGACAAATAGTTTAAACCTGTGTAAATGATTTAGATATGTTACTGTGAAGCAGTTTGCTACAGTGTGTCATCTCTGACCTGGTCATGAAAGTTGTTGCTTTAGTCTGTTTTAAAATACTGTAAGGATGACCACAAGGGAAGAAAGAAGAAAAAAAAGCATGTGGACTAATATTTGGGTAGAAGAATTGATCAGGCTTTTAAGGTTGATGCATGCATGGCCATAGTGGATATAGTTACATACAGAGTTTTCAGGTTTTCATTGTCTTTCTTATTCATGAGCTTGCTGTTAAAGGAGCTGTGCTGTGAATCCATGATGAGTGCTTATGACAGGGGTCAACCCTGCTCCTGTTTTAGATCTGATAGGGCAAACTGTTAAAGTGGTAGGAGATAATGTCACTCCCAAACTATCCTGAGACATTGCTGCATTCGTGCACTGCATTTGACATGTATTCCAGAGCCTCTGGAAGATTCGTGTCTCAGTACTTACTCATGATATAAGTTTCTCTCCGTTGTTGCTGTTAACTTCTTTTCTTTCCTTGTTATCATCACAATTTTCTTCCTTCTACTGCATCTTACTTTCTCATTCCTTCAGTCTTTCCCTCAAGCTAATTCTAAACAGTCCATCTCCAGCCAGGGTCTTGTTTGTAACATTACAGGTTACAGCTCACCCTCGGGCAAGAAAATAAATGTAGTGTTCAAAACGACCCATGGTTGCTATTTATAGTGCTACAGGTATGCCTGTTGCTTTTCTGGCAAATGAGACATGACAGGTTGCTGCCAAAAGCACTTGCATTCAAAGTAAGCCATGCCGTGGAAGTATAATTGACAAGTGGCAGTATATAAGAAAAACTGATGTTACCGGAGTGACGTGTCTGTTGATGCAGCATATGTGCCATATTAATTTGAATGTTATTTGTTTTGCTAGCAGGGTACAAGAATGCGACAGCATTGCTGGGCTTGCAGAAATGTTGGAAAGTAGAAAGGAAGGTTATGGGGCATTTTTATTTGAGGAATAATGATGGGATTTGTTGCTGCAATGTTTTTATGTGGCCCTCAAATGTGTTTTGAATGATTTTTTTACATTCCATGTCAGAGGAACTTATGCATTGGGTTCCCACATGGAAACCTTTATGGCATTAGAAACTCTAAATTCCTAGTTCATTAACTAGCAAGTGTATAAATGTAAAAGACTGTTAATTTTGTCACCTGGTTGACTTTTTTCTCAAGAAATTTCAGGTGTTGGATAATGTGTTTGGTGTCACCCGGAAGTTGGACATGTATAACATCACTTACCTACTTGCAGGAATGGTAGACAGTGTTGTAATTGTCAGTGCCACTAGCTTTAGAGGGGAATTATCTCTTCACCTTCTACACCTTCAGCCTCTGACTCATGCAGCTCTGATCTGTGTATATGGCAAATATTGATGGTGAGAAACATTTTGCTTTTCCTGTGTTCTGTTGGCAGACAAGGACTAAAGTGTTCATAGTGGACTAGATGGAAGAGCTGAACTCTTTCTTTTCTACCTTCAGTATATGTGGAAAGCATGATCTATAATTGGTAAAAATTGTGCATACCACATGCTGCTGCTCTTGGTCATTCCAGCAGTCTTCCTCAATCTTTTTTCCTTTCTCTTCCCCTAGAAAGATTGCATGTGTTCTTGTATGTGCTATCAAGGGTCTGACCCCTGCTTCATCTGGTCATTCAAAAACCTCTCTGTGAGAGAAGAGTTAGCAGCAAGCAACTGTTGAATTTTGACAGTGTCTGGGGTGGAAAAACAGTATTTAGCTTTGACACAAGTATCCCCACAACTAGCCTATGTGTTTCGCTTAAGTACAATTTTTTGCCTTCAAGCAAATGGTATGAGGGATGCTGCACTACTTATTTTAGTGATGTTTGTTTGGTATGGTACTCCAGTTGAGGTACTTGATTTAATTACCTACACTGTAACACTGTAACAAATATGTTTAAGGTGTGATAAACTTGGAAAACTTGAATAGTTCTTCTCAGAGTGTAATATTGGTTGCTTGATACACCTACATTAAAGTTCTGAGATGTGGGTGCCCCCCTGTTTATGACCTGCCCAATTCAGCTGTCCACACAAAGCCACGTGAGGTACTTTGATGCACCCCAGCTTCACCATTGCCCTATATCAGTTCTGTTTAGATGTCATAGACAAACCAGGGTCTGTCAGACGTCACGAGGAACCTCTGCATAGACACTGACTTGTGCACTAGTTGCCTCTAGTATATCTAGAGTATACTATAGCCACAGTAATTTATCTTTAGTTATCTCACCCTATAACCAATGGTGCGTTTGGGTTGAATTTAGGTAGCAGAGAAATTGTGTGGCGCCCTGGTAATCTTCTGCCTCAGAGATGTTTTTCAGCTGTGTTTGAAGCCATAAGTTTGAGCTCACACATAGTTCTTGCCAATGTATTGTAGTAAAGTGCTGCTCCTGCTGTAATTTTGACACTCTTCCCTGTTCCAAATTGCTGTACATCTATTTTAAAGTAAAACTACATGCTTCTAGTTTAATATACTACATCTTCTATCCCCCACTCTCAGGCACAGGTTCTTTATCACAGAATCACAGAATCACAGAATATTATGAGCTGGAAGGGNCCAGCGCTGTGTACAGGGGAAGGACAACCTCCCTGGACCTACTGACCATCTCACCTTATTATCTCACCTTATTCCACCTACGTCAGAGTGAATTGTGCCAGTCACATTTACTGCCAGTCCCCAACAGCTTGCTATATTGAAAGGCTCCTGGTAAACACTAGCATAAAGTGGCAGATGTGAGAAAATGTATGTTGTGAAATATGTTGAAATGTGTTTTAAGTGTCTTTGGGGCCATTTGTAGCACAGGCTGTAGGTGCACCCATTAGTTAACCTCTTAAACAACATTTTGCAGCTGTTGCCTGTAGAGTGTATATGTTATCTTTGCTTTTTAATAGGGTTTATTTCCAGTTCTGGCAAGAATACACTAACAGAAAAGTTTTGTATGAAATGGAGTTTTTTTCCTTGTTTAAGTGCACCCTCTCTCTAAATCAGCTGAATTCTCTGTAATGATGAGTTACATCAGAAAAATTCCATTTGTGAACTTAAGATATTCAGGTTCTCAGAAATTTTGTAATAAGTTAATAGGTTAGAAATAGATCATTTAAAGAAGATATGAGAGAGACAGGAGGTGAACAGCTCTTCAGTATTTGTTGTAACTAGCTGAGTCCATCTAGTTAGTTTGTGTTTTGTAATTCAATAAAGCTTTTAATGCATTTGCAGTGGAAAGATTTTGTTTATACCTCTCCCCTTCCTTTAATATTATGAAGTTAAGGGTTAGCAACTTAAAATGTTGCTATCTATTAATATCAAGAATACTTTGTATATAGTTGTTGTCAGAAATACAACCCAAAGTCATAAAACCAAGCTGTTTTCTGCTTCATGTTGTCCATAAATATACACTTCTTTTTCTTACTGTGTCACAGAAGTAGACACTTTCATTTTTACTTTTTAACAAATATATTCTATTTAGTAATTTTGTTATTTTTAATAGATGGTAATATCTATGCCCTTTATTACTTCTGATTTTCTCATATCAGAAGTAACAGAACTGTAGTGCTGTGAAATCATCCAGAGCAGTCAAAATCCAGGATAGCAAGATGCTGAATATGGGATTGATTGTCTTGTGTTCAGATCCACTTTGCAGCTCCTGAGATCAGCTTAGTCATAAACTTTTATCCTAGCAACCCTTATTTCATGTGCATTTTAAAGGGTCTATTTTTGTGATACTTGGAAATTGGAAACTTTGTGTTTTGAACGCATTACACCAGGTAAAGAAGGAGTTTATTATAGTACAGTAAGAAGAGGCAGATGAAAATACATCTTTTGTGGAGTGGCAGTGTATTCAACCTGTTTAGTTTTAATGCATATTTTACTTTACATTTTCATGTTTTTAGCTTGTTTTATACCTTCATAAGGAAGTCACAGATACCATTCACTTGAAAACTTTTGTTTTGTTTTCCAGATATTGCTAGGTATGAGTTAATTTATTGCCTCCTCTTCTGGGGTATAACATTTCTTAGGCAAAATATTATGAACATCATTGGTGTTCGCAGCACCCTTGCTTCATTTTGAAAGCTGCAAATGTGATTTCTCTTCGTTGTTTGGGTTTTTTTGTAAGAAAACTCCAGGCAGATATAGAAAAGCAGCATTTCAGGGGCAGTAGATTAGTGTTCATATGTCAGTTCAGTGCAGACTAACACTGATTTATGTGTTTGGAGAGGTGGGAAAAAATGACTGTTTTCCTTATGGTTTTAGCCCAGCTTATTTTTGCATATAATACAGATAAGGCAGAGCTGAATTTTCTGAGTTTGTGTGAAGGATTTACATCTCTGTAAGAAATTGCAAACCTGGCTGAAACAGTGATACATTGCCAATAATAATTCTGATTCGTTGTTATCACATTCCTTAATGATACTGCACTTTTGGTAAGGCTTGTTCACCACTTGCAAAAAATAACAATGAAAGAATAAACGTGTTTTGAGACACTTCACTGTAGGGTCAGTTTAAGCCCTCGTTGCAAGGAGAGCCTCATTGGATGAGGCATTTTGGCAGACACAAGATGATACTTACCAAGAACTGCTACAGAAGACTCCATCTGGCAGCCCACCAGGAGTGCACCTCTTCTGGGGCAGCTTTGCTCTGAGAGCAAGGTTTGTTTGCGTGCTACATGGACACTAATCTTTGGCTGGTGTTAGTATGAGGTCAGGGAAGAGGAAAAAAAAATCAAGGAACAATGAAATGGGGACGACCACCAGTGGTTCTGGGATCAGAAGACAGAAGTTAGGTACTGCCTGTTCTGGTGTCCTGCCAGTAAGAAACTGGGCCACTGTCCCCAGACTGACTTCAGAGAAGAAATAACATCAGGGGAAGAGCTTCCTGGAAAACATCCGAACTGAAGCAGCTGGGTAAGAGGCCAGCTGCTGTCTTTACTGTAATTTTGTGGAATGTTAGACAAAATAAGGGCCACTTCTGCCTCCTTTTTGACCTGTTTCTCAGCTGTAGTGACTATGATCTGTGCTGGGGAGTGGCCTTTCATGCACATTTTCAGTCAACGGCAGAGAATCCTGTATTTCACAATTCCCAGTTTTTCTTGTGCTGTGGATTAATGCATCATGGATGCCACATATGGGGAAGGTTTCATTCTACTGCAGATATGTGAAACAAGGGCACCTAAAGAATACTCATGAGAAGACAAGCATGTGTGTATATGCATGAATTATTATGAGAAGGTGGTAATAACTAGGAACCGATTATTAACTCCCCTTGAATGACCTATCCTTGAATTTTCTTCACATATCCAATTATTTCAGCAACACAATATGTGTAGGTCACACTATTTTATCTTAAAGAAGGCTGTGAAAGGTGAAGATGCATCTGTGATGCTTTATATGGCTGCATCCTACTTAAACATCACTTTGTTTTGGCCTGAATTACAGTTGAGACTCCTTAGTGGGTCACAGTAACCACGGATGCTGTAGAATCACAGGATCCTTTCGGCTGGAAAAAGACCTCAAAGATCATCAAGTACAACCTTTGAGTGATCACCCCTTGTCAACAAGGCCATGGCACTAAGTGCCACATCCTGTTGTTTCCTGAACAAGTGTAGGGCCTTTGGAGTCCCTTACTGGTGTTATTATCCACATATTCCTAACAGAACTGCAAGCAACTGATGATTTCTTTAGGTTTGCCACTGAACCAGATTACTGTGCAGAAGAGGTAGCAGAAACTGTAGCAGATTTCAGCATTCACCATAAACAGGACTACTTGAGCAAATTACTTCTCACCTGAGAATACATCTCAACTCTACTCCTTCACTCCTTCTCTCTTAATTTTCTCATCAGTCTTAGGAGAGCAAAAAGGTCTAGAAAGGAAATATTTGCTACTAGCATCTTGGAAAAATATTTTTGTTTTTTTCTCCTGTATTTCCAGCAAGTTCATACCTAGTCACATCTCAATGACCTGAAACAATACTAAACTCACATAACTCCCACCTTCTGCTTCCATATATTCAGCTCACAAGAACCAATGTGTCTGTAAGACTATTTCCACTGTTCTTAGGAGGAAAGCAGATGACAGAATAAACTTCAAGAAAGAGATGAAAGAGGATGCATCATTCAAGGAGATGAAAGCTGAAAATTGCCATCAAGGGGAACATTTCTGGGTTTTTCCCAAACAAAACTGACCTACTATTTTCATTGCTTTTCAGGCCAATTTATCTCAGCAGACACAAGGACCCATCAAAGAAGTAATGCAGCTGATTGATGGATGAGAATTTGCAGGTGCAGCAGCAGTCTGCTGCCTGTGGACTGAATGAATCAGGAGCAAACTGCTGGAATGAGAAGGGACTAATGAACAGAGTCAAAAGACGTGGCCACCCATGACGCGAAGGAAATCCAGGCTACTTCTGTACCTATTTTTCTGCTGTTGTAGCTGCATCTGCTGGACAGTTGAAAGCACAGATTATGCCTGGCTGATGAAGTCCCTGAGTGGAAAAGCATTTTGATTCCAAGATATTCTGCTATACAACATACTAGAAAAGCTATTTTGTGCAGTGCCATCTTCCCTACCACCACCTTGCTGCTGAAACCTATTTTGCCAAATGCTGTGGTTTTGACCTAGGATTGCAGGACCTAGGACTTCAAAGCGTAGGCCAGGACTACAAAGTTTACTGTAGCTACAGACATCCCATATTCATGAGTATTTGGCCACTCCAAGAATTGCATCATAGGAGGACAGGTCACTTTTCAGTTTGCAAAATCCATGAATATTTTGGAAATAGAGGCGTACAGTAGCTGAGTGGGTGCCATTGTTTTCATCCCCCAGGTCAGCTTTGGAAGCCTAATAACTGTTTTATCATTGTTACATCAGTGATATTAATACTTACCACCTGGTTGAACCAGGGTGATAATCCTTTGCTAACGTTCATTGCTGTACCATTGACAATTTGATACTGCTACTGTCAGTAATTAGTCAGTAAAGCACAACTCTAACTCTTGGATGAAGGATTACCCTTAAAGTCCTTTATTAGGATTTGACCAGTAACTCAGGCCTTGCACTGCCTTTTCCTGCTGGAGATGTGGCCTTGCTGTGACACATTTGCTGGAGTTACATAGGCATCACATAGACTGAAGTTACTGACTCCTGATAGCTTCCATAGATAGACTTGTACTGTCACTTCTTATTACTTTTCACTTGTTAGCAGCTTTAAGGACTAGAGGAACTCATCATGGTGCTAAATAGGTTATATATTTATGTGGACTAATCAACAGAGATCTCTAAATAAATCTCTGTTTCTATGGACTGAACCTGCCCTGGGTGAGCTCGTAGGTTGACCCATATCAGTGATTCCAAGCAGTGTCATGTGTTGTTACTGTACGTAAAACCAAAACATCAATCTGGAAGTGCCCTGCTTGCCGCTGGAGAGAGCATTTGTAGCTGCCTATTACAAGACAAGCATGACGCTGCTTTCTGCTGCAGTGTTAAAACTGAGGGTAGATATCTGCCAGGTGCTGGGGCCTGTGTCAGGAATAGGAGCTGGTGGCCTCTCTGCTGACGGTGGTACCAGGAAAGATGGAGTCACCTCAACAGGGCACACCACTGCTCCTGAACCTGGCTAACAGACAAACTGTTTTGTCAATGACACTTGAATAAATGACCCATTATTTCCCCACAACGGTGCTTTACTGAAGTGTATCATGTCTCAGAAGGCACTTCAGACAAGGTCATTCAGTCTGTGCATTTCTGCCCCTGCCAGTCTCTGCTCATTATACAGAACTGAGTCTCTCTTTGAACTGGTGACTGGAGACTGAGAGAGCTTCACCTTAGATTGCCTGATGCTGTTGCGATTTGGAAGTCTTGAGATGTCAGACTTGGTTTCACCTTCT
Source organism: Pitta sordida (assembly GCA_013390025.1). Lineage (NCBI taxonomy): Eukaryota > Metazoa > Chordata > Aves > Passeriformes > Pittidae > Pitta > Pitta sordida. The sequence goes on along the minus strand of WEKX01023893.1, from coordinate 143,276 downwards.
CTCTCCAAATCAACTAGAGTGAGTGGGGTTGCAGATGTCTTCTGTCCTCTTACACACTTGCCTTAGCTGTTGAACTTGCCTCAGAAACATTTGGTGCATTTGCAGTTTTCTTTTTGTGAAGGCCTATTTCTGAAATTGTGTACCAGGCCGGGTACCACAAGTGAGGTAGGAGGGAGAGGCACAAGATTTGAAAATTCTAATGTCATCCCAGGGCTCCAAGCAACTGAACAGCATCAAGACTTAGCAAGTTAACTTACCATGCTAATAAAGTTAGGTTCTGAATGGAATGTTTTAGCATCTCATTGGCACCTGAAAGCAAGACGTTAGTCACTTAAGATGGATCCATCTCACCAGTCTTTAGACAGCCACAGTGTCTGACTGTCGCTGCAGCCTTGCTTTTGTATTTGCTGCGAAGAAAGAGGCACATTTAGGGCATGATTCACCTGACCTACTTAACACATCTATGTGAAACTTACCTTTACTATGGCGTTTTACCTTTTAAATCTTTGCAATTCCACAAATACACTACCTCTTGGTGTCTTTAAAATGATTTGTGAATAATCATGCTGTTACAATAGTCAGAAGAGTTCAATTTTTAGGCTGTAAATAGTGTATTCATATTACTCCTGCAGAGCAAAACCTCTCTTTGTTTTGAGGCAATTTGTTATAATTTTGATTTTCTGCACAAGTTACTTGGAGGCTGGTTGTATTTGTTGGAAATTCTGACCTAACTATGGGTATTGTCTTCCTTTGCTTCAGATAAACTTCGAAGGAGCATGCCTAATCTTGCTCGGATGCCAAGTACCCCCACCATTAACGGCAACGCTGGCTTTGCTAATTCTCCCATCACTGTGAGGAATAGTCAGAGCTTTGACTCCAATTTGCATGGAGCAAGTAATGGGATTTCAAGGATGCAGTCGTGTAGTAAGTACCCATGCTCTTAAGCTGTGTGCATGGCATTGATAAAGTCGTAAATGTTTACTACCTTAAAATACATGACCTCTCTCCTACTGAATTTGAGCAGCTTTCTTTTGAGCAAGTGTAAACACTATATCTTCAAGTATAATATTCTTGTTGAGTGGGGAATTAAAAAGAATCTGTGATTGGTTTAATTTAGGTATCTTCTTTATGTGGGGATGAAGAGAGCATTGATCTAGTGGATGTTGAATTGTAAATGTAGGACATGAACAAGCTCGATCAAGATCCAAACCCATCTTTTCTAACACAGTGGTTGAGGCACTCTGAGAGGAAATGGAAAAAGTGAATTTAATTGGACACAGGCAGAAGAAAGCAATTAACTTATGCCTTCCATGTCCTGTAAGATTCTGGAAGGAGAAGTTGGAAAAAACCTTTTCTATAGGTGTTTTCTTTCAAATTTGAGCAGAATTTACAAAGGTCTCCAAAACTATTAAATTGCACCTTTTCTGGAAAATATTCTTGACTGATGGATTTATTTTGTGGTTTTTTCTTTTCCTGTTGGAATAGGAGAATGAAAGTATTTCGAGTTCCTTCATGAATTTTCGTAGTAGTGAATTGAGAATTTAATTTTATTTAATATTTTAGAAATATCTCTTTCTCTGTGTATTTATGCTTTTATATATATGTGTGTGTATAAAATATTTTTTTTAATGTTTCTAGTAAGTGGTTGTGGTGGGGTATTTAAGGAGCTATGTTATGATAGGAGTTCCATAACAATATATTGCCATTGAATTTTTACTTGAAGTAACTTTCATTGAATGTTTAGTTGAATCACACCACTGAAATTTCTCGTAGGTCTTTAAATGATTTTTTAAGATGTCCTTTTTTAAAGACTTGAAAAAGGATTGCTCTAGATGCAGTGTGTTAGTTTATGTGCTTCAAGCTTTTGACAGTTTGCCTTTGATGCGTGTCAAATGTACACCAGAGGGCAGGATTGGGTAGAAAATCTCTGTATAAAGCTTCTGAAACTCAGCAATGATTTAAAATGATAGTTTATGTAACATCAGCCTTTGAATATGGTGTTACATTCAAGACCTTTTTATAGCCTTTTTACTGTTATTATATATATAGCTTAGACTTCTGTGATGTTTCAGAATGCTTTAATGCAATGCTGCTTGAACAAGATGTGGTTATTGCAAGCCGCCTTCCAAGAATCAAAATGATATAACAATAATTAATTTATACCTTTAGCAGTTTCTCCTGTTTGAAGCTCTAATTGTGTAGGTGGATTTAATGTGTTATTAACCTGTTATTTCCTTTTCTATCATGGTCCACAGTTCCATCACCAGGACAGCTTCAACACCGAGTTCACAGTGTGGGACATTTTCCAGTGTCTGTCAGACAGCCTCTGAAAGCTACTGCCTACGTAAGCCCAACCGTACAAGGTAGCAGTAGTAGTAGCAGTATTCCAGTGTCCAACAGCTCCCAGTTGTATTGTAACACTGGGATCCCAATGCCAAACAAGACTGCCAGTCAAGGGATTGTAGGGCGCAGTGCTCTTCCAAGACCATCGCTGGCCATCAATGGGAGCGGCATTCCCAGAAGTAAAATTGCACAGCCAGTTCGAAGGTAAGAGTTAAGCAGGCTTCTGTCCCTGTATGGATGGCTTTGGGTGAAGCTGGGATTTTTTTTTCCTTCTGCATATGAAGCTATAAAATGTAAGAGTTTCTGTCTCCCAGTGCTGCGTCACTGAATGGGTGAGTGTGTCTTGCCAGAAATAGTGATGGACAGTGTTTGCTGGTAGCCCTTAGTAAACTATGATAGTTGATAGTGTGTAATCATATATAAAAAGGAGCGGATTGCCACCCATCTATAAGAAATCAAAACAAACAGAAATGTTGTATCATCGACATATGTGGTTTACCTTCTTCCAGACTTGTGCCAACTGTTATTTCAGTGTCACAGAATGAGCAAATCTTAGAGTACTCAGAGTTGCATCCTTGTTTTAAATGGTGGTAGACTGTATAAATGCAAGTTGAGACATTACAGCATTGTGAGGGAGTAAATATCCTGCATAGTACAATCTTCAGTTGAACCACTATCTTCTCTATTCCAGCTGGCAGACAATAGGCAAACAGGGAATCCTGGAGTATCACAGGCTTGCAATAAGCTGTACTGTTAAGCAAAGACATTTTTGCAGTTTTCCGAGAGAATTTCATCTCCAAGTGTATTATTTTTAAGTCAAGCAATAAAATAAGCTTGAGGAAAGAGAGTGTGTTTTAATCACTTTGTCATAACTGGGAGTTAAACTCTTAGCTGCATATTCTGTAATTAGTAGGTGGTGAAGTTTCTCAAAGAAAAACTTCTGTCAACTTGTGTTAACTCCTCCAACTGTTTCTTCCCATTGCACACATCCCTCGTCTTGTGAGAGCCCACTGTGTGACCACCTCGTTTTCAACTGTCACTATTTAGCTCTCATCACTTCTGTTTTTTTCACTTTATACTGGCTAGATCCAGAATAAATTCAATTGTTCACATTCTCTTTTTTGTTTGAGTTCCTTGGGGATTACACTGATGTAACTGACAACAGGTTTTGACCAACTGTGGTGAAACTTTGATAAAGAGCTGTCAGGTTTTTTCTTCTATGAAGACTGTACCATGAGATTTCTGTTATAACCTCCTTTACTCTCAACTGGAACTCTCTCATTTAGAGTTCTTTATAGTAGAGAGTTTTCTTTCTTTGTTTTTTTATTTCTTCCTTCCCCCCACTTCATGTTCTTCTTCAGAGCTCTTAAGAATTTGATAGCAATATGTGGGAGACAGCTTTTCTGCATCATGAAGACCAGTCCCTTGCTGTTTTGTAACTTTTCATGCAACAGATAATAGTCAAGAAAAACAAAATTAAGTTTCAGTGGTACTCTCAACACTGTTTTTAAAAGAAGCTGATTCAAATCAGTAAAAAAGCTATTTATAGTCCAGAAAGTCTGGACTGTTCCTTCTTTCCTTCATCATCATATGTTGCTATAGAGCCAAACCACTATGGGAGTGACGAGTTTATAGGACTCAAAAAGCACAGGTAGATTGGAGCACAGCCTACAGTTCTTTAGTACCCTCATTTAATTTTATTGATGCATGTGGAAAGATACAGTTCATATGGACTTTGCTTCGAAAAAATTTAGCCGTCAGGCAGATTTTCTCCGTGTTTTTTGTCAGTGTAGTTGTTTCTGAGGAATGGTATTTCTGATTATCAGTTCAAGATTCTAGCTTCTTTCAAAACAGAACAGTGTTTTTAGTCATGACTTGATTAAAAGTAGAACAGGTCTTTTTTGGTTTTTAAATAAAGCAGATGTTCAGGGAGAAATACACATTCAGAACAAATCTGTATTCATACCTATGGCCAGACTATTAAGTAGTTAAGTTACTGTTATTCTAGAGACTTAAAATAGGTTATTGCACACATTATGTAGGGATTATGTTAGGGAACTTCAGTATTTACAGCATAGGATCAAACATGGGATGGGGGAGTGCTTTTAGTAGTTTATAAAATAAAATTACAATAGCCAAGATAAATAATTGGCTAAATATTAACTGCTTTTCTCCTTGCCATCAGAGATTCATGTTCCCAAAGTCATATAAAGAAATCATAATTGGTAAAGTCTATCTCTTCTTAGCCTTAAAAGTGAGGCAGCAGCAATAGAGGTGCTGCCTCATTCATTCATTCCTGTTGAGTGGATTCATACAACCCTCATCCCTTTCCAGCTCCCCGCTCCCCTACCTTCCAGTTCTCCACTTTCTAACCTTTTGGAGTATGAGGTACAGCAGGGGCAGCTTCCCATAGGGCAAGGTGATCTGGGACCTGAGTGGGGCAGCCAAGTCTGCTCCACAGCACATACAGCTTGTGCTTGCTTGAAGTGGTTTTCAATGCGGCCATATTTTCCTCTTCAGTGACCTGTAGCAGAAATTGAGCTCTGGGTACGTAGCAGTATTCTTACAACTATTTTCAACTTAGGTCAAATGTAAAGAATAAATAACTTTCTCTTTTTTTTTGTTTTGTTTGTTTTAAGATAATGAAACATGCTTGCTTTTTTCTCTCTGGAAATACAAGCAGAAAAGAGCAGAGACAGGTTATGTTCTGTGTCTCGAGTAATTGGATTTATATCAAAGATAAGTGATGCTGCACCAAAGTGGAGCTACACAAAAGCAGTGTGTAGCATTTTTACCTTTACTTAACTGTGGTGGTTTTGTCTCTAAAAAAGCAATTGTAGCAGAGAGGCGAGAAGGTACTCTGATGACTGATTCCTACTTTACAACATACCTCTGTCTTTTTAAAGCCAGAAGCATTTGGATGGGAGAGGAGGCATCAGTAACTTAGAGTAAATAGTGTGAAAACAAGGCTGGAGATCTGGTTTTATAAGAAATAGTTTCAAAGAATCAAGACACATTAATTTCAGCACATTCTAACAAAATCATGGTTGTGGCAAATTAGAGATAGAGCCTGTCTTGTCACTGGTGAGTTGGCAGATCAAATCAGATGGTTATTTTTCCTTTCCTTAGTCTTATTTGAAATAGTTTCCTTGGTAGTACCTGGAGGGTTTGGAAGATGGGCAGCAAGCATTTTGTAGATCCTCATTGATGAGTGAGAGATGCAGCCCAGGTGTGAGGGTGGGGACTCAGAGGATGGTGAGTTCCCTCCAGGAGTGGTAGTATTGAAACTGGTGGCTCTCTGACTATTACTGTGGGATGGAAACACATCATCACAGATCTTGGATAAGAGGGTCTGGAGTAGAACTTGGTAGAGTTCTTCAACTGATAAAATTCTTTAATGCCTGCATAGTGTTTTTATAAAGTGCTGGGTTTTCATGAGCAGGCTGAGCACTGCAGCTTTTTGGAGAGTGTTTCCCATTGGATGTCTGCTGCCCAGAGTGACAAAACCAGGTTTTTAATTCAGGTCTTTACCCCTGAAAACCAAATCTTCCTATTGAGAGGCGTCTCATGCATGACTACAATTATTCACCCAATTCCTTTTCACAAATCTTTTACACTCTTAAGACCAGTAACAGTGATGAAGTCTCACTGAAAGTAGCCTTGATTTCACCACAGATCTTTACATCTTCATTAATGTGTAGCCAGAAATATACCAGAGTGATGTCTCTAAACAAGCCCCAAAGCCAGTGTCACTGCAGAAATAAATGGTGTTTGTTGCTTTGATCTTTCACATGAAATATGACTTCCTTTGCCATTTTTTTTTCCTGTCGTTTGGCTAATACAGTTTTCTTCAGCCTCCAAAGCCACTTTCGACGCTCAGCACGATACGGGATGGGAACTGGAGAGATGGCTGCTATTGATGAAGAATGCCCATCAACAGTGGAAAATAAATAATGTGGATTTCATTACCCAGCTGGCTGGGTAACAATGATTTGGAAACGGAGGGTCATATACAGTATTACTTCCCCCAGGAGCTTAACGTGTAACCATCTAAAATGCAATGTCATTTTTTTTAAATGAACATTTTATCACTAAATATTGCACTTAATTAGTTACCTGAACAGCTGCATTGTTATCAGACTAACGATGACAGCAGTGGCATTTGGAACTGAAGAAAGTATTAAATGTGTGCAAAGTACAAGAATATTTCCTTGGAAGGAACTAGGAGATTATGGTTTTGGACATCTTTGCCATACTGAAGTTCTGAGATAATTTATTCAGTGTAAAGGCATCATGCATTTTATTTTGAATTTGGGGGTACTTATGTACGTGCTTGACTTTTTTTCTAGTGTTTTATTTTGTATACTTTAATTCATTTAAACTTGCCTGAACCTTGAACAACAGAGAGAGATAATTTAACTTTTTTGTGCCATAAATAATATTTTTGGGGCAATGTACTTTTTTAGCGCTAGGAACATATCTTACAAAATCTTACCATTGGCAATACAAAGCAGTATATTTATGTTGCAGAAGCACAGAAAAAAGGTAGCATTTATTGGAAACCATCATCCAGCCTGGTCAGCATGATTTTGTTGGTCTTTCACCATTTGTTCAATTGTTAATTTATTGTCAGTGTTTTGTATTTAAAATGGCAGCATAAGTCACATTACATTTACAGAGGTACAGTGATCTCTAAAACTGCAGTTGATTTTCAGTACATTATTACGAAGAATAAAGTTGTAATGTTTTATTAACAGTTGTTTATGGAAAATGTTTTAATGTGAATAAACCTTTTTGATAGACCTTTTACAAAATCCAATTGCACTAATCAATGCTTTCTTACAATGGCATATGACTTAATATTTGGTTACAACTGTGTATACTGCTGTTTTGGAATGTTTCAGGAAATAAAGAATCTATTTCAGCAATAATGCTCTTCTCAAGTGTGCAGTGTAAACATTGTCAGAATTTAGCAACTGTCTTAGCAATTTAACTCCTGAAGTTTTTATTTAGCTTTTATAAAGATTATGCTGGATTTTTGCAAATAGTAACTGAGTTAATCTGATGATTTTTTTTTTAATTGTGTTATGAAGCCATAGTATGCCTAGAAGACAAATACGTATTACCAAATCCATCTTATTCTGATCTTAAGAGTTTTTTTCAATTTAATGTTTAGATTCTGCAAGTGCAAGTGTGACTTGCAATGGGAAACAGAGATTGTATCCCAAGTGAGTCTTTTACTGTGACTCTGAATTTGCTCTCAGTTTTGCTCTGAATTGGCTGAAGGATCTGCTTTTCTTAAAAGGACAAGCTAAAATAAAAAGCAAAGGGGAAGTATTTAGTGGTGAGTAAAACCTTCATTACACTTGGAAATTATGTGCAGTAGTGCAGTAGCATCCCTGCTTATCATAATATTATTTAACAGAGATAAACAGTTGATTTTTCACACTGTAGTTCTTTTAAATCAGTTAAAGTCTATTTTTCTTTTCAAAAAAGCAGAACCGTTGAAGAAAGTATCAAGAAATATTCAAAAATAGGAATTATCTCTGCACAGGTAAGTATTTGAGCAGAAGTGTGCAAAACTCATCTTGTTCATTACAAGCTTTAATTGGAAGAAATTACTACTGGTTGAAGCAGTCATTTGTGGACAATCTCTTGTCTTGAATGGTTTGTCTCATAGACTGATTGTAGTGTGATTCAGAGCTATTTTGGAGGTGTTTCCTTTTCCCTGTGAGAAGGAGATCTGCAGTACCTCCTGAATTAATAAGCTTTCCCAGGTTCTGGTGCTAGGGATCCAGCATAATCATCTTCATAAAAGATGGATGAAGACCAGTGGCAGTGACTAGCTGCTTCTCAGTGCTTGCAGCTCTGGTCTGGGCTGTCTCTTCACTCTGTTTCCTCCTGCCAGGATTTTATCACTTCCTTCTTTATCTATAACACCACAGCACCACATTATTCCCAATTTTTGAAATAAGTTGAAGGTGTTGGGGGTAATACCAAGTTGTACACAGGAGGGCAGTATATACTTTGAAAATCCGTACTTTGTTTTGGTAACTAAAGCTCTTTGATTTCCAGGCTCTTGGTTTGAAGTCAGTGCATACCTTTTATTCACAGAATCACAGAATATTCCGAGTTGGAAGGGACCCGCAAGGATCATCGAGTCCAACTCTTAAATGCCACCACTGCCTCTCTGGTGGGAATCGAACCCCTGATCTCCTGCGTAAGAGATGGGGATACTCACCACTGTACTAAAGTGGATTTTCCCACTGTTGTGTTTCTCTTATGCCGACATGTTAAAGGAAGGTGCCTGAATGTGACTTGCATTTTTAAATTTTACTCTACAAAATGTCATGAACTCTAGAGTCAAGCATTTTGGATATTATGAGCTCTGAGAAGATGAAGTTACAGTTATACCCCCTCCTTCGCGAGGAAAGGGATAGGCCAAGGCCATCGCGAAACACTAAACTCGCAAAGAAGTGCAGGTCATTAATATGCATGCAGGCCACGCCCATTGCTCCACCCCCCTGGCACTC
>WEKX01023893.1:118908-134229 GCA_013390025.1 Pitta sordida | reverse complement strand
CTCACTTTCGTGGGGCAGTTTCTTGGGTCAGGGACAGGGCACAGTGCTGCCATTGCGAGCCCCCTCCCTGCAGGTCGGGGTGAGTCCTGCCCCACAGGCACCGCGGCACCACCCCTTGGCAGAGCAGATTGGCTGCGCATGTGTCAGGCAGCTGTCAGCTCGCGGACCGCTGAATCATAATTGCGAAAAATTTGCTTCGCAAATGGGCGGGGTCGTAATGGAGAAGTCACGATGCAGTGGGGATTCACTGTATTTCCCTTTTTAATTTCCCATTCCCTTGCAATACATCATGCCAGGATTTAGTAACCTGATTGCTTTACTGTTTTAAGTGTTTTTGTCAAGTATCTGTCACATTGGATGCCATGAAACTTTAGGAGGAAACCCAAGTTGTGTGCAACTTGATCTAAGAATCAACAGAATTACACTCCATATTCCAACCATGTGCTGTGGTACTGATGCTGTTTGCCTGTAGCCAGTGGAGCTGGCTGTCTCCCCAGAGATGAGCATCAGGTGACACTGCACTGTGTCACCTACTTCAGTGACAGTCTCAGCGGGAGAAATGGTGTGGAATACGCAACACAAACCCACTTTTGTCAGGCTCAATCTTGTGAGAGTCAGAATCTTTTCAACACTGTAACTGAGTGTTCAAGTGAATTCCCGTATCAAAGTCCATGACCCCAGCCTTCATTGTGTCTGCTGCAGCCAAAGCACTTGCTAACTCCCTTCTGTGTTGTCCCTCACTGTAGGGAACCCCTACAGGTCTCCAGTTTTTAATTCTCCTTAAAAGGCTTTTTCTTACATGTAGTACCACTCTAAGCAGGACAACAGTTAAAATGCTCGTGCAATCTGCTTTTGATCCCATTAATGAATGCTGATTCTTGATTTTTTTTCTTTGATGATTTTTGCTATACCTGTGTTGCAAGTTGTTGGAGACATGGGCTCTTGTCTTTCCTTTGTGTTTTTACATCATGAAGCATGGTAGGATCTCAGGACCACCATTACAATGCCTGTATGCTAACACACTCTTGAAAGCAGACTTGGGGTGTTTGATCCTCAGGCATGGCTTACAAATTCAGAAATTGTTTTTAGAAAAGGAAATTACTAAACCCAGATCTCTTTCCCTCTCATGTTCTGGCTAGTCTGGTTTCATTTTCCCATTTGATCAGCCCATCTGCTCAGCCATCTTTTCCCTCATCTATATACTTCTGCCTCTTGCACTTCTCTGATTCACACATTTCTTGTAACCTCTGTCAGTGATTACACATGCTGTTCTGGCTCATGCAGTTCCTGACCATCTACCTGTGAATCCCACACAGTTGTTCTGCTGTTTGCTCACCAGCTTAGGGCGCAGGTCCTCAGTACATCTTTTGTCTTCATCATTAGGACTTTCAGCTGTTACCTGGCAAGGTAAGCAGTCCTGCTTAATCCAAATTAATGTCAGTGGAGTAAGGGTCACACCTCTGTTCTCAGATCTGACCAAGGCTGCCTGTTCGTTCCAAGGGCAATTCAAGGTATTGGCTTTGACCTAAAGAGGCCCAAGAGGTTATCCTTCTGTGTGTACAGTTCAAGGATACTTTATAAAAAGCATCTAATGGAAGGAAGGAAGGGAGTGATTAGATAGGTTTATTCTTGAAGCCTCATTCATCTTTTATATAAGCCATAATCATTTCGGTGACTTCAGTGTTACAAATCCCTTAACCATTAAACAAACAAAAGAGTCCTTTGGTGCCCAAATGCTGATTTTGGCATGCTCACAGATCCATGTCCTTCCTGTGCTGGGGACCCCAGAGCTGGATGCAGCGCTCCAGGTGGGCTCTCACTTGGCAGAGTAGGATGTCAGAGTCCCCCCCCACCTTGACCTGCTGCACACGCTGCTTTTGAAGCAGCTCAAGATACCATTGGCTTTCTGGGCTGGAAGTGCACATCGATGGGTTATGTCCTGCCTCTCATCCACCAGCACCCCCAAGTCCTTCTCGGCAGAGCTGCTCTCAATGTGTTCATCCCCCAGCCTGTATTGATACTGGGGATTGCCACAACCTTGTGTCTGGTCTTGTTAGACCTCATGAAATTCCCGTGGCCCCACTTTCTGAGTTTGTCCAGGCCCCTGTGGTTGGCATCCTTTCTTTAAGGTGTGTGAACTGCATTACTCAGCTTGTTGTCATCTGCAAATTTGCTGAGGGTGCACTCGATCCCATCATCTATATCATTAACCAAGATATTAAATGACATTGGTCCCAATATGGACAATGGCATCCTGATTTGTATAAGAAACAATGTGGCCAGCAGGACTAGGGAAGTGATCATTCCCATGTACTCAGCACTTGTGAGGCCGCGCCTTGAATTCTCTCTTATACGAGACCATTAATGTGCTGCAGTGTGTCCAGAGAAGGGCAATGAAGCTGGTGAAGTGTCTGAAGTACATGTCTTACAGGGATCAGCTGGGGGAGCTGGGGTTGTTTTGCCTGGAGAAGAGTCTCGAATGACATTGCTCTCTACAGCCATCTGAAAGGAGATCATAGTGAGATGGGGATTGGCCTCTTGTCCCAAGCAACCAGTGACAGGACAAGTGGACATGGCATCCAGCTGCGTCAGGGAAGGTTCAGTTTGACATCAAGAATAATTTCACAGGCATTGGAATGGGCTGGTCAGGGAGGTGGTGGAGTCACCATCCATGGAAATGTTCACAAGATGACTGGATGTGACACTTAGAGCTATGGTTTAGTTGGCATTGTCAAATGTTGGATACGATGATCTTGGAGGTCTCTTAATGATTCTATGATTGCATGATTCTTCAGTTCTTTAAAGAAGTACCCAGCACATTTCTTAACTCGTTCATTAGCTCAAGTAAGGTATGGAATGATAGATACATACATATACAAGCAGCTGTTAGTCTTCCACTGGTTCATGTGAACAGTGTACATACAGATGGATAGGTTTGGCTCTCTACATCTACACGTTAAGATGTTTGGGCATTAAATGATAGTTGAAATTCAAACTTTTTGCAGAGAATACTTTAAAAATTAATCTTGACTATCTTGACTTCTCTCCACCTCTAAAAGGTCAAGATAATCTTGACCTTTTAGAGGTGGAGAGAAGCTTGGTATCTAACGCAGTCTAAAGATGTGCATATTTTCCAGATGCAGCTGCCAAAATTGTATGAAACTACAGGTAGATAGAAAATAGATAATGCTCACAGATCATTAAATGACTCTTACTTGCAGAAAAAATGTGGCAAATACACAAAATATTACTGCCATCGCAGGGTCATTAGGTATTTGCTACTATCCACAAAGAATTCAGACCTCTTTGCAAAGGGACTGTACATCTGAAACTGATTAAACTGTGTAAGTTGTTCTTGTGGCTGAGCAGAAAAATCTGTGTGTAGCTCCTAAGCGCAGAGTAGTTTTGGCCATGGAGCGTGGATCTGCAGTGCAGATCCATTGTTCTGCAGCAGCCCTGTTGTTTCCCAGGAGCACAGCATCTGCTGCACACCTGGTATGCAGATGCACGTCTGTGGTTGTCTGCTACCCTCTGTGGAGGTATCTGAGAGTGAATGTTCTTTGCTGTTGAGATGGAGTGTTTAAAAGAGCCTGCTTACTGGGGCAGAGTCCAACTAAACGATGGTACTCAAACATTATTTTTGTTCTCTGAGCATAGCCAAATATAATGTTTTCCTTTTCAGACATGATCATTCTGCTCTCCAGAGCTTCTTCTCTATACTCATACATTTAGTATAGTATTTTTCTGTCGTGACTACTTTTCTTCATTAGAAGAATGAAAATAGTATTTCTTCTTTGTTTCTGTTCACTTCTTGCCCCTGAGACTTCGGTTGTTCCCCTAGAAAAATAAAATATTCCTTTGTCTTTGTGGCCAGGCCTATAGAAAGAATGAGCCTGCGGCCAAATTCACAAAATGAACTCTAGCAATCCAGCCAACCTTCATACTTTGAGTCTGCACACAGATGTTACTAAACAAGGTATATTATCTGTATCCAAGACTGAACTTTTCAGTAATAGAAGCAGCAGAAAACATGATGTGGATATCAAGTACGATACACCTAAACTGGAATTGTTAAACCAATTTTTTGCAATAATAGAAAAAAGAAAAGGTACTGGTATGTTTCTGTGACTTTGCTTTCCAACCCTTCCTGCAGGAGATTAACTTTTTGGATATCTTTGATATGTCTTGTTTGCTGTCTTACTGTGAATTTCATTGAGCCAATATAAATGTGTTGAATCCATTTTTAGCCAAATGTTAGTGACTACTGATCTTTTTCGGAGACTGTTTCTAAAACTGCGGTATTCCGATCAGGGTATAATACAGTTTCTTTATGTAATGTTGCTAATATCGCATTCTGTTCTTTCAAAATGTAAATAATTGAAATGAAAATTCAAGAACTCAGATGGAAAAACCAATTTCAAAAAAGTTTTTTTTAAGCCTAAGAAATTGTGTTTTATTTTAATCCATGTTTTTCTAGACACTAAATTATGCAGCTCTGATTATGTATACATATTCAACAGGAAGGATTTTTCTATATATGAGAGAAGGAAAAAAGCATCAGACAAAATGGTGGTGTTGTATCAATGGCTTGCCCTTCACTGGATATGAATTCACATTAAACGACCTACTGCTGCCTCCAAAAGAGGAACACTTTTAGCACCTGATCTTTTCAAAGTGAAACAGCACTGCTGATGTAAAATGGGCTCCATTGCACTTAATTTAACTTGGATGGGTGCAGATGGGCTCAACTCATTTTAAGCATGCTCTCAGCTGGTTGATATAAGTGAAGACTGATCCAGAGCAGTGCTGAGTCATAGTGGAGCTTATCTTACTTCTCAAGGTATCTTACTATTTTGGCTATCCCCATACAGATAGAGATCTGTGGTTGGGTAGAAGGAGACCATGCATCTGCCTTACCGAGTTCAGTACTATCAGCCTGGTAGCTGATGACTGATAACAAATTTGTGGCTTTATTATCCAGCCCTGTAGTTCATGAGTGAGCTGAGTGATGCTCTTTGATGAAGAGCCAAGTGTAATTATGCACAGTCTGACAACATGGGTATGTTTTTGTGAAGCACTGAACACTTGCAGCTCCCATTTCATCTAGCTCAAATGGTAAGAGTTCTAGCACCTCTGAAATTAGACATTGGGAAAAAATTATTTTTGCGATACTGTCTTTCTGAGGTCCTATTTAAAGGGGCATTTCATTACTGTATTTTCACAGGTCAATACCTTAAAGTCTATTCAGAAAGCGGTTTATACAATGACATTGAATGAAAATGGCTTGGAATAAAGTTCACTGTCTGGGCGTGTATATTTTGGTTTTTTGTGGAATTCCAAACTCCCTGCACAGAACATTCTGTTAAAAATTGTGGTTTAGATTGTTTTGTGTTGTCGATGTTACTTTTCCAAAGGAAACAGGAAGAAATGTGCTATTTATTTGACAAGCTATTGCAGACAATTGGAATGATCATTTTCCATGGCACTCGATCACTTTATACAGAATTGGTGTAAATGCCAATACTGATTGTAAAATCTCAGGTATTCCTAAAGATCCAAGTTAACATTATAATGTAGCACAGCAAAAACTGCACTCAAGGGGCGTTTATGTAATGGAGGACTCCATTGTGGAAAATTATAATTCCCTAGAGTATACTTATTGCCTCCATGTAGACTAAACCAACAGTTGGGTCAAGAAATTAATGTCCTCCTTCAAAACATAAATCACAGGTGCTTGTTGGGGTTATATAAGTACAAGTATATTTCTAAGAAAGAGATGAAAATGTGGAAATAATGGAGCATTTCATCAGTGTTTTGTAACATAAACTACTGAAAAGAGCCGTGTTTCCTTCTGCATCATTTCATAGCCTCAGTTGATATCCTGTCTACTTTATATCCTCAGTATGAACAATATATGATAAGATGAAAGGCAGTTTACATGAAAGCAGGCCATCTCCTTGAAGAGAAATTATGAACTACATCTCCTGTATATTCTTTTAATCCTTTATGAAGCAGTAAACTGCAGTTTTGCCCTCTGTTTTGAAACTTCTCCTTAGTTCCACAGAGCAGCTAAGTATCTTGTGAGATAGTTTGGGGATTTTTTTTCCCTTTCCTCTGGGAGAAAAAAGATATGGGAAAAACTGTCTCATGGCGTGTGTTAGCCTGCAGACAGAATCACAAAGCACTAAAAATGAATGTTTTCTTAAAACCGCAGTACTACCAGAAAACCTGCCTGACATGCCCTCACTTGTGTTATAGGCTTAAGTGTTTGTGCTGTGGTAGTGTCTGTGGGCATGGAAGCAAGTTGGTCTTTATGGAATAAAGCCAAAAAAACTTGTCCAAAGCAGCTGGCAGTCTAGGTAAGGGCATTGCCTAAGCACTGTAGATGTTGTCATATGAATAAAGCTCTTTCAGCTGCAAGAGAATTGCAGAACTGGTTCTAAGACAGGAGCAGTCGGGATAGTATCTGGAAATCAGAAAATCTGGATTGTTTTCCCTAAATGTTTTCTTTAGGGCTGGTCATTTTTGTATTTCATAATTGAGTTTCTGCTTAAACAGTCCTTGCTTGAGCAAACTTACCTTGTACTCCTAGAACCTGGCATAACAGTTCTTGTTTAGGTTTTACAGGAGCTACAGTTAAGCAAATTATGGTTTCTGATTCTGTTGAATACAGGTGAAGAAAAGTAGTGTAATAATAGAACTCTATAATTCAGATTTGAAAATAAATTCCTGTACAGGTATATGCATGTATAAATGGGATTATTTTGTGTTATTAATGCATTTATTCAGTGTGCTAAAGCTTGGTAGAAAATTTAGGTATCCATAAGTAATTAAGTACTGGAAATACAGCTTGTTAAGTTCTGGTCTTTGTTCTGTGTACTGATGCACGTTTTATATCTTCATGTCATGCAACGAAATAGGAAAAACACAAGTGAAAGTAAAGGGGAGAGAAACAATCAGAAATACAGCTTGTTTAACAGAATAGTACTTATTTGAAGACAATGAGACTTCGTAAGATGTACTGAACTGTAATGTGCATCAACAGTCGAAAAGCCCCAACTGTGAGCCTGTTTATTGTCCCTATGCTGTTTCCTTTGGGCTGTAAACAGAGAGCTGGATTAAAAGATCTCCATAGACAGTGATACTGTATATCTCATCCTTTTCTCACACATATTGATTCTTCTCCTGAAAGACAGTTGACTTTTCTGGGATGTTTGAGAAACAAGATCACAGAATCACAGAATATTCTGGACTGGAAGAGACCCACAAGAATCCAACTTGTAAGTGAACGGCCCATATTGAGCTAGTCTCAAGATGATACAGGTATGACTTGAATTCAGGTAGCAGAAAACTTTAGGCTAAAATGAAAAATTATTGTCCTTTAGTGTCCATTCTTATATGTGCCAGCTGCTGATCCAGCTGTCAAGATTGAGGGAAGGAGAGAGCATGGTAGAAAACTGAGAGAATTGTGGTTCATCTGTACTTACGATTCTATTACATTGTTATGGTTGTTCATAAGTGCAACAGTGAGCTACAGCATCTGGGCTAGGGCACTTGTTCTCATGGTGTATGTTGGCTATGCATACACTTTTCCTTTCCATCACAATCCAAACACTTTGGTATGTTTGTGTGTGATGATGGCTGCAAACAGAAATACATACCATCCTATTTTCTGATGTTCAAGGCAGTGTTACTGCAGAATCAGGTCTGTTTCTCAGCTGCTGTGCACATGGCATTGGTCAGGAGGTGAAACTGGATCAAATCAGGAACAAGTCCCTGCTTTGAAGAGCTTAAGAGTCTGAAAAGCCAAGAAAAAACCAACAATACTAAATAAAACAAACTATGTGTACTTTAATAGAGCAGTTTGGATATGGTTTAGATTGTATGTACTTGAAAAAGAAAGGTCTCTGGCAACTTTTTTTAACATCCTCTTTTTTTGGTTTTACCACGGGAGCTGATCTTGAAGTATTAGTTCTAAGATCAAAGACTGAGCCAGGGACCGCACAACTGTGGTCACCCCTGAGCTGATCCCCCTTTAAAGGGGAAAGAAACGGCAGGAGCCATAGCGTCTATGATGTTACTTGAAAAACAGCAGACAAAAAGGAATATGATAATTTTAAAATCTTGTAACAGTTTTCCTAATGTGTGAGCTTCTAGCCTGCCTGGGCTCTTAACCGCTTCTAAGCAGTTTCAAGGAGGAAGCTTCTGTTGTTCATCTAAATTTGCATCAGTAGAGACTGAATGGGCAGAAATCAAGTCTAAGAGTGGTGAAAACCTGTAAAAAACCCCTCTTCATAAAGTAGTGTAGAGGTGGATCTGATTATGGAAGTGGGTGCCTATGTGGTACAAAATGTGATGTCTACCTTTGGCATTCCCATACTCCCAGTTTGTAATCCAAAACACTACATAAAGTAAGGAAGCATCCTAATTGCTAAGGGAGAGAGAAACACCTCAGAGGAGTATTCCCATTAGGGCTAACTAATAAAAAATGCTAATTAAAGCTTTCCCTTTTTCTAGACTGTAGGTACTTGAATTAAGTCTTCAACAGAGATGACTCTGCTCCCTTGGGGTTGACAACTACAAATCCTCTAATGAGGTTTGACACCCAAATATGTTCTTTGAAGACATGTTTATGCTTCTAATTAAGGAGCTGTGAGCCAATCCCTGATCCCAAAGCCAAATGGCACAAACTGGCTCATGGCTGTGCAGCTGAGGGGTGGCTTCCCCTGGAACTAAATTTATCTTAGAGGAAATTATGAAAGGGAACCAAGGTGTGAACTAACATTTAAATATTAAAAATGGTTTGTGGGCTTGCTGCTTAACCCAAATCCTGTCTCTTATTTAGCAGTAAAGGTGTGCCTTTTAAGATCTAGACAGAACTAACAGTCTTGAAAAACAGCCTCCAAGATAACAGCCCTCTATGCAGCTGTCAATGCATGTAATTCTTCCTGAAGAAGTAGTAGACCTGGTTTCTAGATCTCAAAGGAGTGCCACTGTCATGGAGTTCCCTCAACCTCTCCTATTAAACTGGACAGAAGAGACTACTGGAAACTTGAGGCCAGAGAGAGAGAATAACTGGTGCATAACTTTGAATGCTAGTAGTTAAGGGAAAGAAGACACCATGTTGGTTTGGTTTGATTGGGGTTTTTTACTCTTGGGACTAGTTCCGTGTTTTAGAGTACAGAATTATTAAAGACAGGAGTTGCCATGTAGTTTAAATGCTTACAGTTCATTTTATTGGCTCTATTTCTAAAAAAATAAGCTTGGGAGAATCAACAAATATGCTACTGTAAAGCAGTCATGACAAATATAGGTACAAAATGTGTACAAGGTGTAGATGGAAGCTGTGTATATTATCACCGAAAGAATCAAGTTCAGCAGGAGAATCTGAAATGCGTCTGTTGTAAGAGGCTTTTTGACTGCTTCTTTCCTGGAAGACGCTGCAGCTGCTGGATGTACTCAGCATAGTAAACCTTTATGCAGATGGTAGAATCAGTAGACAGAACCTGTGGTTTCTGCCTGGATTTTTTTTTTCCTGGACATAACTTACAAGAAGTGTTATTTCAAAATGTAACAAGAAGAGGGAAGATCATGGAGGGAAAAATTAGTGGTCTTAAATCCTAATATTAATTGCCTCGCTGTTTCTTTGTTATGCTTTGATCCATATGCCAAAGAAACAAGTTCCTTTCTGTTGCTCTGCAGATGAAAAGTGGAATGTAATAGACAAGGGCAAATACACGTGTCGACAAATATTTTGCAAATTCTTTTTAGGAATACCTATTTAAAAAGATTGTGCTCAGTTTTCAGAGGCTTTCAGTGCGCATGAGTTTGGAAAAGTTTCCAGAAAAAAGTCCGCAGTTTCCATGTCCTGGAAGAAAGCTGGGAACATTTTAATACCTGAAATGATGCAGGGTCACTGCTGAATCCAAGATCAGGCCCAGAGCAATCAAGCTGTTGCTGATCACTGGTTTGTCATGTAGCATAATCCCAGTTCACTCTTAATGTAACCATGTATCAGCCAAAACATCAGGTAAATGTTTCAGCAGCCAAAAGAATAAGGGAATAGAAAAGCTTTTCTTTTTGTTCTCCATGGTTCTGACACCACTGCAGACACTGACAGTACATCATGAAACTTTTTATTTCTGAAAAGTAGAAGTAAGTTTCACAAGTAGAATACAATGCAATTAAAGTTGCAACTCAAAAAGGTCTGTGGTGCAATATAATTCCTCAGTTTTTAGGGAGTTCTTATTACAATTAAATAAATAGAATCCATGTCTATATTGCATATCATCCTAAAGCCACCAGTGTNCTGGGGAGCCCAGAACTGCACGCAGTACTCAAGATGAGGTCTGACCAGCGCTGTGTACAGGGGGAGGACAACCTCCCTGGATCGACTGACCACACTGTTCCTGATGCAGGCCAGGATGCCATTGGCCTTCTTAGCCACCTGAGCACACTGCTGGCTCATATTGAGTTTCCTATCAATCAGTACACCTAAGTCTCTCTCCACTTCACTAGTCTCGAGCCACTCCTCCCCCAGCCGGTAGCGGTGCATGTCTTTCATAACTGGCTTGATCTCTTCCTTCCTGGACAGGACTTTATAGGCTGCACATCACTGAGGTGACAATAAGATGGTTGTAAAAGAGCATCTCTGCCTAATGAAGTCCTCCAATTCAACTGATTGAATTCAGTGTGGCTTTAAGCTCATTTCAAGCTGTGCTACTCTAATGTTTTTCATTTGGCTTGGCTTGCTTCGTTTTGCTTTCCTTTTACGACATCATGTTGGTTAAAATCTTTCCTGTTTTGTACAAGGTTACCCACTTTTCTCATCATTGACCTGTGTGTTTAGCTGAATCTCCAGGAAGTTATCTAGTCATGATTTGAAGTGCTCAGGGGAGAGAAAGATATAAAAATTCTTTCTTGATGAATTTTTCTTTTGCTAGTAGTCGTCCTCACTGGCAAACATATCTCCTTGCTTCTCACTTGAGTAATGTAAAAGTCATTGACCATTATTTTTATCATTTAGGAAAAACAGTTCAAGTAGTTTTATGTCTTGTGTTAGTAATAAAGACAAGTTAATACAAATCCTCAGGCTTACCAAAAAATGTAGGAGGCAAAATTTTGGAAATAACGGTAAAATTACAGTAACTAGAAAGATGAAGAAAATAATATATTTTTTTAAGTGGCAAGAACTGGTCAACCAAGAGCATCTTAACTGGCTCTGAGTTTGTCATATGGCATGTCCTAACATCATCAAACATTCTTTGCAGTATTAAACTTCCGTAGTTCAAACCATTTTGTCAGATACACACAAAGTTGATTTGCCAGTAACAGGGGAAAGTACCCTAAGGATATGTCTTTGAATATTTATCCAAGATGTGTTTTGAGTGCTGTTTCAGCTTTCATTCTTAAATATTGGCAGAAACATTATTGCTTTTGCTGGAGATGAGCAATGTTCTTTAACTGCTCCAAATGCCAAGGAAATTGAACACTATGAAAATACAGTTGCAAAAATAGCTTAGCGTTTGTACTCTGAAATGGACATTAAATAGATATTGTTTCACAACACATGGGGCATGTGAAGTACTGTTTCCAAGCCTCAGAAACAGCCCTATCTATCTGATTGTTATAGTAGCTGCAGTTGGAAAGTGAGAAAGCTCTTAAACAACATTGATATTGCTGCTATTCAGAAAAGTAGGAAAATAGATGCCTAACATTAATTGTAGTGTATATGTAAACAGGCTCTTAATTGCAAACTCTGTATGGGCTGTTCTGAATCTGAAAAACCAAAGCACTCACTTTTTAATTTCCAGTTCTCAAATGTTTTAAAAAATAATGCTTCTGAAATACTGAGGCCCATATATTTTACTGAGATACATCCAGTTAGTTCAGCAGACTTAAATGAAGCTGCCAGTCTGAGAATCTCATTCTGTGTGTCTTAATGGTCCTAAAACAAAATTGCATTTTCTGAGATTAAGTCGGGACTCTGCATTGATAGCTCTTTTTTCCATGTTTTCCTGTCTCAGAGAATCAAATAAGCATGCTGTGAGAAAGCCTCAGTGTGCTTTATTAACAGTGATTAGTTAAGGTTTTTAGCAGCCATTCAAGGGAGAACAGTGGTGATTCTTACCATTTTACAAAAAAGGTCGAAGGTACAGATGGTAATGTCTAAGGCTCATGCAAGTCTCATGATTTTCGTGTCTGTGCCAAATGCTCTGCCTTCTGGAAAAGCTGCATTTACTTCAGAGATCACTGTCAATCACACAGTATCTACATGTGAGCCTAAATCAAAAAACCTAAATCAAAAAAACCTATGCTCAAGAAATGTTCAGTCATCTATGGCATGTGTGCTATATTAGCATGTGGCTTTTTCAGCACTGAAAAGAATTGAGTATTTATTGAGCAGTCCCTGTTTTGTTATGCAAATGAGCTATGAAAATGAATTTTTGGAGTTGAAGTGCTGCAACAGTGTGTAAGTAGCTTCATTTCCAAAATGGAGAAAGGTGGCTTCTGAGTATATGAATGTGCATACCTCTAAATCTTCATTCCAGCTGGCAGCAAGATTGCAGATTTATACAGGCTATGTCTTCAAAATCATGCAGACTTCGACAGAGCTGTAGAACCTCAGTTGTTTTGCTTTGCTTTTGCTTTGCTGTACAAAGCTATACTTTGTACAATACATGTTGGTAGTAACATGATGGGGAGGAAATACATCACTGTGCATGTACAGTGCAGCACAGCTGGGTATGCCTTGTTTCCCTCTCGGAAATATAAATCTGTCAAAAGATAGCACTGGAAACAAAACTTTTTTTTCTTGAATGACAAATATTTGCTTGAAGTTACTTTTTTTTTTCTTTTTCTTTCTTTTTTTTTTTCCTTCTTCCCCTCTGTCGTGAGCCACAGAAAAAAACAGGCTGGATGGGGTTATGAGCATACCTTAGAGTCTAGAGGAAGGTGTGCCTGTCCAGGGCAAGGGGTTTGGGTCTAAATGATCTTTAAAGTCCCTTCCAAACCAAGCCATTTTATGTTTCAATGATATACCACAAAATAAGATTTATTTACTCTGTATGCATGCACAAGGTGACCTACAACCTTCTTGTTCATTTTATGGAACCTGTTCCTTAGAAAAATCTTTTAGACAAAAGAAGATTATTTTTTAAAAAAATTATTTCTTTTAAGTGCCAGAACCTGGGTATTCAGTAAATCACCATCCCCAATTTTAAGTGGATTTTGAAAGAGAGAGCAAGACTTTGCAAGTTATCTTTTCACAGCCCAAGGGGAAAGCTCCCTCCCTTCCTTTCACACCAGCTATTCTTGACTGCTAAATTGTCTTCCTGCTTCCTCCCTCTTAGATTTCATGTTTAAAGCTGCAGAAAGTTAAGATAAACAGGAGTTATCATACTAACATATGACTCAGTGATATTGCAAAGCTTTGTTGTATGTTTTGTTTGGGTTTTGGGATTGGGGTTTTTTTGTTTGTTTTTTTCATTACAGCTAGAACTACTAGTGCTGCACAGGATAATTTTGTTTTTTAAAAAAATACAAGCAGCTGTCTGTGGATGCTTTAATTAGAATTGATTTCCTCATAAGAGATCTTTTAATCTTACACTTCAAGTAGATGGCTGTCATAATTTACAGTCTGACAAGCTACACATGATTCTTAAGTTTTACTGCCTTCCTTATAGCTCACATTTATGTGGTCTTTCAAATGATCCAAAAGATGATATACATATATGCATGTATGCTACCACAGAAGAGTTAGCAGTCTGCTGTTGACAAAGTATAAAAAGAAAAAAGCCTAATTTTATGATCTCTGTTCCAGGATCAAAAATGTCTACTATGAATAAACAGGAACTTTTAATACTTTGTGTATGACACATACCCTCCCAGAGCACTGGTAAGCTGTGCCCAGAGGATAGAAGGGAGAGTAAGCATTCATGAGTTTGAAAGTTTTGATTTGGGGATAATAGGATACTTTTCCATACGTATCTGCTTTCTCTTTGAATAAGGGTAGGGAAAATAAAAGCTATAGGGTTTGTAGGGTTGTGGTATTACCCCTACCTTGATGGTTCTGCAGATGGTCAAATTTGCCTCAATGTAGGTCTGCAGGTCTTTCATATTTGGTGAAGTAAATCACATTTCCTTTAGAAGAGAGAGTATCTTGTCAGACATCTGAGAAGAATGAACTATATTAACTCAAAATTATATATACCCAAATGATATCCAAGCGGCTCTAGTGGAACACATTTAGTCCTGAGCAGTAACACCCGAATTATATATATACATGTGTTGTAAGGCACCTAACAAATACTTCTCAATACTGAATGCCACTAAGACCCACTCAAAACCCAGAAATGTTGTGATGTGTTGTTCTTTAATTCCAGGTTAAGGATCACAGGATATTCTGAGTTGGAAGGGACCCAAAAGGATCATCTA
Organism: Pitta sordida; assembly: GCA_013390025.1. Lineage (NCBI taxonomy): Eukaryota > Metazoa > Chordata > Aves > Passeriformes > Pittidae > Pitta > Pitta sordida. The sequence continues at coordinate 119,793 of WEKX01023893.1, read as the reverse complement.
GTCCAACTCCCAAGGGAGCGCCCACCCAGGGATCGAACCCACAACTCCGGAGCCATGGGCACCACGCTCTCTCCATCTGAACCTCCCATCATCTAGACCATGTTCCTCATCCAGTCTTTTCTTAAACACCTCCACCTCCACCACCTCCCTGGGCAGACCNCTACGGGTGTTAGATGGTGAGTTGGACTAGATGATCCTTGTGGGTCCCTTCCAACTCAGAGTATTCTGTGATTCTGTGACCAGCGCCAAGTATAGGGGAAGAATAACTTCCCTAGTCCAACTGACCACATTGTTCCTGATACAGGCCAGGATGCCACTATCTTTCCCATTTACTGGCTGTCACAAATGGTTTTTATGTTACTCTAAGGTTGTTTGGATACAAGTTCTTCTCCGTACTCTTAAAAAAAACCTACAGGAAAAGGGACTTGCTTTGGTTTTATATTTTTGTTTAGTCTTTAAAAAAGCTTGTCCATTTTCCCATGGACTTGTTGTTTTGGAGGGTTTTTCTTTACTATGCTAAAGGGAACTAATTTTTTTAATTCCAATCTGTCTTTCCCTGGCTATCACAAATGATTTTTAGGTTACTCTAGGGTTGTTTGGATACAAGTTCTTTTGCATTCTCACATTTTTTCTTTACTGCAAAACAGTACACTAGTGCATTCACAGATTCACAGATTCACAAAATATTATAAGTTGGAAGGGACCCACAAAGATCATCTAGTCCAACTCACCATCTAACACCCGTACAGAGACCGAGAGCACATCCCAGAGCGGTAACACAGACCTAGTTCCCTCACAGTCTAACAGGCCACTCCGAGCCGGAAGGGACCCAGGATCATCCAGCCCTACACCCCCCAGCTAGACCATGTCACTAAGCTCCTCATC
>WEKX01023893.1:108703-118822 GCA_013390025.1 Pitta sordida | reverse complement strand
GGCACTTAGTCTTGTTAAACCTCATACTGTTGGAGCCTGCCCATCTCTCCAGCCTGTCAAGGTCCCTCTGGAGGGCCTTCCTACCCTCCGGCTGTTCAACATTTGCCCCCAGCTTGGTATCATCTGCAAACTTGCTGATGATGGATTCAATTCCCTCGTCCATATCATCAATAAAGATGTTGAACAGTACTGGGCCTAACACTGACCCCTGTGGGACTCCGCTGGTGACTGGCCGCCAGTCGGATGTTGCACCATTCACCAGCACCCTCTGAGCTCACCCTTCCAACCAGTTCGTAACCCAGCATAAAATGTTCCCATCCAGTCCGTGCTTTACAAGTTTCTCCTGAAGCTTATTGTGGGAAATCGTGTCAAAGGCTTTGCTAAGGTCCAAGTACACAACATCCACAGCCTTTTTGTCGTCAACCAGTTGAGTCAGTGCATTCTCATCCATTTCTCTGACAAAGAGTTTTACTTAGAAAATGTCTTATGCATTTCTCTTTTCTTCTTAATCCCACTTTTCTTTTGTCTTGTGCAAGTGACTGGGCTCTCTAACTCTTCAAAGCTGAAGAAAAGTTGTAGCACAGTGCAACAAGAAGGACTGCAGGTGCCTCTTCCAGGAATCTTCTCTTCCCAAAATCTGTCTCCATTACTACTCCATGCAATGGGGCTCTTCCACTGTCTCCCTGTCCATGACAGCACTTCTGAACATTAAATAATTTTATGCAAAACCTGTTGCAGACAGTTCTAAAACTCATGTAACATTTCATGTCCCTGTGCTCATGCAACATCTGTTCTTGATGAGGTATTCTCTGTACTGACTACTGAATTTCAGGTTGAGAAAATCTATATTTAGGTGCAATCCTGAGTTCAAGTATGGATTGATGTGTTGCTTGCTGGTTGAGGAAGACAACCAAGTCAGTTGGAAAAAGTTCTTTAAATTAAATGGTCATTATTTGCTTTGGCTTACTAAGGGTTTTATTTGGTCTCATTTACCCTTGCAAGACTCTAAAAAAATGGTAAATTGTTGTGGAAATATTTTTTACTTTCGTGCCTTAGGTCTAATGACATCAGCCTACGAAATCAAAGAGATACTCTGTTTTCAAGGGGATTGCCTGTGTGTTAAATTAATTTAGCTGGAAGAATGGTCTAGTCACATCAATGTCCTTTCTTGTTCTGTTGGGCTGTGGCATTGGAAAATTCTCTCGGTGGAGATGCATTGAAAAGGCCACATGGAAAATCAACTAGAGCAAAACACAGATTCTTGGTTTGCTGAACAGGGATCCCATAAGGGAGGACATAACACTTGGCCAGAGCACAGTGCTCACACTTAGCTCAGTTCTTTCAAATTTTGTAGGAAGTGAAGAAGAAAGTGGTTTTCAGAAGTGACCTTTTCTATCTGAGGTGTCTTTTGGATGTCCCGCTGCCTGCTCACCGTGAGAACTGTTCAAAATACTAGAACTGCTCTATCTGTTCTGGACACAGGGTTTGGACTAGAGGAACTCACTGATTTATCTGAGTCCTGTGCTTGTAATGGAAACACACTTGAATATGAGGACTTATAGGTCTTCAATAACGTAAGAGGCAATTCTTGGTTTAACACAGGCAGCGTGTTCTGCATTTGCAGTACCTTCTATATACATTACAAAGCATTATTGCATGTGAAAGCTTAGAGTTTACAAGACACTCAAGAAGATAGGTAATTCATTGGTGGGGAGAACTTGGTGCTTATTATCATCTTCTAAGGTTTCTTGAGTACTATTTGTTTTTATTAGTTTTAAGTATTTTATTTGAAACAGTAGTTAAATTATACAAAGCAAATTCAAAAGCCAACAAAGGCAGTTGGCCAATTTTAAAACATAAAGTGTGGAAAGGAAAACCCTTCCAGCTTTGAGAAGGTAGTTTGTCTGTACATGACAGCTAATATGAGCCAACTGCAGCAGTAATGAAACAAACTACATCCTCAGTTTAACTACAGTGCGGGTTTTCATCAGTATGTATTATCCCTTTCAGTTCTCCAGACCAGGTGTGAATTGCTTCCTCAATGCTTTGACCTGAATCTGTCAATGTGATCGGGTTGCTATTGGAAATACAAACCATTTTAGCATCTGCCAACAGTAACATCTGAACGGTATTGTGGCATAATCTTAGTCAATATGTGACACAGTTTCCAGCAGCAAATCTGGCTGTATTAAAATGAAATTTACTTGTGGAATATAGTTGGAATACAAAAGTGGTCTTTCTCTTTTGTTTGATTTGTAATGTTTGCCTACTGTATATATCTGCTCTTTTCTTTCTTTCATGTATTCACAGATCAGGACCAGTAAGAGCATAAAACAGTACAAACAAGCAATAAAACAAGAAAGGCGGCTTGAATGTTTGATTTATTAATCTAAGTGGAGATAAAAACTGGCAAGTGGAGCAACTGATAGAGAACAACTATGTGATATTCACTGCTGGCTCCTGCTGTGCCCACTGCCTTTCCCACTCCTTCAGTGCCAGTACAGGTGCATCGATATTCTCTGCTATCTGTTCTTCATATTTCTGAAATAGAAAAAAATATTTCTTCCTGAAATAAAATTTCTAAAGGTATGATTTATTTAAACTAGCTTTAGATATCTACTTCCAAGCCAGCCATATGGGATTTCCCTATATTCAATGAAGAAACATTTTTTCTTTTACCAAGACCTTTATTCAGGTTGGCTTCCCAGCAGAAGTGTCAGTGTCTCTCTATCTCCATTCGAGCAGAGAAGACCTAGGCAAGTAGATTTGACTTTGCAGGGAAATCCTGCAAAGAGAGGAATCCTGTCCCCAATCTAACAGCACATTCCTGTCATTTCCTAGGGTCTGTGGAATGGTTGCAAAGAGTACTATCCATTCTTTCAAGATTCCTGCCAGTGAAACGCTAGGTTTTATATTAAATGAATTAAAAGACTTTTGTTGTTAAAGTGCATTTCATCCAAGTGCTAATTCTGTTCTCAGTGACAACTATGGAAGGTGGATTTATAAATTTAAAATAAGTTATTTGTTGTCATTTGATATGTGGCAAAGGACAATTTCAGAAAGACTTAAATGGCACTGAAATATAAACTGTCTCTGTCTTCTCTCACATATAATGTTTATTCTGCTTTTATAGTAAATATTTTATGTCTGAAACATCCCAATTGCTAAGTTACTCTATATTTTAAAGCAAATATGATGAACAGTAAGTGGTCAAGTAACCACTGGAATTTGGGCAGAAATAAGGCGCTTATAGGCATCAGAGGAATCATCCATCACACTAAGTGTGGTAACACAATAAGACATTTGTCCTCAGATTTTTTTATTTTTTATTTAATCACATTCTTGCTTTCAGTGCTCTACAAATTATGTTTCTTATTCTTAAATGTCAGTTTGTTATCACTTAACTGCTCTTTTCAACCACTATACAATTATGCTTCTCCATGGTTTCTGCTCACATGACTATGTTAATACTAAAAAAAAGTGATTTTGAGTTTATTTGGCTCACAAAATCTTTTTTCATGCTCATTTCATTCTCATTTATTTGAATTTTAGGTGGTAGGTTTAAATGAGTACATGTTTGAGGCTTNTGCTGCTGTGGGGCGGGGGGCTGCCGCGGAGCCGGGTGCTGCCGTGGGGCGAGGGCTGCCGCAGGGCCGGGGCTGCTGCGTAAAGTGGTCTGGGTTTTATTTTTTAAATGGTTATGTTCCCGTGTCCAAAAGAAAATGCATGAGGATACAAACTTACAGCTGACCATTCATGCAACATAATACCTCTAGCAGCTTTTGGTCCAGAAATGTGCTGTCACAGGCTAGAAGTACTTCAGATGCTCTGCAGTGCCTGGAGCAATTTTTACGTCTATGTTAAACTAAAAGACCACGAGTGTCAGACTTTGAGGTGACAACTCAGTCACCTTTGCCTTGGCAGAAGAGTTACTCTTAAAGAGAGATTATCTGGGTAAACAAGCCATCCTGGAATGACAAAGGCAACAGGATCGCTCCAGACAACCTCTGGGCAGGGTGGCTGACAGTTCTGAGATCTGAAGTCATAAGACTCTTCCAAAGAGCTGTCAGCACCATCCTTGCTAACAACTAAACTCTGGGACTTTTGTATTGGTGTCAGCTTGTAGAGAACTACTTGCAGGAGATTCCCTGGGACTTTGTTTTAAGTCCTGTGAATAGTGCAACACACTGCATACAGAGGAGTAAAATTTGATGCAAGCCAAATACGGCTAGCTAAAAACCATGTGCAGTTAAACCTCATCCTTTGTGAGGAATGGGACAGGCCATGGCCCTCGCGAAACGCTAAACTCGCAAAGAAGTGCAGGTCGTTAATATGCATGCAGGCCATGCCCATTGCTCCACCCTCCGTCACTCTGGAGCGCTGCAGGAACTTTTTTGTTTCTCCCCTCGGGTTCTCTGAGCACGGGGGAGCAAAGGGAACCGTTTCTGAGCCCCCTCTGACTCGGGAGACCCCCCCTCCCAACCCCAAGAATCCGCGGGGCCGCTGCTCCCACCCTCTCCCCAGCCACGGTGCTCATGCCCGCCACGTGCTGCATGCTGCCCGTCCCATGCCATCAGCCCCATGCTGCCTGTCCCGCACCACCTGCCCTGCGCCACCCATGCTGCCCGTCCTGCACACCGCCGGTCCTGTGCACTGCCGGCAGTACCAGGCGGCACGGGAGGCTTCAGCTGTGGCAGCGGAGTGAGCATGTCCCGCTGGCCGCCGCGGCCAGCTCCACTTTCCTGGGGCACNCCTGGGGCACTTCTCTTCCCCGCCTATAGCCATGGAAACAGTAACACACGCCCGAGGGGGTCAGTTCCCCAGCTGTGCTTAGAGTAACGAGACAGCATGACTCATGGCCCTCCCTGTGGGGCCGGGCTGGCGCTGCCCCACAGGGAGCTCTGGCACCACCCCTCAGTGGAGCAGAGCGACTGCACATATGTCGGCCGCATAAATTCGCAAATGGTGGAATCAAAATTGCGATAAATTCACCTCGCAAATGGGCAGGGTCATAATGCAGAGGTTGCAATGCAGCGGGGATTCACTGTAATTGGATCTCTGTACAGGTAATAGCTTGGAATAACCAAACAATCTGGTGAACAATCCAAAACACTGAACAGGGATACTTCCTCTATTCCGTCCTAGTTTGAGTAGGTTGATCTGCTTTCTTGAGCCACATCTCTTTCTTGAGCTGCATCTCTTTGCAATTGTCATTGATGCCTCAAAGTGGAAGGAGCTCAAAATCAACCTTTCCATATTGCTTTGACAGACTCTTGTTTCTCTTGCATCTGATGTCGCTGGATTTGCTTTGGTTTCTGGTTAACATCTACTTGGCTGTGCTCCCTCACCTCTCTACTTTTCTGTCCTGCAGCACACAATGAACTTATATGACTCAAACCCTGCTCAATTCCCCTGGCAGATGGTAAGACCTAGTACGTACTACCAAGGTGTTCCTGAGCCTCCTCTAAAAGGGTGTAGGCACTCATTAGTTGTATATTAGTGCCATCACATTTTCGTGTTTGATACTGAAAGATGAAGATACGTCTTGGTCCTCATTGCTAAAAAGAAGGGAGCTGGGGAAGAAGCTCAGGCACTATACCCAAGATGATCTACATCACTTAATTCCTGGTTAATTCTCTAGCTTTATTTTGGGCTGCTTCATGTTTGTGGTAATGGAGCATGATCCTTTTTGATCAGTGAGAGTTTTCAAGATGAGCTCCTTAAAGGTAAGGTTTCATACACCACAGCTTATTTTCCCAGTTGAAACTTAATAGCAGTAGTCTTTTTGTCTGGCCTTATTGGCAACACAAAAGGCCCCTAGAAAACCCCTTACTAAAACAGATTTGAATATTCACCTAGAAACCCGGGAAAATAAACCTGGTTTGTCTGGAGAAATAGTTCTGCAGATTTTTGTGATGAACTAAGCAAATGAATAGATTTGCTTTGCAGAAAGGAGGAAAGGATGGGAATTGAAGCAGCAGAAATAATGTACAGGTTCTTCCCTTAAGTGCACAGCTTCTAGTTTGAGTCCAAGAACTTCAGAGCTCTGGTTACTTGCTTCTTACTTTTGGTTATACGTATCTCATTCACTGTTGGAATGTCATCCAGGTCTCAAGTCCATGGCTCAGTTATATCTCCCAGTTTAGGATGGAGGATTAGGAGGCCTTTTACTAGAATTGCAATTACATTAATATTTTTCAGATAATCCCAGAATATGCTGGGTTGGAAGGGATCCATAAGAATCATTGGGTCCAGCTTTTAACCCTGCACAGGATCATCCCTGAGATCACATCATGTACCTGAGAGTATCGTCCAGACCCTTCTTAAACTCCATAATATTTTTGGGTTTACTATGAATTTTTAGATAGATACACAACATGAAATGAATATAAAACATACCTAAGCATGTTCCTTTGTTCATTCCTCCAGCTTCCTCAGTTTCCCCTTTATGCTAGGAAAGTGGCATAATCTAAGAGATCTTCCATGCAAACAGCATGATCTTTGCTCAAAATACTGACCAAAACACTTAATATTTGTAATCAACCTACTGTGTAAACTGGTTATCACGTGTTGAAGTGTTTTTGACTAGCCTCTGGGGCAACAGGTCTCTCTTGAAATAACCTAACTAACAGGAAATGGTAAGTAGCTGATTTTGATAGAATAGATAGTAAGGACCTGAGGCTAAGCTGTCTCATCTGTTGTAGCAACTGCCTAACCATGACTAGAAAAGAAAAAAAAACAAACAAACTTAGTGACTTACCACCTCTCCTGAAACTGGAGATAGCATTTGTCCATTAGTGTTATTCTCATAAGCATGTAGAACAACAGTATAATAGTCCATTTGGGTCCAGCCACAATATAAATAGGAAAAGGTGGGGAACTGGGAAAATTTGGTCAATTTTCACATGATTAGAATACATGTCATGAGGCATTTTTGATTGGACTTTGTGCTTCCTCTTCTCCTTTGTGTTCTGATCTTTAATTTTCATCATGTGCATATAGAGTACTTTAAGTCAAGCGATTGTGGATAACTCCATGACATCAGATCATATTGCATATAGCTGTATTTATACTTCCACAAAACTCTGACATGAACTTCTATCATCAGTAAATGCATTATAATTCTCCCTCTCTACTAAAACAACTAGCTACAGGTGGCAACATGTATTTAGTTGTTATATCTTGTAATTTAATTGTAGTAAACTTTTTCAAAGTCACTTGGATTATGATTAAGAGCAAACTAGCAGTAACTTGTCTACACTGAAACTTCATAAAATACTGCTTCTTAGGAAAATTAGTCCAGAAAAATCCCCACATTTATTTTCTTGGCCAACCTAAACAAATCTAAGCCTGTGTTGCTCCAAGGGAACAATTTTTTCTGTGCCACCAATAGGGGCTCTTTTGCTTGATTTGGCTTGTTCATCTGGCATATACAGCACATCTTGAAAGTTTGCTCAATATCTGTGTTCAGCTGAGCCAATATAAAGCATTTCTGGTTATCTTAAGTTTTTCAGTCCTTAAATGACCTGTATAGTCTTTTTTTATAAAAGCAGGCGTGCAAAAATTGCCTTTTTTTGTCCAAAATTCCGTATAAGTCTGAAATTGCCTCTTAAAGACCTGCTGGGGCCACCCTCTGCTAATTACTTTTGTTATTTTTAAGAAGTCTTGTCCTTACCTAGTACGTAGTCTTGCTGTTCATACTCTGCATCAGCAATCAATGCTTAAAAATTCTTGTAAAGTTGTATAGCTTTCCAAACTTATAAGTGTGGACTAGACATCACTGAGACTATGTCTAGATGACTGGGGGTAGGAACGCATTGAGGGCTAAGATGATGAAGATGCACAGCTTTCCTAGTTTACATGGAAATGAAAGTTAGGGACTAAGACTAAGCAGAAGTTACTGTGCTTGTCCCACACTGTCGTGGACATATGCGAATACATCACTGCCCATCTAGACAGTAAATTGGACAGAGCTTAGAAGATAACTTCCCTCACCATATAGGTTTTAAAAGACAAAGAAGCAGCAGAACTGAACCCACCAAAGATTAAAACAGAGCCACTGCAGAAACTGTGGAGGCCAAAAGCATTAAGACTTTGTAGGCTTATTTCTGCTGTCTTAACTCCATATAGCTGGTTGTCCATACAGAATTGCCATTTGCTCTCACAAATTTGCTTTTATCCTTTTGTTTTTCCATCTATCTAATTCCTCTCGGAACTCCACTGAAAAGTTTTAAGCAACAAATAAAGCCAAAAATAGCAATGCCAACGGAGATAACTATCTAACTAATGGATTGCTACTATCACATTGATTACTTTGCTCACATGTTCTTCCTTTCCTCTGCCCTGTGTCTGTATTGTGTATGTATTTTCTGAGTTCTGTGGTACTGATAGTTTCTCTAATTGTATATTTATACAACTGTGGTAAATTCCGTGCTACTTAATGGTTCTTAAGGCATAGTTTGAACTTCTACTACATATGTAGGTCTGCATCATATATACGTACCAAATATGAGCATTTCAATGTCAAACTTTGAGACAGAAAGAATAGTCAGATGTCGTGATGACAAACTGAAGTAGCATTTTGCTCTGTGTTGGGTACTAGAAAGTTGGATTTTTTTTATATAGGTTCATAGGTTCTTGTGTATTACACATTTTGGCCTTGAAAGACAAACTGCAGAATAGGATGTCATGTTTAAGTCCACAGATTTGTGCATTTGCCTTTGAAAACTAGGTGTAAACTGTCATTAGAAAATTGTAGTCTCATGCTACAAGTATTATTTGTCAGAATACATCTTGTATAGTGAATGATTTATCACAAGGAAAAACACGATACATAAAAAGTAATTTGAAAATTACTCCATGCTATTTGTTATATGTATTGCATTGTTCTCACATGTCATAAAGACAGAGAAAAAGACAGTATGTTCAGCCTCTGAAAAACTTTCAAGCTTTATATTGTACTATCACAGTTGCTACCAAGGATTTTATTCGGATTGCACATGGATTTTCTGTGTTAGTTGATTATTTTTCTCCTTCAGTTGAATGTGATAATATTCTAACACTATGTGTTAGAATCACTGAATCAAAGAGTAATTTAAGTTGGAAGAGACCTCTTGATGTCCTTTGATACAACTTTCTTCTTGAAGCAGTGTTAGCTTAGATCAGGTTGCTCAGCATCTTGTACCCTTGAGTTTTAACTATCTCTGGTTTTCTGTATGACAGAGACAGACACTTAACCTCTTGTTTGGACCTGTGTGGTGGTTTGACCCTGGCTGAATGCCAGAGACTCACCAACAGCCTCTCTCTCACTTTGTTCCTCCTCCCTATACAAACAGGGGAGAGAGGAAAAAAAGAAAAAAAAAGCTAAAAGGTTTTCCTACAGCAGGAATGAGGACTATTAAAAATCTTATTACTGTCACAGGCAAAACAAATCTCCAAAATGAGGATGTAAAGAATTTATTTTCTAACAAGATCAGAGCTTAAAATGAGAAGTATCATCTTTAAGGCCACCTTCTCCACCACCCCTCCATCTCTTACAACAGATACCACGTTACTCCTTCTTCCAGTGGGCAGGGGTGGACAGGAGTAGGGGAAAACCAGGCAGTTGGTGTTTCTCTGCCACTGCTCAGGGGAGGAGGCCATTCCCCTGCATTCCATGGGGTCCCTCCCATGGGAGAAAGTCTTTCATGACCCTCTCCAGCATGAGTCCAATCCCAGGGGCAGCAGCTCTTCCAAACACTGCTGCCCGTGGGTCCCTCCACAGGGGGCAGTCCTTGAGCACTGGCTGCTCCAGCGTGGATCCCATCCCAAGGCACAGATCGTACCAGGAGAAGCTCTGCTCCAGCGTGGACTTTCCTCTCCATGGGCCACACGTCTCTCCTGGGACACACTGGGAGCTCCAATGTGGGCTCCAACGGGCTGCAGCCTCCCTCTAGCGTCCACCTGCTCCAGCGTGGGCTCCTCCACAGGCTACAGGTGGATTTCTGCATCCCTGTGTGGGCTGCAGGGGGAAGGCCTGCTTCACCATGACCTTCACCATGGGCTGCAGGGAGATGCCTGGAACACTTCCTCCCCCTCCTTCAGCCCTGGCCTTGGTGCCTGCGTTTGCTGTTACAACTT
>WEKX01023893.1:88711-108671 GCA_013390025.1 Pitta sordida | reverse complement strand
TCTATCTCTCCTGATTGGCCTGGCCTTGGCCAGTGGCGGGTTCAGCCAGAAATTGGCTGGCATTAGCTCTGCCAGCTATGAGGGAGGCTTCCAACAACTTCTTGAAGAAAAGCCTCCCCCATAGCCCTCCCGCTACCAGAAACCCAGCCACAGAAAAACCCAATACAGACCTGCTACATAATTTGTACACTGATGTGGCTCCTGATGTTGTTAGTGGCAGTGTTATGCTTTTGACTGGGAAGGCTTGTTCTTGTGTCCATGTGTTGGAAAAAAGATGTCTAGCAGAGTATGAGTAGACCTTGGTAAGATGGATCCCTCCCATCTCAGATGCTGACAGACAAGGCTGTTTTGACTGAGATATTACCCTTTATTTCACTTTGTCAGGAGAGCAGCCACAAACTTTCTTGTTGAATAGCAGTTTTAATGAGGGGGGAGATTCTCTAAGGTAGGAATGGGAACATATAAAGTTCTTTGTGCAGAGCTCCTTCCTGCCCTGCAGCAGCAAGATGCCATCATCAGAACTGTCCACCCCAAACCAATTGGATAGAGAAAGTTTCCTACCAGGTGGCTCAGCAGAAAGATAAGGCAAGACCCTTCTGTTAGCTGTTGATGTCCATGCATTGCTGTGCTCTTGACTTTTCTGAAGCAGTAAGCACTTACTCCCACTGTGCATATAAGACACTTAGAGACACTCTCCCAGATTTCCCAGTGCTATGACCTACAACTGAGTGACTTAACAGAGGCATCACTTGCTGATGCTGCAGAGCATTAATGATCAATGAGGAGATTCATGAATGTCATGACCATGTGCCTGTCCATTTATTCCTGGGACCCTCATCAGCATGGTTACCACCATCTGGAGGCTAATCCTGTGGGATGTTTCACATCTGGGCCCTCAATAGTCTGGAGATGGTGAGACACAGGCCCCTCTCTTGGACTCCGGCATCTCTATATAGGGCTTGACCTGAGCATATGGTATCACAGGCATGTTACTTAGCTAATTCTCCATCCAAGTTTTTGTGCCTACTTTGGAAATACTGAAACTTTCCTCAAATTCCAGCTTCTTTCTTTGGCCTCAGATGATGTTTTCAGAATATGAAGTGGTGAAATCATGAGTGTTGATCTTCTCTTGGCTCCAGCTGCTTCTTTAAATACTGATTAGCACTGTTCAGTTCAGCAATGGACACAAACAAGACAAGTGTCTCACAATCTAACTCAGGAATGTTTTGTAGCATGTTGCCAAGCTTAAGGCATGTTGTTTTGATCTATAGCATGAGAATCAGGAAAGCTACACAAGGCAATGAAGCCTGCAGGCTGAAGAAGTCAGATCTGCCAGGATTTTATTTTTTTTTTTTTTTATTTTATATAGGGGAAAGAACCCCTTGTCATTTACTGCCTTCCAGTTTGTGCTTGCACATTTTTTGTCTTCATGTGGAAACTGTTTAGGCTCCAGCCCTTCTGACACCACCCCACAATGGAATACTGGATGATAAATAACATGTATGTGGCAAGGAAGATCAAAGGACTAAGACTGGAGTGTGAAATGGGATATGGCAATGCGACAGTAGTATTGCATTCACTTTATGTAATACAGAGAACATCCTGTATGACATACTCATGAAGAGACATTTTTGCAAGAAGAAAAGTGAGTATTTCAAGCTACTATCAATGCAGAAACACTGGCCAATAAATTAAAAATTTTGAGAACTTGTCTGCAGTACCATGATCTGTTCTGGCAGAAAAAAGCACGCTTCAAATGAAAAAAATAATATGTAGCAGCAACACGTCAGTGATAAATACAGGACGGAGAGAATAGAAAAGGACTGAGCTGTGAAAAACCAGGAAAATAAATGTATGGAGAATACAGGGAAAAAATTTACCTGATTTTAAGTGACTAACTTCAACATTTAATTGATATTGGTCCAGGAAACCCCAGCTCCCTTTGCAAGAGCCATTAGTAGAGTAAATTGCTGTCAAAATCCAGCATCTAATACCAAAAGGGTTAACTTATCTACTTAAATCAACAAATAAATCAACCTTTTCCACTACTAGTTTTTTAATGACTCACGAATACATTGATGGCATGAGTTCTTTTAACAAGTTTTTTGGAAGGGCTCCCAATAAGTTAATGACATAATGCTTTTTCAACTACTCTCTTTTGGAATGTGTCCCCATAATTATATTATACTTCCCTCAACTCATTTGTCTTCGTAACATCATAAGAATTACGCATTCATTTTCCTATACATTGAACTACTTTCTTTGTAAAAAAGTAACATTTTAGGTAATAAAAGTAAGCATTTTGATTTAAACTATATTCAATATTAAATCATGCAGTCTTTACAGCCAAACACAGAGAATGGAATTAGTAAAACAAATTAGTAATTAGTACAAATTAGTAAAACAAATATTTCATTAAACCAAAAAAGCTGAAATCTTTGGATGCAGTATATGACTTTATGAGCAAAACTATATAGGATGAATTCAGGCATGCAGAATGTAATGTAAAAAATCTTTTACCATTTTTACCCTTTTTAAACTACCTATCTCCAAAGTATCTAAGTTGTTATGAGGCATACTTATTCTTTGATACTTCTTTTTTTGTGCTGCAATGATATTGAATCTTTTGGATTCATCCAGATTGAGTCGAAGGACTGGGTTACTGTGGACAAAGGTAACTTGCCCCTTTCTGTGTCTAAATTACATCACTTTCAAACAGGCTGTTTGTCAACCTGGATCACATGACTTTAATGAAGTACCACCAACTAGTTCAGGCTAGGTTTCTCCTAACAGGACTCCACCTCTTTCTTTTTTAAGATGTGTGGATAGAAATACACATTTATCCAGGCTGAACATGATTTTTGTTATCCCCTCTGTTTCATCCTTCTTTTTCAGACAATTGCTCTGCTCCATGAAAAATAAGAGAGGGAAAAAGATATATTTGTTGTGTATATTGCTCAGAAATAAAATAATAGCCTCAGGTGGCTTCTAAATGGACATAAAGAGAGAAATATCCTCTATCAAACTTCTGAACTGCCAGAGAGTTCTCATACTGCAGAGACGTGAATGTCTTTTGGACAAGAAGTCATTTGAATAGAAACCTTGGTTTCCTTGTTATGCCATAATGCCATTTCTTTCTGTACAACTTTTCTGCCATCTTCTTTCCTTCTTCCTTCAAGAAAGGGTGAAGCTGAGTGTGTTTCCTATACAATATACAGAGAGCTAAAGGAAGGAGGAAAGCACCATGACATTATTCAAGTGATATTAGTTCACACTCCATTGCTACCATATGGAAAGGCCCACATGGATATCATGGATGGAATCAGAAATAGAGCCTTCTCCTTCCTAGTGCTAAAGGCATAAAGGAGCATTGTGGAGATGCTGTCACCTCCTCTGTTCCCTTCCAGAACCTCAACTGAGGATGACTTCTTTGGTCCTGTTGTGGGCAAAAGAGACTTATCTCTATAAATATAATTTGAGTGAATTTACAGCCAACTAGCATAAAATTTTAGTTACAGATTTGGGGATTGACAAACAAAGAAAAAATAAATTTAAAATTAAATTAAAATTAAACAAAGTTAAATTTAAAAATTAAAAAGGAATTAAATTAACACAGGGAAAGCTGCTTTCCATCCCTGTCTGCAACTCAAAGTTAGTTGAGACAGTGCTCAATCCCTTCAGTGAGATATTGGGTGTCACAGGAGACGGAGATCAGTGCATAGGAGTTTCTTTCTGTTGCTCCTGATTCTTCCTTTTATTGTTTTGCTCTGGTGTGGAGTCCTCCACAGGCCACAGTCCCTACAGGGGCATATGACCTGCTCTGTCATAGGCCTATCCATGAACTGCAGTTCTCTGGTAAGCAGAGTACTCTTGAAGGAGTGCCTCTCCACTAATGCCCCAATATCCCTTCTGTGTCCTTCCTCCTGTGTCTTCATGTGTCCCTTCCCGTGTTTCCTCTTGAGTCTCCTCACATGCACTTTAGGCAGAAGCTATTGTCCTTACTTACATAGGTCTGAGCAGAGACACTGTGTGCTCCTCTGACTAGCTGAGTTTTTGGCAGGTTGGGTTGGTTTTTGATCTGGCTGGAACTGACTGTGATTGTACAGGGTACTTCATGGTCTTTTCCCAGACAAGTCACTTCTGTAGCCTTCTGCTACCCAAGCCTTGCCAGTCATGTCCCCTGTACTCTCCCAGAATGGATTTTGGCCTAATTCTGCTCTTGAATATACACACACATGCACACACATACATACCCACACACAAACTTTTTCTTGGTAAAGCAATCCTCTGCTCATACAGATCCCAGACATAGCTGCAAGGCACTGGGGTCACCCAAAGTGCACTGTCCTGGCCCTTCTGGCAACACTATTTCTGATACAAGCCAGGAGGCCATTTGCCTTCTTGACCACTTAGGCACATTACCAGCTCATAATCAGCGAGCTGGCCACTAGCATTCCCAAGTCTTTTTTTGCCAGGCAGCTCTCCAGCCACTCTGCCCTCAGCCTGTTGCATTGCGTGGGGTTGTTGTAACCCAAGTGCAGGCCCTGGTACTTGGCCTTGGTGAACAGTTTGACTCAGCCCATCCACCCAGCCTGTCCAGACCCCTCTGTAAAGACTCCCATCCAGAAAATTAGTATTCCCACCGAGCTTGGTGTCATCTGTGTACTTTCTGAGGATGCATTCAAATCCCCTTGTTCAGATCATTGATGTATTAAACAAGATTATCCCCAAAATGAAACCCTGGGAAACTCCACTTGTGACCGGCCACTAATTTGATTTAACACCATTCACCACATCTCTCTGGGATCAATCAGACAGCCAATAAAGGATGAAGATCCTCTTTAGTCCTCTTTTTGTTCGTCATATATTTATTTGTCTTTTATGGCAGTAGCCAGATTAAGTTCTAGTTGGGCTTTGACCCTTCTAATTTTCTCCCTGCATAACCTCACAACATCCTTGTCTAGACTTAATTGTTTTGANGAAGGGTTGGATTGTTTAGAAACAGGGAAAAGACATGTAGGGCTTTCAACCCTGAGGTCACTGGTTTGAGCTGGGTCCAGTCTGATAAGAAACCAGAAACATGAAGTCTGTATGTCCTCATGCAACTCTTCCAAACAAGTACAGTGATCCCCCGTTACTCGTGGGCTGTTGCGTCTGGCCCTCTTCATGTGAGTCCTGGAATCTGTGAAGATAGCGACCCCACTACGTAGTCAAGTACGCCATGGCTGTAGCCACGTCCCCTCCCCTAATAAGGTCTGGAGGACGGTTCTGGGAGCGGGGGTTGTCTCAGTCGCTTGGGGGCTGCCCGACATGGCTGTGTTCTGGTGAGGGAGACAGGCGGCTGCTGTGTTTGGCAACAGGGTGAGCGGGGAGGGTAAGTGCTGGGGTGGGCAGGCGAGTGGCGGGCACGGCCCCTGGGCTCCGTGGTAGGATGACCTGCTTTTACTTTTAGAAGAAATGCAGCTGGGAATTTTCTTCTGAAGAAAGAATTTCTCCTTCCCACATACACGTGTCTGAATAGCACTTTATAATTACCTGTGAGAGAAGGGCCCACAAATGTTATAATTTGTAATGCAATTTATTATAAAGCAAAGGCAAACAGCGCTGGGCACGTGGCTCGGGAGATTCCAAGTCAGAGGCACAATGTTCATCAGCAGGTTTTACATTTTATATCTTGGGGTCATACGTAGGCATTAGCAATTTTGAAACTAGAAGCGATTATTGTAATAATTTCCCAGAAATCATTTACATAGACTCGCCCCCTTCCCCCTCCCCTTTGAGCATGCTCAGTTAATTGTGGGGAAGGCTCTTCTGTTGATTCTGAGATGAAGTCAGAGTCCATCATCATCATAAACTTTTCACCCTAGCCACGAGACCAGTTCAAGCAGGAGTGTTGATACAGTTATCTCATGGTTGGGCCTCCCATTGATACAACTATTTGTGGTTGGGCTCCCATTGATACAGTGATCTCATGGCTAGGGCTCCTGTTGATCTTATGGTAGTGATCAGCAGACTGATCCTGTTGTTAATTAACTAGGCAAGAGTTGAGGGGGAGGGGGTGCCCTGGTGACTTTTGCTGGAGTTTCAAGGTCCTGTCTCCTGCTTTTGGAACTATGTATTCCTTATATATATAAAAAGACTTATACAGTTAGCAATAATACTGTGTCAAAATCAATCATGCATAAAGGCTCAGAAAATCTACCAACCTCCCCCCCTACAATATAATTAAACAAACTTATATCCTAAGTCATACTGCTAGTACTTAAAATATTCCTAAGTACGCAATATTGACATCATAAGCAATTATATATGTTTTATTTTAAGAAGGCAAAAAACTTCTTTCATCCTTCACATTACGCGGTTGACTTCACTGAGTTATTTAAATGGACTTTCTGGTAGATATTGTTCACTCTGAATAACCTTTTGTCCAGGCCGTATGTTATGGGTTTATTTCACATAGATTCAGGTACCTACTCAAATCACATAATTTATAGCAAAGTTTCTCTAAACCCTATCATGTGGAAGAGAGAGAAGCACCAGGAGAGCGTGTCTGAGGTTTTATGTGTACCACCTTTTCTTCAATAGAAATGCATTACTACAATTTTGCTTAAGGCATTTTGAGAACAAGTATAATTTAGGATTATGCTTAGGTGTAGAAAGGCACTCAGTGTCAAATTAGAATGTTCATGCTGGGATTTGAGATGTATTCAACTGGATTCAGGTTGAGGTTTGATGCCAAGCTTCAAAGGAGGTATTAAGGATGTCTGCAACAGATAGCTGACAGCCCTTCAAAACCTATAATTCTCTTAGACTTGCAGTGCAGGGTTCCCTGAGAACAGAACATGCAGGATCCCTTGTGTCTTCAGACGTAACCCAATCTAGACCTGTGGGAAACTGAACTCCGGAAATTTCCACTTGTGAGGGCAGATTTACAGTGATCAGACCAGTTAACACAAATGGAAAGCACTAATTTCACTTGAGAACACTTTTTAAGTGTTTTCACTTAAGAAGGACTTTTAGAGGATGGAGGTATCCATAATATTTTGAGTCTTTTGTTACTGGTAAAAGGGCCAGCTTCTATATTTCAGGTAGTTTCCTCTCCCTTCACTGTGCAATCCTGGGTTAAACACCAGTATAAGGATGAACCAATGCCTCAGCTTTCTTATTAGATACATGCTTATTTTTCAGAATCTCAGGTTGCATGGTAAATGCCATTACACAGGTAACTATCCTTATCTTTATTATCATTTGTGTACATTACATTTTGACACGTATTGCACTATAAATGTTGCCCTTTTTTCATTAACAGTAGACCATTTAAACAAATAAATGCCTACAGGTATTTCATCATTACTGTCGCTGTGACTATATTGTGTATACTCGTTGTTTCTGAAATAAATAGTGTACACCTGTGCCATTTTAGAAAAACTGTTCTCCCTGCTCCTGAACATCAGTTAGAACTTCTACCAGAGTTCACCCCTGCTTTGATCAGGGCATCTTGCTTAACTTCAAACCGTTTTTTTCCAGCTGACAGACTGCTAGTACTGGAGTTGACCAGCTACTCAAACTGCTTATGATCCCTAATCCAAGTAAAGCCTTTGAGGAAGAGGTTGTCAGCAGTACCTAGGTCTTCTCTTCCATTTGTTTTCATGGTCAGCAAGCAGCATAGACATAGTACTGATGAGAGCTGATGCTGATCTCTTAGTACAACTTGTATCTCCATATGGCTCAATCACTCTGAAGCCGCTGAGTGTTTCTGCACTACTGTTTTCCTAAGACCATGTGAAGGCATTAGCTTTATACTCCATAAAAATGCCTATAGCATTCAGCTGGCCTCCTTTTGTCATTTTAGCAGCTGAGTGGAGGGGAAGGAGAATGAGTAAGAAAATATGTCCCTTAGTGTTCAAGCAGTCAAGTGAATAGTGTGTGTGTTGCTTGCAACTACCACCGACAATAGGGTACTGTGGTGTCGAGTCTGTAGTATTTTCGGAGATCTGATGACATTTTATTTTCAGCAGCAGAAATATATCATTTAAATTAGTTGTACTTTCCCACATAGTTCGAATATTGCTGATACAAATAGGGAATAATCATCTTCTTGTGGGATTTGCAACTGCTAATAGCTAAGAATTCAGATAAATTTGCTAGTGAGCTTTCCAGCATTGGTGGTGCCTGCTGGCATTGTATGCAGCCGTGGGAAAGGTGGGGTGGGCTTGAACTGGACATGGGAGAACAGCATCAAAAAGCCTGTCTGTGCAGCAGCCTTAGGCTATTTTATAATCCAGTTAGAACACTGCTTTAGACAATTGTAATATGTGTCTGAACCTCTCACAGATTGCTCACAGACACTGAAGATATATTTAAGCCATCTTTTAACCCTGATCACAGTACTGAGTAGTTTCTGCACTCTATAGCATTACTTCCATGTGTATAAGCATTCAACTTTATGTCTGTATAGGTTGCACAGCAAGTTGCTCACTCTGGTTGCTGTTTATACTCGAGACAATCCCATATATATATAGGCTTTCAAATGCTCTTTTTGTAGTTGAATCTTCATCCCCCCCTATGCTCACACTGAGGTAGGGTGGTGAGTATAGAACAGGTATTACTGTTATATAGAACACTGCCAGATTTCATTTTTCAGGTGGAACCAGCTGCCAATACTCACTTTTTGGAACTGTAAGCTGTAGCTGTCAGACACAAAATAATCTTCACATAGGTGTATGGGCATAGGAATGGTTCAGACAAAGAGTCCATCTAGCACAGTACCCTGCCTTAGCAGTGTCCATATGTGGACATGAAGAGAAGGGAATGAATGGGGTAAAATGTTGTCAGTTCCTAATATTCTTTCTATGATGAAAGCATCAAAGCTGTACGCAATATTTATTCAAGGTGTGAATGAATGATGGATTTAAACAATGACATAAAGATTTTCCTCTTCTTTTGGTTATCCTTTCCTAATGTTTCCTAATATTCTACATATTTCATTTTTGAGCACCAAGTTGGTGCTTTCACAGTGCTATCTAGCCTAAGCCCAAGATCCTTCTGCAGAATACATCAGCTGATTTTATATGTGATCACTGTTTTACACGTGATACTAGGTCTCTTTTTCCAGTGTTTTACCTCATGGCTTCCAATGTTTTCCCCCATCTACATTGAGTTCCACCTGCCATTTTACTGCTCAATTGCTAAGGATGCTTCTTTTGGCTTACACTACCTTGAACAACTTAATATTGTCCCCAGGCTCCATAAAGGCACTGTCGACTCTCTTTGCCGGACTATTTACAAACATCTTGTGCTGCACACACATTACCAAATTTGTGCTTGCTCTAAGACTGTTACACTCCTTGAATTGAGGAGGTTGCTTAAACTCATCCAATGGAGAGAGGAACTTAACCTGTAGGGAGGGAGTGTCCTCTAATTACTTGTTCCCTGTGAACTAAATCAGTAGACCTGGACTGCTCATATGAAAGATTTAAAGGCTTCTTTTATACTCATATGCTTTTATTTATTTTTTTAAAAACAATAGTTACGCGTTACATTTTCTTTTTTCAATTTTGATATTGTCTTGAAAGGTTCCTGTCTACCCACAGCTCCTTCCCTCATTTCAGTTTTTTCCAAAGCCATGATAGCTATGGAGGTTTTGGCGGTGGTGGATTTTTCTGTTTGTTCATTTCGTTTGGTATTTTGTTGTTTATTTTTTTTAACCCCAGATCGTTGAAAAGACCTGGCACATCTCTGTGATGTTTCATGAGCACACTGTAAGGCAGAAAACTGCAACAGGGACTGGGAAAAAATAACAGAAGGAACAGGTGATGGGACTTTTCAGGAATTAATTTTGTTGCCAAGTAAAACCTAACATGTAATCAGCGCTGTAAGAAAAAGCTAGGTTAGATAATAGCATTTCCTGGATAAGATGCACTTAAGCAATCTTATCTTTAAGCATCAGCATTTCATCATCCCTTTGTGAAATTCTGGACCAACAGAAATTTTCACTGAAAGCTGAGCAACTCATTGGGCCATGATAGAAAGATCTGCAACTTCCTGTCCTGAGTAGCAGTGCTGGATAGTTGCCTATGATTCACACTGGGCAAATTCCCAAATTCATCGAAAATATTGCTAGAATAGTAAAAAGTGACAAGTCATTGTGGGGGCCTGGTCACTGCCAAAGGCTGAACTGAGGAAGCTGAGGCTCAGCTAGTGTTGAGTCAGCCTGACATTGCTGTTATCAGTAGAGGAATCCCATTTTACACCAGCTGACAGCCGCATCACTGCAGACCCAAATGCGATAGGATTAGAAGCAGTCACCGTGAATTACTGCTTTGTGTAGGACAATCGGGGGGCTCAGCAACGGATGTGCATAGGTAGCATGGAAAGAATTAGGCAGCAGAGACAAAAATTAAAAGAATCCACTAGGCAAAACGATGATCATATCAAGTTATCAAGATAATATATCTGCATATTACTGAGGTTTACTTTCCTTTGTTGAACAGCAGCTTGTTTTAGAAAAATGTTGTTTGGCAGGCGGGAATATTCACCGTCTCGTTAGCTGATTTGGTTCTTTGCAGGGAGGGATTATTCTGGCTGCCTTTTTTGAATTATTTTCTGTTTAGTACATATTGAAAGAGTCGCCCTACATCTGGGTTAATCCATCATCTGGTGGACATGATGAAGATCAAAATGAACCGAAAAAGGGACAAATTGCAGCGAGCATGTAACAAGCCCCTCTTCTTTCTGTTAAACCTCTGTTAATAATGTGTGAAGGAGTGATAACAAAGAGCTTCTGTCCTCTTTATAAAAGACCCTTGAGGACAGGGGCAGGCTGTAAGAAACTATTCTTTTGCTAATGATAGCTGAACTACTGAGAATGCTCAGTGTTAAAAACCCAGGACAAGGATCTTGTACATGGAAAGGAAGTATTTCCTTGGATGGCTTTCTAATGACTGTCAAACATTTGCAGGCACCAGACAAAAGGAAGCATTGTGATGACAAGACATAAGGAACCTACTGCTAGTGCTGTGGTTACATTTGCCAGTTATGCAGTTGTGAGCTGTAAGCACTCCACTAGACCCACGAATCAAAATTGACTCCCAATTCTGAATTTTCTTTACTTCACTCTTCCTACTTCTTTTCCTCTACATGGTTTTTCCTGTTTCAACATG
Source organism: Pitta sordida (assembly GCA_013390025.1). Lineage (NCBI taxonomy): Eukaryota > Metazoa > Chordata > Aves > Passeriformes > Pittidae > Pitta > Pitta sordida. The sequence goes on along the minus strand of WEKX01023893.1, from coordinate 97,509 downwards.
TATTCCAGTGTTTAGTTTACAAGTGGTAATTTACTCCTAGTCATGTGTATTTTTTACTTTCAGAAAATCCACAAAAACCTGACTTCCCTCTATTCAATTGTAACTAATGTTTTGTGGGTTTTTTGGTTGTTTTTGTTTTGTTGCTTTGGGTTTTTTTTCTTTCAATATGAGGAAGAAAAAGAACAAATGATTTCATGATTGCATCATATATAGATAATTGCATCATATATAAAAAGCAACCTCGTCACATAGACCAACAGCTGAACTTCTAGAATAGTAATTTTTTATAGGAGTTATATTTTGGCAACAGCGCAGAGAATTAACAGCTAAAGAGTGAGGAGAAAAGATAATTCATACAGTTCATGTTGCATGCTAGACTCAAACAGGTGTTATACCCTTTCTTCCCATCACTGTGATAACATCAAGGAAGAGATTTTTGGGATGAAACTTCTATAAAAACAAAATGCTTAGAAACGAGGCAAGATTTCTAATACAGATGTAAATGTGCAAGAGGGGAGTAAGTGTGTTTGCTAGCGGAGCCTGCCAAGTTGTATCCCCCAAAATAGGTCTTACCGGAAGCTATGTATACATTAAGTTTACTTTTTGTTCAATTGATTTGTTGCCCTTAGCATAATTTATTAGTAGGGCTCAGTGGGCAACTTTCAAATATTGATATGATCTATGTTGGAAAGTTTTTCTGTCAGTATGATCACAGAATCACAGAATCAGTAAGGTTGGAAAAGACCATAGAGATCATCAAGTCCAACCTATCACCTATTACCTAACCTAGCCAAACCTGTTACATAACCTGTTGCCATCCTGCTACCAACACACCAACCTACCTATAACACACTACTCTAATATCTAGGTCATGCCACCAAGCACATCATCCAACCTTTTCTTAAACACCTCTAGGGACGATGACTCTACCACCTCCTTGGGCAGCCCATTCCACTGAGAGATCACCCTCTCTGTGAAAAAATTCCTTCTAATGTCCAGTCTAAATCTCCCCTGATGCAGTTTAAGACTGTGTCCTCTTGTTCTATCACTTGTAGCCAGAGAGGAGAGACTGACACCCAGCTGGCTACAACTCCCTTTCAGGTAGTTGTAGAGAGCAATAAGGTCTCCCCTCAGTCTCCTCTTCTCCAGACTGAACAACCCAGCTCTCTCAGTTCATGTCTCAGTTCAGCTGAGGAAAAAAATCACACCCCCTAAACTCATGTATTTCTCCACACAGTTTGAAGCTCTAATCTTGCTTTAGCAAGACTCATTAAAATAGATGTGGTAGACACAGTAGTAGAAAAACTCCTTTAGTATCTTGTTTTGCTAAAATAGCTCTGCTAGCAGAGCAAATTCACAGAACCCCTTCAGTGGAAAGAAACAGGTTTATAGCACAGGTAATTATGAAGCACTCATTGCAGGAAAAGTGAATATAGACTATATTATGATTCAAGGATATGTGGCTTGAAAAGCAGCATGCCTAAAAACATTAAAGAACACCAAATTATCTATGTGGTACTCACATCCTTGCTGTGTTTAAAAGGGCAAATGTAAGCCTAGAATATATGGACTTCATTAGACAGGATTTGCATAAAATACTACGGAAATTATAAAATTCTACCAGCTCTGTTGTGTTTAGATGTAAGGATGATTAATCGTAACAATAACCTAAAATAGATGTGATGATCCCTCTATAATTCAAAATACGCATAAACCCCTAGTTGTTTCTACCTAAAATATGCATTCTACTTTAAACAAAAAATTACTTTGCAAAAAGACCATGTTATACTGCTTGCCTCTAACTTTAGAAAAGTAACTGAACACCACCGCAGTAGATGTGAACTGCCTATTTTCCAGGCTTAAAGGGTACCTCTTACAGTTTTTAAAAAATCCTGTAAGGGGTGAGATATATCTGCCTTAATTATAGACAGCTAGAAACGAGATACCTGGGCTATCCATTCAACCTTCCCAGTATGGCAAGAAATAAGCACCAGAAGAAAGCTGTTCATATCAGCTGAAAACATATATCTAAGACAGATCAGAGGAATTGCCCTCTGGAAGTGACTCTTTTTGGTACTGTGAAGGGAACTTGAAGGATTAGCTTCTGGTATTTAGGCAAGTTCATTATTGCAGATGAATCCCTTCAGAGGTGTAGATTTGTCAGACTGAAGGGCTTCAAGATTTTGCAGCTTAAATATTTGCTTTACCTTTTCTTAAATTATGCAAGATCTTCTGCTCTCATCAATAAGAAAGAGATTTTTACAGTGAGTTGCACTGATGCTACAATTCACCTCCTATTGCAGCAATATCTATATCATGAACCCACACATAATTTTGTCTGTGAATGACACAGAGGACAGAGACACTGGGGTTTAAAGGCTTGATTTAAATGCCATTAAAATGGGAGACACTTGCATTGACTTTAATGGGATTTAGATTGAGTACAGACGAGGCTGAATGCTGAACTTCTGTCAGGTTTGAAGAACAGAGGGTATTAAAGGGCAAACTAATAATGCTTCTGTTAAATGTTAAGTATCCATTCTTCAGAGACACTTGCAAAGCCGGTCATTCAGTCTCATTCAGGATGACTAAAGTGACTGAGTAAGCAATAAACAAAATTCTTAATATAATTGCTAGTTGTTTTCTTGTCTTCTAATCTTTGTTACATTCCAGTAAGGTAAGATAGTGTTTAAGACATGGTGCATTTTCCAGATACTATGAACAATTTATTTTATAGGGTAGTTTCTGCCATCTGTCAAATAATCTGTTTTCTATTGAAGTGTCATTTAATTAATATGCAGGCCAATGAGAACATGTAGGGCTACATTAAAGCTACTAGCTGTGGTACCTAAGTCCCTGTATATATGGAAAATCCTTAGATACCTGCATGAAATGAATAAAGCCAGCTGCAGCTACAGTTGACAGACGCCTGTGCTCCATTGAGCATATGGACAACGCTTGGCTTAATTTATTATGTGGATGGAGCCAGGATATGGAACTCATGGAACAGGAATTGGGAGCTTCGATTTTCAAGTCCTTCTTTATATAAAGACCCTTGAATCCTTAGTTTCTATTTGGCAACTAATTACTGCCAAAGTAAAGATTCAGAGACAGTCTTTGCTGTTAAAGCTGAATCACTGTGCAGGGATGAAGGGAAGAGGCAGTGGGAACAAACAAAAACATCGGGAAACACTATATTTAATGTGAAGTAGGCTGAGCACTGGAACAGGTTTTCCACAGTGCTTCTGGAGATTCCCTGCCTTGGAAAAGATGTCTGGACATGGTCCTGGGCAATCAGCTGTAGGAGGTCTTGCTCAAGCAGGGGAGGAGGACCAAGTGACCTCCAGCCTCCCTCCGGTCTTCAACCATTATTGATCCTGTGATAAGTGGCAGAGTCCATGGGGTAACGGGGGTGTAAAGCAGGACCCTGCTTCTGAATCCTTGTGAGAAGAGAAATCTGTGGAAGGTGGGCATCCTGGCCTCAGTCCAGTTCTGCTGGCACTGCTCAATCACTTTTTATTAATAAACCAAGGAATTACACAAGTGCTTGATGCATTCACTGCAACACAAACTCCCCTGGAGAGTCTTTGTGTCTCTGATCTAGGGTATGTCCTAGCAATGGGCACTCCTTATGTTCCAAGAACAGGGGAGGAAGGGAGGTAGGGAGGGAACCACAACTTCTCCAAGCAACCTGTTTCAGTGCCTCACCACCCTAACAGCAAAGAATTTCTTCCTAATTTCTAATATCAATCTACCTTCTTTCAGCTTGAAATATGAATGTAAACTTGAAATGCTGTATATGAGACATGCTCTCATGAATGTGCTGTGCAGCTGATCTCTAGTCATGATGCAATCAAATCCAAGTTATGTAGACAGGAGATCAGGACATCATTCAGGATTTCCACACTGACTCTTAGATGAATATTCAAAATTCTCTTAAATGTATCATAATTAAGTTTCCAGGCAGAAAATTAAGCCATGTGGAAGCAACAAGGTCAGTGATAACTCTGTATTTTCAGGAATTCTGAGGAACAGTAAACATCCAGCATACTTCTTCATTGGCTGCCTGGACCAGCCAAAAGCTGAGTGTAATGTATGGCCTGGAAAGGAGTGGTCCTCTGACTTGGAGTAGGAATGCTGCTTGCTTGCCTGTGGACTGCCTATTGAGAGACCATGTGCTGATCTCTCAATAAGGCATTGATGATTTTACCAGCATATTGATAAAAGTGTACTTTCCCTTGGTTGCTGAGGCTAGATTTTCCCAGCAATTTCCCATAATGTTCCATAGAAATGTGGACACATACATAAAGACTAGACTTGGAATTTGGAACAGAAAACACCCATTATATCTTTATCTTAATTTAATTATTCTACTTAAAAGTGCCCAAAGAATGAACCTATATACCAAGAAGCCATAAGGTTCTCCACAATTCTTGTTAAAATTAAAATGTAAAATAAATTTAATTAAACAAAACCCACACATGCAATTCTAAGTTTGAAATTTAAGACATATTTTATTGTTTATTTTGCTTCAGATTTGGACAAGAAGAAGAGATGGTACTGGAAATTAAACTGAATTTGAATATTTTTGTGGCAGCCCAAGATATTAAGCCCCCTGACACATTTTAGAAAATCTTCTAAGTGCAGAAGAACAAAAATACATGAGTACAATGACAGAAATCCCAGATTTGCAAGGCAGTCTTTCACATGATATTCAGGTAGGTTCAGTCTTTTTTACAGTTTAAGTAGAAGACTTTTTCCATGAGCAATTTTAGATTTGTTTGTATCTGTGCAAATCTTAACACTGATGTGTCTTTGCTGTCTATATCACGCTAAAAAATCTGAATGCAGAACTAATTGCTAGCCTCACAAATTGCAGCGTAATGGGTTTCTGCTCTTTTCATATATAACAAGAAGTACAAATAGCAATCCAAAATAATTTGATTTCTGAATTAAATACTTACGCTGAATGACTTGTAGTGACCTTATCATCCTTACTCTAAATAAGGACTTGAATAGATCCTATTTAGTCTCAGAAAGCAAATCCAGCTTTTATTGTGATGATGAGGGATTCTCTTTCTGGTGAAGAAAGATTTATTTGTTGGGTTTTTTGGTTACATTCAGGGCTTTACATAATTTAACAAGAAAAGAAATTCATGAAGTCACTCAGTGCTTGTGCTAGCTAGTGACTGTTTCATGTCAAATGCAGACATTCAAGTAGGAATGAGCAGCCCACATTTGTGAGTGTCCTAATTGCTGGAGAAGATTAATCAGTTTTTTGCTGTTCTCCAGACTCATCAATTTTGGCTGCACTTTTGATTTTTCTATAGTAGCACAGAAGAACAGAAGGGATGGAAAAGCTTTGCTTCTTGACATGAACAACCTGCAGCCTGCTGTGTGGTACACTCTCTAGAGGTGAGAAAAGGCAAACTGACACGAAAACAGTGTCATCATCCCCTGTTTTTTAGAGGGTACTATCTTTCTTGAGTTACTATATAAAAGACTGGAAAGAAATAAGACAGTAAATAACTGCCCATTTTTAAAATAATAAATGTCATTTTTTTGCGTAACAAATACCTTGGCTTTGGATTTTAGGAGGGAGATTGTCATGACTGCTGTACTCTGCATGGAGTTTATGCCTTACAAGTATATTACACATGCACAGAGTCTACCTGCCAGACCAGATTTCTTGGAAAATAGGCATTATTTAAAATCCGAATTATGTGCAAAAATGATATATATGTTGAACTGCCCAGCTGTGCCAAAATAGTGGCAATCTTGTGTGTGCTTAGAAGCAGACTATCACAGCAGGTTCACTGGTGTAGATGTGGGGCTGTATCCAAAATGTCACTGCAAATGTAGACTTGTTAGTTTGGTCAATTACTGCAGGGTGAGGGAGAGTAAGCAAGGCAGGGATCTGTGGGAAAAAACCCAGAGACCTCAAAGAGGCTTCTCACCAGCCATTACACTGAGCACATTAACTATGGGACTAAAAAAAAGAGATACTGGGGACAGCAGCCAGAAAGTGTCCAATTATTCCAGTCATGGGTGTTCAGACAACTGAAAACCACCACTCAGGTTTTAGTATGCCTGATACCATTAATCTATGTATTTTGCTCCTTGTTCCTAGTATAGCTCAACGTATCAGGTTGTGCTATTTATACAAACCCAGGGATCTAGGCCTGGCTCTTAGTCCTTGCTCCTGTAAGTTGTTTTTACAACTTCTTAAAACAAATGGCTTAAACCCCCTGATTTTAATCTGATTATTCCTATGTCTAAAATGATTTGTGTTCTGAAGGCTTCCTACAACAAAACATAGGCCTAGTCTGACTTGTTCTTCCTCTTTCAATTTTTCTTTTAAGTATCCTAAATGTTGGTTGACACTAGAACCAGGAATCCAGACACATTGACATCAAAAGCAATTGTAATATGGATGTGGCAGCAAGGGTGGGGGGCAGAGTGGAAGGAAGAGGAGCACTTTGAAGATGTCATGATAACTCAGGCATGTTTAGATTCAGTAAGTAGGTGTGCCTTTTTCTGTATCCTGCTCATCTGCAAAGTAGGATGTTTGAGAGGGAAAAATGAAACATTATTTCCAGTAAAGGAGAGGAGATTTAACAATGGCAAAATCGCTAGGAAGAAAACAAACAATGGAGAGAAGATTAGAATTTTTAGTCAGAGTATAACTGAAAAAAGTGTATGCATTTGAAATATAGAGGAAAATTTCTGCTGCCCGGTGTCCCACAGAACCATACCCAAGGGACCAGTCATTAAGTTCCCACCAGTGTTTGCCTACCATGCCAGCACGAATAGCCCTAATACACTGAGACCCAGAACAGTCATGATGAAGATGTACCAACAAAGTTTTGATAGACTCTACATCATGTCTTTTAAGGGTATGGGAAAAACCATTTCCCAAGTGAATCTCAACCGAAAAATTGGCAGTGGTGGTCAATAAGGCACACCACTTGGAGATATATTTTTAGTAATAGGGTAATGGGACATTAAAGGCCAGTCAGGAACTGTGATTTTGCACAATGACAAGGCCCATGTTATGTTGGAGAGCTTCCTCGAGCTCTACTATTCCTCAAACCTTGCAAACCTGATGACAAGGTGAGGACAACCAGGAGTCCCCACCATCACTCCTGGAGCAGTGGTACATGGTTGTGCTCCAGCAGTACGGATACCCAGTGGGGCTACAAGGAGGGGATACAACTAGTTCAAGACCACTTAGTAACTATAAGCATAGTTTTCATTTTGCAGATGTTTTCAGGGTTTCATCCATATTAAAAAAATAAAATTCTACTATCTACTTTTTTTCCCCCTGAAAGTTTAAGATATAATCCAGATCATGAAGCTGCAACAGTGTACCCTTGTCTAAGATGATTTCAACTCCTGCCACTCATTTGGCTGAAAATACATATTTGGAGTTATTATCAGAACCTTTCACTCTCACAGTTGAATTAATATTGAAATATTTAAGAGAAAATGAAACAGTGTTAGTATGAGACATTTAGTGAAATTACCAAAATATCCCCGGTATCTAGTGGTACATAAGGTATTTAAAATATCAAAATGAATTAAAAATTCTTTGTTCAACTATTGCATATATATATATATATATATATATGATCCTTGTGGGTCCCTTCCAACTCATAATATTCTGTGATTCTGTGATATATATGCACATACATGGATATAAAATTGTGTGGCAGGAGTTCAGTGATATAACTTGAAAAAGGCTTACTTTGATTGGTACCAGATCAACCTTTCCTAATTTCGCTCTAAGTATTGCCAATTTAAACTTCGGCTGAGAACAGATACACTGAGTTCCAGTGGTCTGTTTCCTTCCAGCTGTTTGTTGCCACCTCTATGCTTCTTACTGCCCTATATCCAGCCAGTAAAGCAATTTGTGAGTACTCCCTAATACATTTCAGGAAAAATTGATTGGATTCTTTTCTTTAGTTTAAGCAGTTTACCTGGCTTGCTTTGTCTGAAGTGGATTAGGAAACCCTAATATAAACTGTTCTTCTAGCAGAATTGTAGAAACTCTGAAATCTTTGGCAGTGACTTCCGTAGCAAACCCTTAGTCAAAGGAGCAGGGCAGGGCAGTGATCTCCAGGGACAGCAACTCAAAGCACAAGAGGATCATTCGGATGTGCAGGAAACAGCAGGTGTGGCAGGCAGCCAGTTTGGCTGACAAGGGAACTCCTGGCTTAGCTCAAATACAAAATGGAAATACACAGATAGTAGAAGAAGAACAGCTAAGGAGGAGTATGGAAATTGTTGCTTGAGTTTGAAGGGGTGAAGTCATAAAAACTTAAGACTGTCTGGAGTTTAAAATGAGAGGGACCTCTAAGTACATTGCAAGCAAAAAGAAGACCAACAAAACCTACAGATCCACTGCTGAATAGGATGGATGGCTTGATGATAAAGGATATAGAAAAGACAGACTGACTCAGTGGCTTGGTTCTTACTAGCAAGGTCTCCTTTCCAGCTTCCCAAACCTCTGTGGCACAGTCCGGGGGAGAGAAATATTACCCATGGTAGGTTGTGTTGGAATTAGAGATCACTTTAGCAGATTGGACATATATAAGACCATGGAACTGGACAGAACGCATCAAAGATTTCTGACAGAGCTGATCTATGTCACTGCAATGCTCTTCAGCATCGTCTGTGAAAACTGTCAGAGAGTTGAAGGAGGTTCTTGAAGATGTGAAAAAGGCAAATGTCATGTACATCTGCAGAAAGCACTAGGAAGAGTATCTGGAAGATTACAAGTCATTCAGTTTTACTTC
>WEKX01023893.1:44134-88408 GCA_013390025.1 Pitta sordida | reverse complement strand
TATATATATAAATTACACGCTTCTCTAAAACATTTTCTTTTTTACATGGACAAACTGCATTAAGCCTATTAAATTTTACAGTCAAATTATTCCATCAAGCACATAGAGAAGGTGGAAAACGCTGCACGCTGGAAAACGGTGAGAGGTAAAAACTGCATTATTTTCCTTTAGCAACCATAGGATATGAGTGACTGATGTCTGCTATCATTATGTCTTCTACGTCTTATGTGATATTAACAGAAAATTCCATATTTGAGCACATTCTGTCTCTGGCATCTGTTACATTTAGGGTAAAAATTAGCTCGAGAAATGCTTTCTTTTTATTTTCTAATTAATACACCTTGCTTTCAACTGATTTAGAGGCAGGTTTTCATCCCCTGGCTATTAAGGTAGTGAAAGATATTGGTTATTAAGAGTCCTCCTGTGAAAAGATGTGTAAACATAGGCTTCCACTATTATCTAGGAAAAACAAAACTCCAAATTTTCCCTAAATCTTCTCAGCTACTGAAGACCAAGAAGATCCATAGCACTTTAGCTAACAGTACTTGATTTCTATTTTAACCCGTCCCTTCAAGAAGTACAGTAGTCTGGAAGAGCCTGGAAGTTATCCTTGGAATGTCCAACACGGGAATAACAGAGATAGGGAATAACATGAATAAGAACATCTGTATGTGAGCTATTCCCTTTAAACTCCTTTCATTGCTAAAGTGTTGGAGAATAGTAGACTCTATCTGACATTCTAAAACAGACTTCCAAAATAGGTAAAATGGATCTCAATTTGAGGGTGCCTCTTTTTCTCCACTGACTAAAAGCAAACCTAGTATGACTATCCAAGGTGTAGGCATCTGTTCTGCAGACATTTAGAGTTAGAGGAGATTACTTCCACCTAGCACAATTGGCCTCTGTCACTGCGCTGGTCTGCCATGAAAATGGTTCTGGGAAAGCAAGTTGGCATGGCAGACTAATTGGAAAAACAGTAGTGCCACACATCGAAAGAACAATTGGGATTTGTAACCCTTGAAAGTGTATTTGCAGAGGTGCTACAGGAATTGTAGGTACTGGCAGCCTAGATATGTTGAGCCAAGAAAAAGAATTAAATAATTCTCTGCCCTTTCCCGGGATTGGACAAAAGTTGTAGCCTTCATATATGTGTCAAACATGAACACTAAAGCTTCTACATTGCACAACCAAAGATGAAAACATATTTTAAGCATGCACAAACAGTACACATTTATTAAAAAGACTATCAAGGCAAGGACTGCAACTAACTTGTAATAGAAATTATTTTTTTCATGTCTGATACTATTCTTGTGTATGCTGCTATGAAGATGTAGGTTTTGAATGCCATGTGAGTTTAATTCGTTAGTGTTAGCAAAACTTTCTTGTATGTCTTTGTCTGTTACATGATGGTGATACGTACTTCTATCCAGTGATGGGGATGCTTTCACTACTTTCCGTACAAAGCAATGGTAACCTTTGCTATTAGGTCTGNTGCCCAGGTGGCTAAGAGGGCCAATGGCATCCTGGCCTGTATTAGGAACAGTGTGGTCAGTCGGACTAGGGAAGTTATTCTTCGCCTATACTCGGCACTGGTCAGACCACATCTTGAGTACTGTGTTCAGTTCTGGGCTCCCCAGTTTAAGAAGGATGTCGAGCTGCTTGAGAGGGTCCAGAGAAGGGTGACAAGGATGGTGAAAGGACTGGAGAACAAGCCATACGGCTTAGAAATATTTCACTAGATGTTGAAAAAGCCACAGTATTCCAAAGCGAACAGAGTGCTGTATCTAAGAAAAGAAGCAGTTTAGATGTAAGAGAAATCATAGCAGAACAAATAATAAAAAAGAAGACATATTTATGGGTTATATTTATGAGTGATATCAGTGAACAGCATAGAAGCCAGCACATAAAGAAAATTAATCACAGAATCACAGAATCACAGAATCAGTAAGGTTGGAAAAGACCTTAGAGATCATCAAGTCCAACCTATCCCCTAATGAAAGAAGATTAAGGAACGGAAGGAGAAGCCTGTAACCATCTGGGTTAAAGTGTTTTCTGAGTAGATCCAAACAAAACCAATACTAACAATAATAAAGGCAGGATGACCCTAATAGAATTGCAATGACTGACACAGAAAAGGTAGAAGCATTCCACAAGTGTTTCAGTTCTGTGTTACGGACTGGAGAGAAAAAGGAATTATGTCTTCCTGTTGGGTGATGCTGATCTCATATCCTCCAGAGGTACTAAGCATAGGTAGCAGGTGCAAGACATCACATGATTTTATGTTCGTAGTTTCCATAATCTTGCAACCAAACCCTTGTCAAGATTAATTTTGAGATTAGTGTAAAGAACCTCTGATCTTGATTTTTAAGCCTTGTAATTTACAGAGGGCTGGGGAGAAGCTAACATTGTGCCATTATTTTATAACAGAAAGTGGATAAAAGTGCAGAAAATGGATAAAAGTGCAGACAGGGATAATGCAGGCCTGGCAGTCAGAGCGCAGTATTAGGACAAATAACAGATCAGTATACAAACACTGATCAAAAATATTAAGAAATGTTGGTATCATTATTTTCAGTCAATAAAATTGAGAGAAATGTATCTTGGCAAAAGTTCCTGAGTATTTTGAATGAAGATCCATCTTTGGTTGGAGAACAGAGAAACTTCTGGTACAGGTTTGACTTGGTACTGTAGAAGATCTACATGAATACGCTACAGAAAAACAAGGCAGTGTAGGAGACCATACATTGGTAAAAAACTGTTTATCCCCATTCATAATTGTAAATAAGAGGATTTTTGTGTCTTGTTTAATTAACTATGTTTTCCATGAGGTATCAGAGGGACTATTTTTTTGCTCTGTGCCATTGAGCATTTGCCCATGTGATTGGGCAAAAGGACATTACATTTTGCCTGGCAAAATTTAATGATGACTTACAGGAGTGATTAAATTAAGAACAGATGGATTAGTGACAAAGAGTATTCAGGGACACTGTGTAAGCAAGAATAGACAAAAATTTGCATTTCTATACAGCCAAATAGGGGGTCTATCATATAGAAACAGAAATGTAAGCCATAAAAACAGGAGAAAGTACTTTCCTGTGAAGTAAAGATTCTGAAGAGGGCATGTTATAATAACACTTTATTGGGACCATATGGACAAAAACCAAAAAAGGCAAATTTGTACTGTCCTTAAGTATATCTGCTGGACAGAAGTGGAAGGCTAAGTCCTGGCTGCATTTGGCAGAGAAGTAATTGCTACTGGAATAGACTGCCCAGTTCTAGTGCTCAGAATTCATGATGGATGTGAACAATTTGGAGAAGGGTCAAAGAAAAGCCATGGTTATATTAAGGACCTGGAAAATCCCCAGCAGTGCAATCTACTTAGCTTATCAATATGATGACTAAAGGATAATTGGTCATAGTACACAAATCAGGACAAATAGCAAAGAGCTGTTCATTTCAGCAGTCAGAAGTCTGACATGCTCCTCTATCAGAAAGGTGAAGCTAAAAATTCAAATAAAAAGTAAAGCTTTTTTTCTTAGCAATCAATTAAACTAGTGGTCATATTCACTCACCTAAGTGCAGCATCACTGTTGGTTTTTAAATCTAGATTGGATGTTTCTCTAAAGACAAGTTTTAAATTTCAGTGGCATTACTTATCCTGAAGCACAAATAACCCTGTGAGATTCTGTTGACCTTTCCATTGATGGGATCAGACTGCGTATTTGAGCCCTTCTGCCCTTTATCTATGACTGTATAGATATGTCCATTCTTCAGTGTGCTGTGGGAGAGCTGGTATCTGTATCTATATGGGATGACATGGGGATGATACTACGTTAGATCTGATAAGCAGCACAGCAGTGTTTTACTGGTGATGAGCTCAGGCTAAGTAACCGTGTCATGCACAAGGACCAGTCAATCATCTGTGGTAACATGACTATGCTTCTTCCCTTTGTCAAGCTGGCTCTACACAATCCAAGGTTGTGCAGCTGTTTGATGTATGCATGGTTCAATATGGACTCTAAGCAAGTTTGTTTTCATTTGTTTTTAACAAAAAAAAATTGTTGCAATAAAGAGCTTCTTGCTTTAATGAAGGTAATGTCATTACTGTAACTTGTATTGTGGCATTTTAAACTGTTTTATGTATCCAGACACAAGCGATAGCTGAGACATTACAGGGTGTCTGGTTCTCTTAGTATGTTAACCACACTATGACACACTGTTCCTGGTTTTCTTAGCTGTTTTTTGGCTCTGATATTCCTACTTGTATCATTTAATGAGAAACATAGAACAGAGGATTTATTGTGACATTATTTATCCTGAGAAGAGGAAGTAGCTGATGAGGAAATGAAAAACTCTTCTGTGAAAAACTGCGAAATGACAAAAATCTAATGGAGCCATTTCCAGTTGTTTGTAATTGTTTATCATATCAGTCAGTAGGTGAGTCATTGCACCAGAACCTCTCTTGCTCTTTATTTATTTCAAATAAATATTTGCAACATGCAAGTAATTATTTGCTTTACTGGGTCTCATCTCTGGAATTTCCAGAGACATTCTGTGATTCCATGATACCTGTGTGGGCTAGGGATGTATATTATATACTCTGCCTTAAACGAGAAGTTTCCTGCATGTTATAGTCACTTGGAATTTTACAACATCTTTCTAAAATCCACTTTAGTACAGCGGTAAGTGTCCCCACCTGGCGTGTGGGAGACCCGGGTTCAATTCCCGCCAGGGAAACAGTGTTAAGAGTTGGACTCGATGATCCTTGTAGGTCCCTTCCAACTCAGAATATTCTGTGATTCTGAGACAACTTAATGAAAATGGCTTCCCCAAATAAGCAATCTCAATACACAAATATGTGATGAAAACTCAAAATTAAAATTACAGCTTTTTCACTAAATGCAAGTAGAAAACCCACTAATAATCTGAAAAATATATAGAAATCACACAAAAAAATAGGTGAGAAGGCTGTGGATGGGTATAAAAGTTGTGAACACATATGTGGGTATGCTAAGGGTAATTTGTATGAAAAGTTTAGATGCTTCCTGAACAATTCTTTCTAAAGTAAGTGCTTCTGTCTCTTGTCTACAGCAATTTGGTTCAGAGCAGTAGAATAGGTTTATAAATAAAACCCTCAGTTCTCTTCACTTGCTTGGAATTGGTTTGGTTCTTACAGAAATTTCAGTAGTTTCAAAGTAGGTTAGTTTTGGAAGAAACAAAATCCATCTTCATTTGAAGTGTCCTCCAGTGTCTGGTGGCATAATTAGCGTATGAACTTACAGAGTCCTCATCATACCCAAAGCATATTTAATAGACATGTGGCAGTAAAAAGCCACTGAGAAATCCAGTATCATCCCAGAGTGAGTTTTGTACTATATTAAAGGTCATATGCCATGACTGGAAAGTCTGCTCTGCCTTTTAAAACCTGAGGACCATGAGCTGCAGAATATAATCTATTTAACACTTACCTGAATCAGAAACTGTTCCCTCTGCCTCTGTCTTCTTTTGTTCAAGAATTTCTGTACCGGTTTCACCAAGTGAGCCACCCGTGCAGCAGCCCTGAGAATAGATTTTCAAGGTCCCTTCCCTGAACAAAGCTCCTTTGAATATTATTCAGTCCAGCACTGCCAATCCTGTCCCTTGCACACAAACAAGAAATCATTTCTTCAGGCCCAGAACCTCCAGTTGTGTGCCTGCTACAGAAAAATGTCACAATCTTAAGTACTTACTCTGCAGTTGTAGCTGCAAATCTATAATCCCATATTACTTAGAAGCCTGGTGTCATTTTTAATGTGGTACATATTTTAAGGGGTAATAAACAAACAGATTGGTATAAATGAGGTGAAGGAACTGACAAGGTTTTTCAAGTAGGGAGCCTTGAAGAGAAAATTCCTAATCGAACTGGACAATGTGTTCCCTCCTCCTGTTTAATTACTAGTAAGGAATGCATCTGCTTATCTTCATTAACTGTACTTGACATCTGTATATATTTGATGTGAATTTCACAACTTCCTTCCCTCTTTTCAAGAAGCACAACAAAATCAAAAGTTTCTGACAACCGAATTACCACTTGTCATGGGTTTGGTGTCAGAGGTTTCTTTTTACATGTTTACCAANTTTCTTTCCCTCCCTCTTTCTTTCCCCCTGTGCCCCCACCTCTACCTTCCAGAGTTTGGGGAGGGTAGGGGAGGGAGAAGGACCAGAGAAAATGAGAGGACCCATCCTGAGGTTTGAGAGCCTCCTTGACTGAGCTTAAACAGAACAGCCCCGGGAATTCCCTGGGAGAGAGAGAGAAGTATATTTTCAGAGGCAAGTCTGGAAAGCCACGAAGTTGATAATGGGAGCGGCCATCTTCACTGCCAGAAAAACAGGAGTTCTCCCACCAGGAACTGCCCATGAGGGGGACAAGCATCACAGTATCACAGTATCACAGTATAGATAAGGCTGGAAAGGACCTTGAAGATCATCTAGTCCAATTTATAATCCAACTAACCTATCATCTACATCTAGATCATATCACTCAACACCTCATCCAGCCTACCCTTAAACACCTCCAGGGTTGGCGACTCAAACACCTCTGCAGGCAACCCATTCCACATCCGGATCACTCTTTCAGTAAAAAATCTTTTCCTAATATCAAGTCTAAAATAATAATAATATCAAGTAAAGTAATAATATCAAGCAAGCCATTGAAGAGAGCAGGACCTCAATTCCCTAAGAACCTTGTTATATATATATTTCTTTCAATAAAGTTGGTATTTCTCCAATGATCTCTCGTCTATTTTTCTTTGAAAACAACCCCATCAGTGTCCAAACCAGGACACCACTTCAACGTCATTTGAAATGCATAAAATTGTTTATGGCACAAAGTGGAGAAAAATGTATACATTGTCACTAGTGTCACCTTGCCAATAAGATATTCCTCTGCTTCTAACCCTCTAAAAGATGGACTAGGTTTATCTTATTTAATCATGTTATAGAAAAAAATATTCAGAAAAGGAAATTCTTGAGTGATCAAGGCTTCATATTAACTATATGAGTTAATGCAATGAGAGGCACAGTCATAACTTAAAACCTCTTGAAGGATATAAAAGGATAGACAAATCTCAAATATACCAGTCTACATAAAGAAAACATGCAGAATTTGGTGTATCTACCTGAAATAGGAATATATAAAGGCAAAAATTGGATCTCCACTTTTTTTTCTGTTGTAGCAACCTGTCTATCTGATCAGATGCCTATTTTCTGACAGTGGCAGTGTTTTAGGTTCAGCTGGGACTTACACACTTGATAGAACAGAGTACATTTGAATTGTTGAAGTTGGCAGAAACCTTTGGAAATCATGTACACCAACATCCCGCTCCAGGCAGGGTAATCTACAGAGAAGGGTGCACAGGCTCTGTCAGGTTTTTGTTATCTCCAAGGATGAAGGCCCCACAGCATCTCTGAGCAACCTGTTTCAGTTTTCCATGAAAGAATGTTTTTCTTATAAGTGAATTTTCCTGTGTTTCAATCTGTGCTCACTGACTCTTGTCTATTCACTAGGAATCACTGAGAGGTGCCCGGTTTTGTTTTCTTTACTCCTCTCATCAGGCATTTATACATATCAGTGAGATCCTCCCTCAGCCTTCTTTACTCTAGGGTAAGGAGTTCCAGTTCTCTCAGCCTCTCTTTATCAGTTAAGTCCCCTAAAAGTGCATTTAAGTAATGAAATACCTTAAAAAAATGATTGCCAGTTCTTTGTTGATTCTTTCAAACAAATGCAATCAAGTGTATTGGAGAGGGACTGGAGAGGTCCTTTTCACAAGGGCGTGTAGTGATAGGACAAGGGGGAACAGCTGTAAACTAAAAGGGCAGGCTTAGATATTAGGAACAAATTCTTTATGGCGAGGCTGGTGAGACACTGGAACAGGTTGCTCAGAGAAGCTGTGGATGTCCCGTCTCTGGAATCGTTTCAGACCTGGCTGGATGAAACTTTGAGTAACGTGGTCTAGTGGAAGATGCCCATGGCAGGTTCCTTCCAACCCAAACCAATCTATGAAATTTCTGAACATAACAACATATTGATGGAAGTATTTATATTTATAAAACCTATCAGTTAAAAAGGGGTTATTTAGATCCACTTAACATTGAGTTGACATATGCTTAAAGAAACTCTGAGTAATAAGGTACTGATTTTACATTTAAATTCCACTTTTCATTCTGGAACACTCCCACACACTCTACAAACAGACACTGGATTTGGAAGGCTCCCATTTTCTAGTATTGAAATGCAGCCACCTCCAGCACAAGACAGAGCAGGTGTCTCCATGCAAAGTGTGAAACTGCATAACAGGGCAGTATGCTCTGCTAGCCCATGCATTGATGGGAAGAGAAAGGAACAGAGGAAACAGATTGTAATTATTTAATTTGGAATTGGGCCAAGGCCTCACAGTCGGCAATCCTGCTTTTTTGTGAGAGTGCCATAAAATGTGATTCTGCTCCGTGTTTTGTAACTCATTGACCTTGAATAATTCGAAAATTTGGTAACTTCTATGAAAGCTGTAAGCTCTTCAGTTCAGGCAAAAGCACAGTAGAAGTCTCAGCAAATCACGCATACTAGAAATTCCCAGTATTTTTACTCCTAACTAGACATTCTCTTTTTTTTCCCTGCATCTTTTTTGTTGTGACCAACACTTCTGTTTATGTAAAATAAATACTATATTTGTGTATCCATGTTCTCACAGAGGTAAAATGCATATAGACATAGAGATGTCTATAAATAGAGCAATTCAAAGGCATTTGACTTGTATATTAAATATTACAATATCAATTTATTCTGTCAACTAAAGATAATTTGTTGATTTCTTGCATAAGCTGAGTGTATATGCAAATAAAAATTAAATGACTTCACCTATTTGTGACACACAGGTCTTCCTTTGAAGACATTTAAAAATGAAATACCTCATCTTCAGTATGAACATTTTTATAAAGATCAAATGCTTCAAAGATACTATAGAAGGAATTCTAAATATTAAGGAGCTTGCCATAGTCTCTGTTCTTTAACAGGAAATTTGGGTAAACAAACTTAACAAGATAATTTTAGTAGTTAGTTTGACAGGTAGTATCTTCATAATGTATAGAGGTGCTTGAAGCAAAGCACTAATTTCACAGTCTGTTTCCATCTCCTACAAAAATATGAAGTTCTAAATTTTTTTGAAAAGAAAATTTCTGTTGTCATAAAATGGCCCTGAAGTTACAAAAGTCAATGTTATGATGTATTTAAATTAAAAATTATTAAAATGACAAAATTATAAAATTAGTTCATAACCAGTTATCTTTAGAACTTATTAATACCACGTAATAAATGTCTATACATTTCATTATATTTTAGAATTTAGCCATTCAGTGTGAGTAGTACATCACTCATCAGTATTTCAAAATTTTATTATTATTAACTGATATCCACATGAGAAAACAATAAAAATATTTGTCAGTGCTCAATGGTCTTTATACAAATGAATACAAAATTTAAAATTGCAATAGACTAGCAGACACTCACCGTTTGTATATGTGACACACATATCTTACATTACTCATATTAGGACATGAACTAACGTAAAATTGTTTCCAAATAAAAACCCCGTAAAATTCAAAATGTGATACTAAAGTGATAGAATTCATTAAAAGTGGCATGTTTAGGGTTTTTAAAGAAGATAATGGGCTAAGATTTGTTCAGATTTATATGCTTTTTAAAAAACTTCTTGATTTCTTTGTACACTTTCAGATAAAACCAATGAAAAATATTCTTTATACCACACAATTTATATTACATAATATGCAACCCAGTACTCCCTCGCTACTTTGCGCTTCACCTATCACAGCTTCAGGACATTTGGTGTTTTTTTTCTGTGTAGATATTTTCAAGCTTCTCCCGTCTTTCGCCTGATGTGCGGCAAGGGGAGGACAGGGGGGTGGTGCCTGCAGTGCTGCTCCCTCGGGGGCCAACCAGAACTCGCTTATAACAGTGTTGCAAGATTAATAAAAGGTGGGGAGCTTTATAACACTGTCTCAAAGTATATTAACCAAACTGCTGTGCAGAGCCCTCCTCCTCTGCTAGCCGCTTCTAGCTGTTGCTTGCTGCTGCAAGCAGGAGCATGTGTTTTCTGCTGCTAGCTGCTGCTTCCTGTTTTCTCCTGCATGCTCCTGCTTGCTCCTGCTGCTTGGAGTTGAGGGGGTGGGGGGGGGGCTGGCCCCTGTAGTTACATATATATGAATTCCTACTTTGTGGATTTCTCTTATGGCGAAATGCTTCCAGACCCAAATCCCCGTGAAGGCTGAGGGATATAAAAATGTATGTATAATTATCCATGTACTTATATAAATATCCACCTGGTTACTGTACATGTCGAGTATTCGACTACAGCAGAAGAGAACCTTTCACTATGTCTATGCTTGTACATTAAGATCAACAGGGCCAAATTTGAAGAACATGCTACCTGCTGCAGGGAAAAGCTTCCTATATCTTTGCCATTTATTTAGCTTGGCACGTTTCTCTCCTGCCCCTGCAAAGGCTGAGCATGTGCTGAACACTATCTTGGGAAGATAGTATCTTGGGGATTTGTCATTATCCTTTTTCCTGATAGCTTCAAACAAGACTGTGACTCATTTGGGTTTCACCATTGATAGGTTTCTTTAGGGTAATCAGACTAATGAGTCACTCACACAAGCTTTGGGAAATGAAGGTCATGAAAAGGTAAAAGGCCAACAAATGCTTCCGACCATACCCCTCACCGAAGAGCCGAACCAGTAGAAGCAACTTTCTGCAGTATGTGGTTTGTGAAGAAAGTATGGTGACCCTAATTCCTTATTGGTGTTTCCTGAGTTGCAGGATTTGACTCTCACTTTTTTCCAGGGCTGTCTTCTAGGGTGACTATAGAGGATGTGAAGTTTTATGGAAAGACTGAAGTTATGATTGCAGGTATCCCCTGGTGAGTGTCATCTAAATATTGATGTGTTTACTGCATTACTGCCCTGAAAATTTTGATGTGGGCCTTACATTCCATAACATGTGCTGAGGTGTATGACCTGACTACTTGCCACATCATATTTGAAAATTCCTTCCAGATACTACCTTCCACAATCAGGACATCCTTGGATTGTCACAAAATTTTCATGGAGGTTTAGGATACTGATTACTAAGGTAAAATATTAATTTCCAAAGGTTTTACTTTTCATTCTAGTAGATTTTTCTTACTGACAGTTTTATTTTTCAAGAGAACAGAAGGGGACTGAGTGAGGAGGTGTGCCTTTTCACTGCTAAGGGTGAACTTTGGGACCTCCTTCACAGCTAAATGAGAGTGAATAAAAAGACTGACAATACCAGATAGATGTCAGGGTCTTATTTAGTTTTTTAGGCCAGCAATTAGAAGCCAGTAAACTATGTGACTACTGATGTTACGTAACACACCACTGCTGACTGAGAAAATAACCAGCAGAACATATAATTTTGGGTTCTTTTATCTCTCTTCTGGTGTGCTCAGCAGAAAATTTGAATGAAGTGCAGAGCATGTACGTGGAGAACTCTTGGGGGTTCTTGAGCAGACTACAAGAACATGATGGTCAGAGCAGCAGGCTGCTGCTCAGGAGAGTGCAGTAAAAAGTGAACCGCTCTATGGGCCAGACTCAGCTATAGGTTGCCAGTTGGACCATCCTGCTCCACCAACAGAGTGACAAATCTGCCCTTCTCAAGAATGGTTAGAGTGACTCAGTGGTTGAAAAATGTAAGCCATATGTACATGCATGTTTCTGGGAAAGAAAACTAACTAACATCAAGCTGCAGTTAATCTCTCCAGTGAAGGAGCCAAGAGTGCAGTTAGCTGGGCTGTGAAGACTATGCTCTTCCTGTAGAAAGCTGTAGGATCTTAAAAGAAATACGCAAAAAATGCTTCCTCATAATGAGCGGTTGGTGAAGACCTTGGTTCATAGCACAGGAGAAAGGCAAAAGAAGTGTAGAGGATATGAGAGGTATCAATTAGAATATTTGCTAACAAGGGATCTCATCCCTACAGGTGCTTTTGTTCCAGGCACTGGAAACTTGAAACTATGTGCTTAAGATCCTGGGACCATGAGAAAAAACAAATCTCCATGAATGCAGCAGGCCACCAAGTAAAGAGAAGTAATCAAGTAACTACAGTGATCCCTCACTACTTTGCACTTCATTATTCACACCTTCAATACATCACAGGGTTTTTGCCTGCTTTACCAGCTTGTCCTAGATTAGAACAACACATTCCAGGGAAGATGGGAGCCTTCCTGGTGAGAAGAAAGGTAAAAAACCTCCTTATTTTCTTTACTATACACTGTCAACATACAAAAGAATGATGGTTTTCCTGCAGCATGTTGCAGCATCAAGTGCATACACTCTAAATTAATGAACTAAAAGCTTCATGCCTTTTATTTGTGATGTCTCTAACATAAGAAAATTTATGACTATATATGGGTGGGTAGCGAAGACATTGCAATGGACATTCTGAGCAAAAACAAACAGAGCAAAGATAGGCATGATTGTTCCAATAAACATCAGACAACTTTGCAATGAATATGTGAGTCTGAACTCTCTCCAATTTTCAACCAGCTATATAAAACCATCCTACCCCAAAGCTTTGATATTTAGTTTGTAATTGCTTACTTCTTTTAACATGACTGTTACTGTTTAATAATTAAATGGAACTCCCTAGAAGAAAAAAGACGAGACATCTTTTTGTAATCAATCAAAATTACAAATATTTTATTGGTAATTTAGTATGTTTACATTGCCTGAACCACAGAAGTTGCTATTTTAAGTGAACACAGAAAATGAAATATAGAATTATTTTACACAGCTATACAGAACAATTAAAAAAAAATCTTTTCAACATTATATCAGTACATACAACATTCTCATGCTAAGCCAGTTGCATGTCAAGAAGAGCTATTTGGGACACTGAACTGTCACAACTCAGAGCAGATGCTCCATAATGATCAAATTTTGCATTTGATTCTCCTAGGTGTAGTACCAGTGCTTCTGTTCAGTTTAGGCAGAATTCAGAGCAGTTGGGGAACTAAAATCAAACTACTCTCTGAAGGTCAAAACCCAGAGTTGTGGTGTACTTTCTCACAAGTTCTTTTTTCATCTTGAGCCATTCTGTATCAGCTCTTCAGACCATTGGTACAGATGACTCTTACTCTGTCACAGCACTCACAGCAAGCACATGGAACTCCTATAAAGATACCTGTGCCTCTTTGCAGTTGTTCTGCTACCCACATGTGAGGCTTAGAGAGCCTTGGACTAGGTGTTTTACCCCACAAACTGATTTTACCCTCTTTTCCTAACTCCTTAAAAAAAAAGAAAGAATTTAGCTTTTTTTTTTAATTCAAAGTAGCACATGTCATCTAGGTTTTTTAAAGAGATACGTTGTGTCCCAGTTCTGCTCCAACTAAACTGAACTGTTGAACATTCACTGATTTCAGTGAAGGGAGGAGTAGAACTATACTGAGGATTTCAGAAAACACCTGTGTTGACTATTAAGAGATTTAGTCTTAGCTAGAACTGTAGGGGACCAAAGTTTTGAAATTTTTTATTAAAGGAAGTGAAAGCTTCACTAAAAATATTGCTTTGAATATTACTGAAAAAAAAAAAGACAAAAAGTATACTAATATTTATATATTAACCCAAAAAGGAGGCAATATATATGGTCTTTATTTGTAAAACTTAAATATCTGACTTAGCAGGACTTCTGTTAACAAAGAATTAGTCCAGGAAAAAATGAAAAGTATGTTACATAGTTGCCAATACAACAGCTATATTTTAAATAAAAATAACAATAATATACATGTACAATATTGTGAATGATATATCTTGATAAAAATAACACTGGTCAGTATCAAATTTAGGATTTAACTGATTATCCATCCTTAACAGATGAAACTCATTTCACAGAAATAGAAGCAGGTAGGATGAAGTGAGTGATATTCAGAGCTCACTGTGAGAAAGTTGCCATGAAATTTAAGGTCAAAATGTAAAGAAGAGACTTAAAATAGATTTGTATTTGTAAGAGTTGAGCATTCTAGCAGCTGAGTGCATGTGCTGCAGAAAGATGATAACAGCAACATAACAGCAGACAATATACACGCTTGCACACAGTACTCACACACACCAATGCCCATGCTCAAATGCATGTCCATAGATCCTCTTCAGCTTGATTATACAAGCATACACTTACTGGCTTTTGATGGGGGCAACACTAGGAATGGGGTTATTAGCTGTCTGCAAGGTAGCTGTAGCCACCTTAAGTCAGAAACCCATCTAAGATAACATGAGCTGAACACTTTAATGAAAGCTGTTGTCATCCTGAGCATTTTTAAGGCACTTTATTAAAAAATCTGAAGTTAATCAAAATTGGAAAAGAAGGTAAAAGTCCTTACATGTGGAATTTTGAAATTTAAAATATAAACTTTCCTGAGTTTTTGATAAATAATTTTATTATAATAAAATACCAAGCCTATTGAAAACGTCTTTTATAAAAGCATGTTGTATGACAATTTTTCTTGAAAAGTTCATGCTTTAGTGCATGAAATATGTTAAGTCTTTGGGGACATCTGTAACAAATTAATAGGAAATTAAAAGCCAAAGAATGACCTGTCATGTATGTACAAAATGTGCATTGCTCCTGGCAACACACATCATGTTTACTACAGGCATCTTTCTGTTTTCTTGCAGGGTCCTGCCCATATCTTAATACTTTACAATTAATTATGTTTCTCTAAACTATTTACAGATGCAGAAACTAATCACACATTTCTTAAGCCCATAAATATGGAACTAAAGAAGTAGAACTTATTTTAAAACAGTATGAAGATGAGCATGCTACATAGTACTGTTCTTTAGAAGCAGAGTTCATTAATTATTTTCTTTATGAAGATTTAAATCTAAATGAAAATGGAAGTTCAAATTTTCTCTCTGTTTTCGTTGGTTCAATTTTTTTCCACCTGCTATTTCTAAAGAATTTTTCCCCATGCTAGTACTTGGATTGCAAAACCAATTGTAAATTGTTGCAGAAGTATCTCCAGTAAGAATCATTAGGCTCTCAAATGCCTGCTTTTTACACCAAATACAATCAATTTGTTTTGAGCTAAAAATAGCTGAAATACCAGCCATTGTTTGTATGTTTCTAGTAGTATTAATTTTTTGGGTTTGCTGTGGTTTTCTCTCCTTTGCTGTGCGTAAACACCAATACTCATACCCAAAATACTGCCAAATGCACTGAACATGCACAGTAGTTACAGTATACTATTTACAGAATCCTTGGGACGTTCTTTCTAACAGTAATAGGTAAAAACAATCATCAATGTAAAACGCACTTTTGACTTTACTGCATCCTTTAATATTTTCAGTAGCTACCTCTATAATATCCGTGATAAAAATTCTACTTTTTTTACATTTAAACTTCTAATACAAAGTATTTCATGTTTTATTTAAAAAACTGACAATAGTGATGGTAGTTAATTTGCTTTATAAAAAATAATACATTGAGTTATATATAATAATGGCTTTGATCCAATTAACTTTATATTATACTGCTTAGTAATTACTGTGACTTCAGTTCCTACAACTGTTACAGAGAACACAAATGACTGTTTAATGTACAGGAAGTGGGAATCATTTGGAAGTGCTTATTCAGAAGTATTCAAGTGCTAACAATGACTTGTTCTTTCTATGCTTTTCTTCATGTTCCATAAATGATGATTTTATAAATGTCCGTGATTTTCAATGTGACACAGTTTTAGGGCAATTTTTTTTCATGCGTTTTATGTGCAAATACAAAACTAGATATTTCTGAACATTACCATCTTGTTAAAAGTAATTGCCACTCTTACTTAAAAAGGCACTAACTTTAATGAAAGAAAATATACATTTTATGCTTGTTTTACGAAGAGCTGTACTTGTTACTGGAGCGGAAATTATCATATCCGTGATCATTAGCTTTGAACTTTAAACAGGACTGCCTTTCCTCCAGGGACAACAGGTCTTTGGATTGGCACCAGCAGCACAAGCATGACTGTTAAAAGGAAGAAACACTTTACATCATTTTGTTTTGCACATGTGGCAAAATGCACTGAAAATCTGCCCTTGTTCAGGGGTGCACTGTGAAATGGCAAATGTACAAGCTGCTGTTTCGGGATGACAACATAAGCAAAGAAATAGGGTTAAACTCTGAGTTGTTCAAATGGCCACTAACAACTGGGATGCCCCTTAAGCAACCTGAGTGCTGGAGAGCAAGCACAGTTATACTGAGTTATATGTGATTCAGCTACACACATACACCTTTCAAATCTGGTCTGTAATTCTAAATGCACCTGGAAATAAAATTATGACTCCTTGTTTTCCTTCCTCTGATGTTCCATGGGGAAAAAAGGTATGAGAATGTATGAGAATGTATACTTTCTGAGCAAGATACTGCTGTTCAGCTAATTTTTTGAGGTGGAAAAAAAAGAAGTACCAGATGTAATTGCAGGCCTTTTTCTGATGCTACCATCTGGCCTTTGGGTCCATGCAGTCCATCTGGTATTCACACACTTACTTCTGTGCTCAAGATGCTAGAGATATCTTACGTGCTCTCAAGTTCCTGTGAAGCTCTCAAGGAGTCAGTAACATAGATAGGGAAGACACGACCAACACTTAAACCTCTGCAACCTGCTGTCACAATTATGTAGGAAATAAATTAACATTCCTAGATGTAGAGCTGGCTAGCTTCTGATTGGAAGATAGAGCCAGTTAAAGATTTTACAGAGCCAGGCATCAAGCCTAACAGTGTCAATGGTTAAATATTTGGCAAGAAAAGAAAAATTTCAGAATTTGTCATAGGCAATATTAAGAACTCTGACACAGTGTCTGAAGACACAAAAAAAGTCCAAATCTGGACATTTTCCAAGCAGACATGAAGGTTGAAGGTCCACATGCAGTCTAGAGCTCCAAATCCTGTGTGGAGAATTAGTAGCCAGGTCTGTTCACTCAGACTATGGCGTAACTATGAACAGATCGGTCTCATAAAATTCCACTCATTGGAAATGGATGAGTGGATATTTGCATTTGCTGACTTACAAAACTGATTTTAGTGCTCAGTCAGGATGGGGGGAACCCAGGGTCAGTGCCCTCCCCACTGGGTTACAGAGGATATGGCTACGTGAATCTCTGCAGCACGATCCGAGTCTGCTTTGTCAGTGCTCTGGAAGTGGCTGAGTGCCAACTTCAGTCAGGAAGTGATGTAGCACTGGTTAGCATGGTGCCGAG
The DNA here is from genome assembly GCA_013390025.1 of Pitta sordida. NCBI lineage: Eukaryota > Metazoa > Chordata > Aves > Passeriformes > Pittidae > Pitta > Pitta sordida. Next base: position 71,097 of record WEKX01023893.1, on the reverse strand, counting down.
AGGGTTTATTATACACTCTGATCCTTTGGTTTTTTGTTGTTGTTCCCATCTATCCTTGATTCCTTTCTATGTAGCTTCAGCAGGACAGGGAGAGAACATTTACCACAACCCAGTAAAATTTTAAAGTAAAATTTAATCACCATGTGAAACACTTTGGGCATGGTGACAACATCTTTTAACCAGAGGAGAGTTCCCAGTAGCCTCTTACCTTAAAGCAGTTTTGGAATCTTTTGCTCACCAAATACAGAGCTATCGGATTGATGCAGGAATTCAGTGAAGCCATGTTAATACCGATGTAGTCCAGCACAAGAAAAAAGCTGTGTGGAAATTAAAGTTAGAGACTTCTCATTTTCTCTCAAAAGGCTTAGTAGAGGTTTAAAACTATAAAAATTTGACACAGCTTCACTCACTCAAGACAAACTACTAAATGTAATAGTAAGAGGGCTTAAATCAATAGGATTAACTCATGAAGACAAACAGGGACAGAAATCCCCTTTCTACCTTTTTAGCACCACAAGACAGTAGGACATTCACAGAAAAGAAAAGGAGTAAGAGAGAAAAGAGGGAGTTTCTCACAATTTTGTCTCTGATACTGGAATGAAACCAGAGGGTCCTGGATGAAGAAGCATGGAAAATCTCAGACACACAGAGTAAATTAGTTCAGTAAAAAATCCAAATATGCTTATGGACAATGCCAGAAGTGTTTAGGCATTTTATTTTTTCAGTCTCACCTTAAAAGTTCACATCTGTTGGGGTCCTTCTCATCATAAATAGTGAGTTTTAATATTCTGCTTAAGTGAAGTGGAAGCCAACACAAGGCAAAAACAAGTACCAGACAGAACACAGTTTTGGCCACCTCACGTCTCTGAGAAAGAAACAGAACAGTGTTACAATTTCTGATTCTCGCTGGATTGTTGTTCTCTTCTAATATCCACAAGTTTAATAAACAATATTAAAAAGCTTATCAAAATAGGAGTTGGGAGAACATCAAATACCTTTATTTTCTTGGAATATGTACTTAATCTTTTCTATTGTTTAGATGTCTTGCACTAATTTAGGTAACGGGTGATAGGTGATAGGTTGGACTTGATGATCTCTATGGTCTTTTCCAACCTTACTGATTCTGTGATTCTGTGATTCTGTGATAATTCACTGTATCTCTTATTTCAAAAAGTATGAATAATAATATGAAAAATCAAGGTCATAAAACCAGTAATTTAAATTAACATTAAGAACATATTTGTTTTCCCAATCACTTTCAAATACCAGCTTGTTTTCAATTGCATTTTCTTGTGCTTTGATCACAGGTTTTATTTTAAATGCTCCAAGAGATTTCAATTACAGCTTTAATGAGGTAAGAGGAAAAGAACACAAATATATACTATAGAACAAATGTAGTTTAATTCTAGTGATGCATGATGTTTGTGTCTGGTGCACTAACTTGAAATGTATGTTGGAATGTGTTTTGTTCTTTTAACATATACTGCTAAACTCAATTTCAGCAAGAACTTGCTTCAACATAATTAAGTTTCATAGCACCGCCTTCTAGACTACAGCATGACTTCAGTTTGAATTACAAAATATCCAGTTCTATTATTGCAAAGAAGAAATAGAAACTATAAAACCAGAAGCATTAATTTCAAACAAGAAAGAAAGAATTTTGTCATTATCAGTTAAAATCTTAGGTTTCTGAGACCTCTACTATATACATATATGAGTTCAGCATCACCACTGCAAGAAAACTTTGCTCTTTATTAGTAATCCTGAAGTCATCGTACAGGAACAGAATAATGATGTGGCAGTAAAGTCAGTGAAGATACGTATTATTGCCATCCTGTCTGCAAGTCAGTCGAATTGTCAGGGATAAATGTTTACCTGTTTTAAGTGGTCATTTAAAGCAATCTGCATCCCACTTTTCTTGCGTAACATCTCACAAGTCATGAGGGTGTAGAAAAATGCCGTGATAGCCAGTGGCAAACAGAAGTAAAAGCTGAACAACCACCAGTCTTTAGCTTGCTTGTAGAACTAGAATGAAAAAAAAAAACCGCAAAGCAGAAACATTGTTACGAGTTGAATGCTTGGCATTTGCTAAGTGTGGTATAACTAATTCATCAGTCTGTCCTGAACAGCATCTTTGTTAGGTGCACATTACAGATGAGACAATAGGACAAGACAGTAATATGTTCAAAGCCCACAAAAAGTCAAACATTTCTGAATGCTCTTTTTTTAGCCAATATACTTCAGAAATGTCAGTATTTCATTTGAACACTATATTCACCTACATGTCAAATACACCTGTGCACATTACAATCCATACAATGCCAGCAAGATCCAAGGAACTGTTACAGAGATTTTATAAATGTCACTGTCTTACCATCATAAAAGATGTTTTCTGTGCGGGGTGAAGCAAGCAGATTTTAAGCTCCTTTCCTCGGTACTCCATTGTAATCATGTCAAATGCAATAGCTTCTGGAACAGCCAGTATCACTGAAATAACCCAGATCAGTACAATTTCAACAGCAGTCCACTTCGGCACTCCAATTCCTTTAATGCGACTCCAAGAAGCAACTGCTCGGTACCTGAAGCAACAGCACACATTTACAAATTAAAAATATGAGAGAATCCACTTGGTTTAATGGGCTTAACTCATCTTATTTGCATTATATCAGCTGAGTGATAGGTGAATTTGAGCCAATGCCCATATAGAAAAGAAATTATAGAGTTTGTGAGAAATGGGTCTCACCTATCTATACTGAGGGCACACAAACTCAACACTGTGATGCCGACTGATGCCTTCTGAATGAAAGGTACTAATTTGCACATTTCGACACCAAAGGGCCAGTCCTCTGCAAGTAGCTGTGGAAAGAAAACAACAGTTAGAGATTAAATATTTTTAAAAAATCATTCCTGAAGCTGAAACATGGAGTTTTGTCCTGACTGTTTATCATTTCCACCATGTCTATGAAGACAGGCTGAATTGGATTTGTTCAGATCAGGAAAGAGAAGGCTCTGGGAGATCTTGTAGCAACTTTTCAGCAGACTAAAGAGGGCCTGCAAGGAGGGTGGAGCGGGACTTTTTACAAGGGAATGTAGTTACAGGATAAGGGGGAATGGCTTTAAATTGAAAGAGGGTAGATTTAGGTTAGATATTAGGAAGAAATTCTTTACTGTGAGGGTGGTGAGGCACTGGAACAGGTTGCCCAGAGATACTGTGAATGCCCCATCCCTGGAAACATTCAAGACCAGTTTAAACAGATTGTTGAGCAACCTGGTCCAGTAGAAGGGGTCCCTGCCCATGGCAGGGGTGTTGGAACTAGATGACCTCTAAGGGCCCTTCCAATTCAAACCACTCTAGGATTTTATGTAAAACTTAAGTCACGAAGAACCTTCTCATAACAAAATCTCTGGGGGGTGTGTCCTAAAAACTAGACAGCAGCATCAGTTACTCCTTGGTGAGGCAAGGATGTGAATTAAGGCTTAGTCCTGATCTAGCCCCTGCAAGCTCCACTCCTTTTGCTTCTAACTTCATCGCCCCAATGTGATGCACCTAAGCAGGTGAGGATCTTTCTCATCTATATTGGCTTTTTCTGCCTCGAGTTTTCATTGCTTTTCTTACATGTTCCAAGTAATTCTTCATCTACTAGAACACCAGAAAATGACTTGAGGCTGATCAGAACAGGGATAAAGAGAAAAAGTGGCCATCTGGGGTATGATTTATTCAAAGCTTAGTGTCTGGGGTCCATCAACTGAGAAATCAGGCAACACAGGAGAGCAATGTATCCTTCATAGTTTTTAGCTGACCATCTGAATCACCAATGATAAATGAACACTGGACAATCAGGAAGCCAAAACAGTTAACATCTAAATGTTTTCCAGCAAGTAAAGATAGATCAGATGAATCCCTCACTAAAGATCTTTACTGACCAGTTATCCAGTGATTCTGTATTACAATACCAAAAGGACTATCTGCACATTGATCCTACCTACAAATGCTATGGAATAAAGAAAACAGCACAATGAATTTCAGGTTGATTCCATTACACTTTGGGTTATATGCTTCATGGAAACTTGTCACATCCCCAGCTGTATATTTTATGTGATTTAGGGGAAAAGACTTACTGGACACAGAAAGCACCTTCCTCACAGCTAATGCTATGAACTGATTGACTGTAGCTTCAGTTTAGAAACATTTAATCTTTGAATTCTGCAATGAGTTGCTCTAATGGCTCAAAACCACCATAGAAGAAGCCAAATCTTCCAGTTCTCAAAGACTCTCAAGAACAAGAGTTATGCCAAGAAAGAGATGCAAATAAGAATAAACTTTCTAAGTTTCTGTAATTAGCTAGATTATCTAAGCCCATCTCTGCTTTTCATAACTTTCCTCAAATGAGGCCTTTTGGATCTGTTGCAGATAGAGGGCTACAAATGGGAAAGAAGAGGGAAGAAGAACGATAAATAGATCATTTAACAGGGTTGTAAGAAAAGAAGAGCTCATCATACTGTGTAGATTTTGCTGGGGACAGAAATGAGGGTACTGAGGGGTCTGGACAGGCTGGATTGATGGGCTGATGCCAATTATACGAGATTCAACAAGACCAAGTGGCCAGTTCTGCCCGTGGGTCACAATAACCACATGGAGCGCTACTGTCCTGGGGAACAGTCACTGATTGGAAAGTGGCTGAGAAGACCTGGTAGAAAAGCACCTGGGGCTGCTCATGGACTGCTGGCTGAACATTAGCATAAGTGTGTTCTGGTAGTCAAGGCAGCCAGTTGCATCCTGATCTGTATCAGAAGGACTAGAGCAGTAATCCTCCCCCTGTACTCAGTCTGGTGAGGTTGCACCTTGAGTCCTGTATCCAGTGCTGGGTTCCTCACTACAAGAAGGACATTTTGGTGCTGGTACACGTCCAGAGAAGAGCAATGGAGCTGGTGAAGGGTCTAGTGAGTAAGACTTATGAGGAGCAGCCGAGGAAGGTGGGGTTGATTAACCTGGATTAACCTGGAGAAAAGGAGGCTCAGGGAAGACTTTACCACTCTGTAAAACTACCTGAAAGGAGGTTGTAGGGAGGTGAGGGTTGGTCTCTTCTCCAAGTAACAAGAAACAAGAAAGTGGCCTCAAATTTTGACAAGGGACGTTTAGATTGGATATTAGGAAAAATTTCTTTGCTGAGAAGGTTTTCTAGCTTCAGAGCAGGCTGTCCAGGGAGGTGTTCAAAAAACATGTACATTTGGCTTGTGAGGACATGCTTTAGTGGTGAACACAGTGGTGCAAGGTTTATCGTTGGATTTGATGATATTAGAGGTCTTTTCCAACCTTAACAATTCTCTGAGTCCATAATTGTAGTCAGCCACAGAATTGCCTGCTCACATCAGTTTGGTTCAGCAAAGTCCTTATGAACACATATATGTGCATCTAAGGATAAATACTTATATGGTCCACAAGAGATATTTTTTTTAAAAACATAATTTAAGTATCATTTTATTTGAACACAAAAGAAGTTAGTACATTTCATGACCATGGGCCTTTGGAAATCTCTAAAGTGCCCACCAGTATTTTCAGATACTAGGTTACCTCCTAATACCCACTTTAGCCCTGTGCTGTGATGAAATCTTTAAAATAAAAGCAGAATACTGCACCATGGCCCAGATTCACTGTATTTCTTCACTGATCTACTTAAGCAAGACATAAAATATAATACCTCTGCAGAAAACAAGCAGAAAAATAAGTTCGAAGGACTTTTATTTCTTGAAAATTTCATGGAAAATAATAAAGCAGAGGAAGTAGTGATGAGGTTATAATACCATACAGTATTTTTTGTTTATGTGATGTGGGAAAATAACTCAGTCCATAATTAAAGTATTTTCAGTAAAGCCTCTCCCTGAGATGACTTCTGAATTGCTCTTAGGGGGTGACAGTAACAATCACTACTAAAACTGCAATGTGAATAATTACAAGTATTCTAAATGTACACTCTACACTGAATCAAATGACATCTGGACTAATTGAATTAATATAAATCAGGTGGTAATTGATGATATTAGAGGATTGTATGCTTGTGTACCAAGTATATTGTATACTTGTTTACGCTACCTATTGTACATGTGTGTATTAGACCAGAGATGACTCATTAAAAAAACACTTAAAAAGTAAAATATTATCTTTTCTTGGTAACTAAAATTCAGAACTTCGGTCAAATCTCTGTTAGCAGGTTCAGTTGGAAATATTTATCTACATCTAGCTGGTGTACATGCAAGCTACGCCCCATCTCTCTTTCCTAAAATCACAATGGTTCAGCCACATGACAGAGATTTCTCTAAACTAATACTTATCTCTCAGGTGCAGACAGTCATACCTGACTATATTTGAACCAGCTCCAGTTTGGGAGCCCATGTAGTTGGATTATAAAGGGGCGGCATATGAGTGAATGCATTCCACTGAGAGGAAGGGTGCTGGGGTTTAGCATATCATCAAAATATTGCTTGTATTCAGCTGGCTTAATGCAGGGCAGAATGGACAGGCAGCTGTCTGCACTGCACTGGGAAAACATGTCCTTTATCTCTTGCAGCTGATGCATTGTGAAATTTGAGAATTTTAATGCATGAGTCACAAGTTTCTCTGTCATGGTATTGCAGGTGGTTAATGATGCGCTTTACACCAAAAGCTTGAAAACATTAAGGAAGTAAAGGGGGGGAAAAGGGTTTTAATTGCTGAAGTAGGTTTCCCTGGTTTCTATTCGTTCTCTGTATTGTCATCTCCTCCAAACACTGCCTTAAATACAGTGAAGATCCAATGTAACGTATTCAAGAGCATCACATTTGTGGACAAGAGCAATGATTATTCTTAAAGTACAGATGCAGTCTATTGCAATTTTGTATGAGTAAAATGATTTTCTTATGATTCACAATAGGGTAGCTGTAAAATGAGTGTCATTTTACAAATGACAAATGACTTAGAGCCATGAGACGAGATACTGCCAAGTGGCTACAAAAATAAAAATAAAGTTGTGTTTTTAATCAGTAAAATGCCAAGAGAAGTCTACCACTGGCTATATTCCAAGTGACCTTTTCCAACATTTTATGGTAACTTATTTTGAAAATCCACTTTAGTACAGTGGTGAGTGTCCCCGCCTTTCACGCGGGAGACCAGGGGTTCGATTCCCACCAGGGAGGCAGTGGTGCCATTTAAGAGTTGGACTCGATGATCCTTGTGAGTCTCTTTCAACTCAGAATATTCTGTGATTTCTGTGACTTTACATAGGCAAAGTTTTAACTGCTAAGCAGCAGAAATGTGCTGCAGATGAAACAGAACAAAAGGAAAGAGAACACATTGTAGAATGATGTGAAATCATACTTGAAAGAATGAATACATCTGATGCACTCCTAGACAACAATTTCTCAGACCCGACAGATCTGAGCCTAAACTGATGTGCAAGCTGCTATAAAAGTAGCCCCAAGAGATAATGAGCCTCAGAGAAACACCTGTGAATCACAATTCCTGCTCTGCTTCCTCTTATTTGTGCAAGAACTGGAAGATGATCACAATCTGCTGCTGGAATACATCAGCCTGTGAGCACAATACACTGCTGTCAATGGCTCAGCTGCTGTGGTGACCAGCCAGAAGGCTGACACCATGCTCCATCACACTGTTGACTTGTTGCAGTTGGGCAGGAAGAAGTGGCAGGGCGTGTGAATATTTATGTCAATGTTCTAGTCCCAAGCACTGAATACACATGGAAAATGGAGAACAGGAACTCATATTTCCGTCTAGCCGTGCATTCACACCAAGTCTAGTTCACAGGCCAGTAAAAGATGATTTTCATCATTATGAACTGCAGTTACAAGGGAAATCAGATATGCAACTGTACACTTAATTCACAAAAACACCCGGTTTTTCAAAATACCTGTGAAATGTCTAGCAGGTTTTCACCTGATTTTTTTGTTTTTGTTTTTGTTTTTACATAGGGAGGTCACGCAGATTTTTCTGGGTTTTAAAGAAGCAAGCATTTTTCAAAACTAAAATCTTTGCCTGGGAAATGACGTTTATGGCAAGGGGTAAGCCACACAATGTTACAAAACTTATGAATATTTTGCAATATCACAGAATCACAGATTATTCTGAGTTGGAAGGGACCCACGAGGATCATCGAGTCCAACTCTTAAACAGCACCACTGCCTCCCTGTCGGGAATCGAATCCTGGTCTCCTGCATGAGAGGTGTGGACACTCACCACTGTGGATTTTATTAATTATGATAGGGTTGAGGATCTTCCCTCTAAATAAGAAAATACATTTCCCACTTTCTATTTAGGCTAAGAACACTTTACTGATCTATCCAATAAACAGTGTAAATCAATACAAGGCACGCAAACAGTTTCTTCTATCTTTGTTAGTAACTTCTGCTTAGAAACTTCATTTAAAACATACTTAATTATAACAAAGCAATATTATCCAGACATCTTGAAAATTACAGAAACCTCATAATGTGTTGTGAAAGTGAAAAATTTCAGCTTAACCCCAGTGAATGGACTGCATCGAAAGTAATCACTTTAGAAAGCCAGATTGCTCTCAGTTTGGGATGCATAAACAATGGGTAGGAGCAAAAACTTAATCAGATGAAAACTGCTTTCATTTGTCATGTGACAGTTTGCATGTGACAATTTGTCACATGCATCTTTTAAATGACTGTTTACACAACAAATGTATAAATAATGAAAAAAACTACTGTAAGTTTACAGATCTATACTAGCATCCTCTTACTTATTTCACTTTGGAGAGTGATCATGAAAACCATCTAACAATATTCTATTCTATGTAACAACAAAACACATTGTGTAACAACATTCAGACCTTTCCACTACCCCATATATCTGGCTTAAAAGTAGGCTGTTCCCATCTAACTACAGAACAAAGTTACTCCTCCATTGCCTATGCAGTCCAGACAGGTTCATCCACTGGACAATTTACATCTTTCTTAGGTGCCTATAAACTGCACTTGTTCACCATAAGGGGTCCTTAAGCAAAGCAGATTTCTAGCTTAATAAGGTCAGAGATCAATAAAGTTTGTGTAAGAAATTCTGAGATGAACTTTGCAAAATCTAAAGTAAGAAGTTCAGATGTTGAAAGAAAGGAAATAACGCATTTCTCCCAATAAAATGGCTGTTGTCTTTAACATCAGAAGAACTAGTGGCCAAGAGTTCTCATATGGAATAGTAACAATGTTTTCTAAAGACAAGTACCCTGATTTTTTTTGAAAGTTAGGAGGCCGACCTTATCGTGATTCATGGCCTACAGGTACTCATATTACGAGAATTAATAAGGTCACAAGTAAATTTTCCTGGAAATCTTGCCTTTTTCAGAGCATAGCTGGATTAACAAAGGAACCAATTTGTGTCTGCATGGGATATATAGAGTCCCAAATCTCTGGGTTTTTTTGTATTTCCAGTGCTTGATAATGATATTTAATGTTAACCATAATTTGAAATCAGTGTCTACAAAACTGAGTCTGGCCTTTGATCACAGGCTTGGGTAATGGCCAGATTTTGCTCCTTCTCTGGAAATATTTTTTCTCTGCTTTTCCATTGTACTCTGAGAAAAAGGAACCTATGACAATATTGCCAGGTAGTATATATTCTCCCTTAGTCATCAGTGTCATAGCAGGTTGATAGTCAGAGCTCAGAAATACCACACAATAATGTGCAGAGGATAGGTTGTTCCTCTTGTTAGAAATATATTGGGACATGACAATAATTTGGTTTTAACATAAGAGAATAAATATCACAAAATGAGAGAGTGAGGTGTTGTTTATATGTCAGAAGACAAAGCATTTTGTTGTGGTGTTTCATTATATCTTTTTAAGTCTATGAGAGGCAAAGTTAATATAAATTTGCAATTTCCAGTCCTGATGTCTTGGTGTCTTACATGTGAGACTTACCAACTTGATTGACTTGGGAAACTGAGCATAAGCCTTCCAGACCGGCAGACCTGTACTGTCAGGTGTACAAGCTGCCACTGCCCTGTCTTCAAAAGACAAGGACATAAAAAAGCTCACTGACCACCTACTTTATCCTTCTCCTCCTGAACTGCAGTTTGCGGCCTCGAATTAACCAGGCACAGGGCCATCGGCACCCAATTAGTAGCAATTTTGCAAACTATCTACACTGCCACAACATTACATACTGCAGAATGATCGTCTCAGACTTTCCCCTACTTCCATTCTGCAGTTCAGAGGTTCAGCTGAAGCCAGACCATTTACCAGGAACCTGAGTGCTGAAAAGATCTGCCAGGTTCTGCATCCTGGAACTGAATGACCCACAAGCCCTCATTTCATACACAATTTCCTGACTGTGTGACAGATTCCATACTTTCCATTTTCCACTGAAAGTGTATTGATCGATATTCACATTTAATAAGAGCAATGGACAAATAAGCATCTTATGCACTGGAGTGCATTTGCCTCACAATCTAGGTAACTCCTGCTTTTCTTTAGATTCCCTTGATTTAAGAGACATCAATTTTCATTGGTGTATTTTTTTCAGCTACGTATGGAGTCACAGGGGACATCTTTTTTAGTTACCACTTTTAATACTTTCCATAAAAGCTGCTTCTAGTGCGTATTCTGAGTTGTCTCCTACATGTCTGGAAGGCATTCACAGACACTTTCACTCTTTCTAGGACAAGTGTTGTAGAGTGAACTGCAGGCATTGTACGTATTAACATGAGAAATTCTCTCACACTCTTTTTTCATGCAGCTGCCTAACTGAGGATCTGGTAGCAATTCTGAATCTGGATCTGTTTCACTCAGTCTTAAATTGTTTCAAATTGCATGTTACAACTGTTAAGTATATTTGATTTACTAACCAAGCCTTTGCTTCGCCTACTGCTGGGTGATTATAGTGAGTTTTTGTTTGCCTTACTGTAGTCTCCCTCAAAATGTTGCTCTGTGGGTGGAATTAAATGGGATGCAGAGTTGATAAGAAGTTATCAACAGCTGAAACCACCCTCAAACTCTTGATTAAATAAACACAACATCTAAAGAGGTTTTGTTTGTTTGTTTTTAAACTTACATTTATTCAAAAGTCTTGTCTTAAAACAGCAATTATTATCATTATTATTATTATTGTAAAGGAATAATATAATTTGATTATGGGCTCTTCCTCAAGATGAGTAGTAGCATGGGAGATTTAGCACCTGAGAACCATTGTGCAGCTCCTAGTACTATCAACAGCACAATAAAAATCCTGTAGTTGTAGCTGGTGTAATATTTATCAGTTTGCAATCTGACCTTTTATTCCTCCTGCTCCAACCTACTCACAATGATATACTTGATGACATTTGGTTGAGATAAAAACTGAGGTATATTATTGCAGGCTATCCTTAATTTAATTTTGAACTAGTATCACTGAGATTGCAAAGTCTTGTACTGAGCAGATGCTATGGATTTAATAATTTTGGTTTTTTTTGAGAACAGACAAAAAAATCTTCTGTTCAATACATGTTTTTACAAAAACACATTTTTAAAGCAGGTTAGGGGATTTTTGTTCTCCTTGAGAAGACTCACTTCTTTCTCAAGAGATAAGATAAATAGTATAAATAAATATATAATAGACAAATAGTATGAAAATCAATGAAACTTCAAATTTAGGAACTCTAGTTTAATCCACATTAACTGCCTTGTGAGTGTAACACAGTGATGACGTTCCCTGTTTTGTGATACGTACTTTAATACTATAAAAGGCTAAAGACATAGGATCCTCTTTTTCAGCAGCTTCTGAGAGTAATCATTATGGATACAAACCCTGTCCCTTTAACGTGGCTTTTTGAAGCTAAAAGTAACAATTTCCAGCTTACAATCAGGCATACAAAGAGAAGATGATAGATGGAGGCTATTGTGTTCCCCATACGAAGTAACTGATAGGTGTGTAGGGATCCAGACTGTAAACTTTCCAAGTAGGAGCTTTGTTATTTCCAGTATCCTTCGCAAGGATACTGATTGCAGCTAGAGGCTGGATTCAACTGCCCAACTCATTCCTCAGGACAAATGGATTGCACAAGCTGGGTAGACAAGACAGGGGTTGTACTCCTTCCGTGGCAAATCTTACTACGCCAAAGGACAGACTAATGAAGGTGCAAGAGGAGCAGGCTCCTTCGCGGCTGCCCGTGCTGCAACACTGGCGAAGAGGGGAAGGGTTCACGGCTCAAGAAGGCATCACGCCTCGCAACCGCTAGATATATAAAACTGCTCAGCTGAACGGTTTTGGTTTCTCCTGACAAAGCTCCCATGCCAAAAGTGACTGTACAGACCCATGTGAACTATCATTACCGAGACTGCAGCAGCTGAGCAGGAGGGACTGAGCGGTACTCACTGGAGGGGACCCTCTGGAAGGGATCCTTTTGCCTCCCCTTCAGTCCTCGTGAGAAAGGAGGGAAATGATAACCCCGCAGCGCATTAAACAGTTGCATTTACGTATTTCTTTTATCCCTGGATCAGCACCTGTTTCCAGGTGACTTTCAGAGTCCGGCCACCTCCATTCTGCCCTATTCCCACCGTGGAACGCTGAGAGGGATAGGACACAGAGAGGGTGCCATTTGCGACAACGTGTGACCACCCTCCGGCAGGTTTTTGGCGTGAGGTGAAGTCCACGGGTGTCTCCTAGTCGCGTCTTCCCGTGGCGTGACCACTGCATACCCGCACCCACTCCCCAATCCATCCCCGGCCCCTCCTCACCTTGTAGACGTTGATGGGGATGTCGATGATGATGTGGAGGAGGTCGCCCAAGGCCAGGCTTGCGATGAGAATGTTGGGACCGTTCCTCATGCACTTGTTCTTGTAGATGATCCGTAGCAGCGTGGAGTTGCCGATGATGCCCAGGACGAAGACTAGGCAGGACACCACCGTGTTGATGTACTTGAAAGTCTCCTTGATCTCCGTCTGTCCCGTGCACATGGGGGGCGAGGCCGAGCGCGGCCGCCCTCCAGCCCCCCCTCCGCCCTTGGGCAGCGCGGCCGGACANAGCGTCAGCTGCGGGGACAGCGCCGCTCGCCGCCACCGCCCAGGGCCGGACGCCTGGACGGCGCTGGCGGTGCGGGTGCTGCAGCAGTCAGAGCAGCACGGGGGCGAAAACCTGCGAGGCGGCCGGGGCGAGCAGTCCCTCTCCGGCCGGACCTGCTCGGCGTGGCCCCGCTCTGTCCCCCGTTCCTCTTCCCTTCTCACCTCGCCGAGAGGAGCCCAGGCGATCCTCCCCGCCAGCCGGCCAACCCAGGGAAACGCGCTCCGCCGGTTGTCGCCGCGCCCCAGCTGCCTGTCCCCGCCCGGGGCCGACTGCCGCCGCTTGCCAGCGATGGGCTTTCCCCGCCGAGGAGGCGGGAGGGACGGGCACTTGCGGCAGAGCCCGGTGGCTCTCAGCCGTGCACTAGACTCCGTGGCTAAAGCCGCGATGGCAGGGCAGGGCCCCCCCCTTTTCTAAAACATTCAACTGCATCTGGCCCATCAGTCACAGCCAGACCCCACCCGCGCCCTCCTTCCCCCGCGGAGCCCTGCCCAGCACCGCCCCCCCGACGGCCTCGGGAGCTTCCCATCACCGCCGTCAGGAGAGCCCCGCTACCGAAGGGCTCCGTACCCCAGTACCGACCAGCCGACATGCCCCCGCGACCTGCTCCCTTGGCTTGCTCTAGTCTGACCGTGGCAGCCTAAAGATGTAACTTTGCCACTTCGAAACAGTTTTTCAGATCAGCTGGGCTAGTACATGAGGTCTGCGTATTGGAGGAGAACTGACAGGGCATTTTCCCCCTCTCCTGTCCGAGACTCATTCCCACTAGCTGCGTACGGGATTCTCCCCGCTGCAGACAGCCCCTCTGCACGCCCCGAGGGGCACACGGGCTGGAGAGGCTGCTTGTGCAACTCCTGCGAGTGACAGGTTTTAAAGCGCTTCACAAAATGAGATACCTTGCACGCCCTTGTCACATCAGAAATAGTGTTTTGACTGCTCTGAAGTTGCAGTGACCCACTTCGGTTATCTGGTTGGTTGCCCCTTTGGGCAGCCTTAGCAAGGCATCTGATCTCGGCGAGCTCGTTCCAGTCGTTGCACCCTTCAGTGAAGCGTAAGGAAAGGAGCAAAGAGGTTTGTACAGGATTTTATGGAGACTAAGAACAGCCTCTGCAGGCTGGAGACAATTGCATGTCTAGTAGTTGAATTTAAAGCTGGGTTTCGGCATCTCTACGTACATGTCCCTATTTTTTTTTTCTTAAGTCGTACTGGATGCTAAATCATGAATCTTTACACGCTTCATTACAGAAGGGACCCACTAACCTACATTATTGACATACTCATAAGGGAAAACACTGAAAACGAAATGCTTTTTGCAAAAATTGGTGGTATGATCAATCTCATCTTTCCAATATCTCCTGCTAACATCTTGAGATACTATAGGAGACAGCCTTTCCTCATCCTCATTTAGCTTCCTATTCACATATCAGACTTCTTTCCTATTTAATCATTCTTGATCCATTTCCTCATTTGTGTCACACTGATTTTTCTTCCCATTTTAAATTGCAGTATTTGTGAAATAAAGGCACCAGACTCACTTCTAAACTGTACAAGGGTAACTGGAGGCTAATTGCAAGCCGGCTGGAAGACTGATCTTTCCAGGTTCAGACTTTTCAAGACTGTTTTATTGCTTGATTCATTTCGCAACACTGATCGGGTCCAATTTCTCTCCCAATGACAGAGGTATGAACACTGAATTCAATATTATTTTGTGAGCCCTGGCGATTTAAATGAAGTATTTTCAGTTTCCACTTCTGTATTTTTTCAATTTCCAATTCAGCAATGCATAAGTGAACAATATTTTGCTAAATGCAGTATTGACTTTTATTAGAAACTCTTGCCAATTAACATAGCATTAAATTTTATCTCAAGTGCATTTTTTCTTGCAAGGTTCCTACTAAATTGCAAAGGCTCCTATGCTCATTCTGGCCATCAAGAAAGAGACTGGGACTACACTGAGATGTATTTCCTAACATTTTTATTAGTACAGCTCTGCAAGATATGTTTGCTACTGTTTAGCAAACACCATTGTCAGCTTCAGAAGTTTTAGTAATAGCAATTTAGTTTCTGAAATATTTAGCATTAGTACATACAGAACTTAGCACGTGTATGCAAAACTTTGAGTGGCTGCTGGTACCTGAAGAACATTGCTCTCTAATATTGCTCAAAATGAATCTATGTGACAAAGCACCTAAGATGTTTCTGACTGCAACTAACTAAATTTATCACCCTTCTTATTGCTAGTATTTTTTTTAGATATTTGAGAAATTACAAAGAGCGGTACAAATCTTCTTTAATTAATGAAAATTAAAAGAAAACATAGTTTCACAGAAATTTATATGCAGATTCAGAAAACACTGTATTAAATACTTAGAGCATAGTGGATATCTTGGCAAATTAACTGTGATTTAAACGAAGTTTAACTAACAAGGTTAATCTGGATCACACCAAGAGAAAAACATCTGTAAATATAATAGACTGGTGCCCCTTGAATGGCCTTTGCTAATTAAGCTATGAAATAAATTCCTTACTGAACTGTATGGAATACATTATACAAGATTATGCAAACTGCTGTTAGTGTATCTGGCTTTTTTTCCCCCCTTTCCCTAGAAAGCAGAAATACTCCTTGTCCTGTGGAAAGTTCTCTTTTGTGCAAAAGAGGAAAAGCTGGACCCCATTGTAAAAGATCCTCCAGACTGTTTGAGGCTCATTTTATTATGCTCTGCACTTCCACTGCATTCAGTCCCACCAGCTATTAACAATCATGAACTGCAGCCAGTCACTATTTTAATTATAGGTCAGACGCAGCAGTTCCATCAAGGTCTGATAAAGTTCTAGCTTTTAAAAAATTTTCTAATTTCTAATGTCATACACAAAGTAAAGAGGCTGGATGAATTGTAATCACCACCAAGATGATATTGAATAACTGAAAATCCTTACAGATTTATATGTAATATAAATCATGGGAAGTCACCACAATTATGGCATCAAAAAAGAAATCCTTTAATTAACAAGCTCATGAGACATACCACAGGTTTGTATACTTTAATTCATATTATACTAATTCATCAATGAGAATTTTGTTATGAGTTTGCAGGTACTTTTACAAATCTTGTTAATTTTCTGTTTATGTTCAGCAACAAAGTAGCCTCAGACATCTGCCTCTTCAGGCCTGCTTTTCTCTTTAGTGAGTCTGGCAGAAATTTGCCCACCAACAGGGGCAAGTCAAGGATGAATAGAAAGAATGGCAATGTCTCACTGTGAGACATTCATTAGACGCATGAGCTGAATTAAAGTCAGAAAATCATTTTCTGTGTGTCAGAAGTTACCATAGAAACCATTCCAATGTCAATTTTAAAGGAATAAATGTAGTTCGAGAAATGGAGATATTAAGATTTTGCAGTTTTGTAACTACACATACTGGACAGATCATAAAGAAGAATGAGATTATCTGTCTTTTTTTTCTTAGTCTAAACTTTTGCAATAATATTAAATTCTATGTTTTGTCTCTTCTTCTAGAAAACTAAGAAACTATAATGTTGGCTTTCAACTACAGTGTAATGACATTATACCTAATTCTTGAAACCATGAAACAATATTTATTTTATTATAAAAATTTGTAATAAAATAGTAACAGGAGATACCACGAATGAAATATGAAGTTTGCGTGCAGATACCTGTTTTAATGTAGATTACATTGTAAATAATTCTGTGTTTTATCCTACAACAGCAAAATGCAAAACAATGAAAGACAATCAAACTTGCACTAAGAAGACAATATTTTTCTGTCTCTAATAGTCCTTATTTATAAGAGTTCAAGGATTTTTATATGGAGTAAGTTTAAGCCTTTGAGTCAGACTGGTTGCTAACAGAAATTTTATTTTCCCATCTAACTCTGATATTAAAATCAATATGCCACTTAGTAAAATTTATTTCCCTCATCCTTCATATTCATCAGCAGCAAAGGAAATCACAAGGTAATTTACAGTTCTGAATTTTATATAGTAGCACATAATTAACTGGATGTATAAAATACACTGGATCATTGCCCCTTAAGGGAAAAGGGTTTAGGAAATTAGCTGCGGGGTTGAAAGAGCAGCATTTCTGAATTCTATGGAAATACTTAAAACCATTTTTTTCCCATGTGACTTCAATAGAATAAAGGTAAGCAAGTTTACTTTTAAATTCCTGCTGTAGTAGGAGTTTGGATCAGAATCTCTCAGGAAGCCTAGATAAGATCTGTTAAAAAAAAAAAAAAAAAAAAAGGTACATATTTCAGCTGCTGGGAAATGCATGCATTTGTACAAAGGAGGTGATAACTGACCATACATAGTTTATTTTGTTGAACACAGATCACTCCAGGCGAGCCTTTCTAGTCTGGATTAAATTCATTTCCAGAGAAATTGTCTGACCTCAACCAGAAATGCAGTGATTCACTCACCCATGCTTTACTGCAAGTGTGGCCATGTAATACAAACAGTGTTCATCTAGATATGTATAATGAACCAACCACCACAATCTGGCTTTAAAATGCACTGATAAGCTGTACACCAATAAAATAATTCAGTTAAAGATCATTAGAATAAGGCAATCCATGCTGGCAAGAAGAAGAGTGTCCAGAAGAGATTTCAGGTGCCAGACAACTGGCTGTGCATAGGCTGTTTGTTTGCTTCATCCTTGTCTCTGTACGGAGACAACTAGCTCCAAGTTAAATCTTTTACTGTGAGGTCAGCCCTAAGTAGTGGTGATGAAAGCTGATTCCTGCCACAAGGCACTGGGGCTCAGTCTGGGCAGTAATACGGCTGCACTTCCTAACAACTAAAATAGTCCCTGGGATCCTCTACTGTGATTGGAAATGGAGACACTTCCATTTCTAAGGTGTGAGTTTTTCCCTTGAGGGGACTTAATGATCATAAGAGTCTTTTCCAACCTAAGTAGTTGTATGTTTCTGTGGCTATCACCAAACTGCACTAACAGACCCAGAGGGATAAGCAAGAGATAATGGCTGGATGCCAAATATCCCATGATGTAGGAGCACTGTTTATGTGGTTGATCGGAAGCTACTCAAATGCTTCGAGATCTAGAAAAAGCTTTTTACAGATTTACGTCATGATCTTGGGCTCTAAGTCTTTCTTTTATAAGACATAAAAAGATCTTATATGTGTGAGTAGGTCCTTACTGATCAGACCTTTGAAGAAGCTCTTCACTTTTATTTCAAACAAATGTTAGAGAATGAAAAACAGTGTTTGGCCAATTTCTCAGTTTTGGATGTTTGCCATGGAAATGGCTTGGTAGCTCATCAGCTCTCAATTCTGGGAAGGTCAGAACACTCTCTTCTGCAGGTCAGCAAAGATTAAAACTGGCTGATACCTTTTAGGGAGTTCCTAACTCTGCTAATTCTGCTGGACACCACATTTTTGGTAGGAGGCATTTGAGGGGCCAAGATCTAATGAACTGAAACCACACTCTCTCAAATCAGTGCAGGTGCTTGAAGTGGCTACTTTAACTACATTTTTCAGGGTGTTGCTGAAGAATTTGTTTTCTACATAGACATTCTGTAGTTACTATAGATGCATATCTTCTCAGGACCTCAACAATCTATATTTAGTGCTACAAGATTGTGTGCTGTCAGCCAAGGCAAAACAGGAATTCTGTCTCCAGATGCTGTTTTATTTATAGAAGGTGGCCTCTGGAAGAAGCCTCGAAATCTGACTTTTTTATTGATGTTACCAAGATGATTCTGGATTAAAAACTTTCCTTCCATTACAAACGTGGTCTACATTATTTTAACAGACTGGGGAATCTGAGCTTAAAGGCCTAAGTGGCTTAAACAAATGTGCTGCATGGTCACTACTAGAGTAATCCTTTAACATAACCCATAGAGGTATTGACTTGCAACCTCAGAGTCCTCCATAAAAGACTGTTGTTACAAAATATACTCTTTTTTTTAGTTTGCTGTCCTTTTTTTCTCCCAAGTGCAATGGGTTTGTTTTGTTTTGTTTTTCTGAAACACATTTTTTTTCCAAATAGTACTGTGATTTTGCATGATCTACTGCTGTCTTTGGTCCTTTGGTTGGGTAGGTTTTGTAGCCACAGGTACTATCATCAATATCAGAATCACATAACAATTGAGGTTAGAAAGGACTTCTGGTATTCATCAGTCTACCTCACCTACTCAAACAAGGCCAGCTACAGTTGATTCCCCAGAATCCAGGTGGCTTTTGATGGAGACTCCACAACAGGGTATTTATATACATTAATAAAATCGCCCCTGAGCCTTTACTTTGCCAGGAAAAACAGTCTCAGCTCTATCAACCTGTCCTCATTGGAGAGGTGCTCCAATCCTTTAATCATCTTTGTGGCCCTTTGCTGGTATTGCTCCAGTAACTCTGTGTTTCTTTTGTACTGAAAAGTCCAGAATTCTCATATCCAGCTAACACAAACATGTGTTCTGCGACACTTGACCCACTTGCAGTGGTTAACAGAACATTACCTTGCTTGTTTCTGAGTTCACAGATCTGCAATAAGCTTCTGTAGATGCTCTAGTAGCCTGGTCACATATTTTTTCTTAGATTATCCCACCGTTCTCTGAAGTGGACTTCTTTACTCCTAATAGCAATCTATTTTTTATCTCCAGGAAATGGAGTATTCTTGTTTCAAGAGGAACTCTCCATAGCTACTTCCTGCTCAAAAATACATTTTGATTTCTCCAGGGAAAAGTTCTCCCTAACTTGTTTTTAGCTTTCTCCCTATCCTTGACCTTTAGGTACCATTTTATTGTGACCTCTCGTTCATGACCCTTCTTTCTTTCTCTACTTTGCTAGAGGGACCACCAATATCTCTTTATATCTCTTTATCTTAATATCTCAATATCTCTTTATCTTAAGCTAGGCCAGCAAAATCATATTCTCCTCAATATCAGCCAAAAATTAATTCCTTAAACTCATTCCATGACTTTTATAAGCTCGAGTCCTTCTGCTGCTTCCATTCATATTTTTCCAAACAAACACTCCTATTATGGCACTATCTAAGTGCAAACTTCATTCTCCCTTTGTTCCCATGGAGTACAGATGTGGTCTTCAAGGTGCTGCTACATTTCTTTTCAATTGTTAACTGTTCCCTAAAGCTACTTTCTTCACTTTTCCCTGATATTTTTGTTACCATTTTTGGTTGTTTGTTTGGGTTTTTTTAATCATCCAGGCATTAAAATCCTACTGTTGGCATACCTCTTCCTGTAACAGCTGATATACTTTCTGTAGCCTTGACCATATCTACTGAAATCTTCCTGTAGAAGAACATGAACTTTACTGGAAGCCACAGAATACCATTTCTTCTCAGGGAAACCCTCTCAGGTTTCCTCTCCAGCTCTCCTGCTTCAAAGCATCTGAATATATCATGAATAAGTTACCCAGAGACTTTAATATCGACAGATTTGCCACTGAACAGCATGACCCAGGTATCTCTTTTGGCAAAACTGATATTCAAACATTGCTACTATCATCTCACCTACCCTTCATAGATGAAATTTGCTGACATTTCTCCTACTCTTTCATTTTTTACCTCTGGAAACTTGATCTTGCTGTCTTTCTGTCTGCAGAGTCATATATGTACTCTGAGTCCTTCGCAAGTTTCCTATGGTCATATTTATAGGCTTTTAACTGTAACTGAATAAGGGATGGGATTTTCTAGTAAGGGACAGAATAACATGTGTTTATTTCTGTGCTGAAATTTCAGCTTTAGATTTCAGAAAGACTTTACAAACAGATGAGGAATTGTTAAGCTTAGTCCAAACTTAGCTCCAGTCTGCGCGAATCTATCTTGTTAAAGACTGTTTATAATAAGGGAGTAAGTTCTCCATGGTTTTTCAACTGCAGATAATGAGAATGTCCTTAAAATGAATAAATAAATATTATAATCTTGAAAACAACAGGTAGATGTTGCGGTTTTCAAGACTCTTCTGCATCATTCTCACCATTCCAGGTTTGTAATGTTCACTGCTCATACTCCGCTGTACCAGTCTCCTGGTCGTCTACAAACCTGCCAATAGCACATCTTTTTCACAGAATATTCTGAGTTGGAAGGGACCCACAAGGATCATCGAGTCCAACTCTTAACACTGTCTCCCTGGTGGGAATCGAACCCGGGTCTCCCACACGCCAGGTGGGGACACTCACCACTGTACTAAAGTGGATGGCAGGATCTTTTTCTTCCTGTGCTCATTAATCTGCATGATAGATCAAATGGTTCATGGATTTACTCCTATGCCATGTGTTCCTCTTCTCTGGTGTGTTGATATTGTATGCAGTTGTCCTTTAGAATGGCACCATGGAAAATGTGCAGTATAACTGAACAGAAATTCACAACACTGTATTAGCTCATGTTAGCTACAGTGTGCATTTAATTTGAGTTAGCAAATCCAGCTCTGGGCATTTTTTAGAACCAACTTTAACCCACTAGAAACTCTGTCTATTTCTAATTGTTTTGTTTGTTTGTTTCTACTCAGAACTGAAATTGTGGAATATTTATCTTGCTGTTGGTTCCTTAACGTTTCTCTTTCTGGTTAGCAGTTGAACAGGAAAACTACATGACAATGAAGAAAAGCAAGTGCAAATACTGCATCTTCCAAAAGGATCATTTTCATTTGGGCAAAATGTCAGAGTGTTTCATTATATCTGAGACATTCCACAGGTTCACAGGTTATCCTGAGTTGGAAGGGACCCACAGGATCATCTATTCCAACTCCCAAGAGAACGCACACCCAGGAATCAGGCCCACAAGCGTGGGACCATGGGCATCATGCTCCATCCATCCAAGCCTCCTACCATCTAGACCATGTCACTGAGCATCTCATCGAGTCTCCTCTTAAACACCTCCAGGGATGGCAACTCCACCACCTCCCTGGGCAGACCATTCCACTGAGAGATCACTCTCTCTGTGGAAAACCTCTTTCTAACATCCAGTCTGAACCTCCACTGGCGTAGCTTAAGGCCATGTCCTCTCATTCTGGCGTCATCAGCCTGAGAGAAGAGATTCATACTCACCTGATTGTAACCTCCCCTCAGGGAGTTGTACACAGCAATGAGGTCACCTCTGAGCCTCCTCTTCTCCAGACTGAACAGCCCCAGTTCCTGTAGCCGCTCCCCACAGGGCTTGTCTTCCAGTCCTTTCACCATCCTTGTCGCCCTTCTCTGGACCCTCTCAAGCAGCTCAACATCATTCTTAAACTGGGGAGCCCAGAACTGCACACAGAACTCAAGATGTGGTCTGACCAGCGCTATGTACAGGGGAAGGATAACTTCCCTAGTCCGACTGACCACACTGCTCCTGGTACAGGCCAGGATGCCATTGGCATTCTTAGCCACCTGGGCACACTGCTGNCCCTTCTTGTGGATGGGTGTCACATTAGCCAATTTCCACTCTTGTGGTACATCACCAGTAAGCCAGAAGCATTGGTAAATTATGGAGAGTGACTTAGTGAGTTCATCTGCTAGTTCTTTCATCACCCTCGGATGGATCCCATCTGGTCCCATGGACTTATGAGGATCCAAGCCATTCAGCAATTCTCTGACTACCTCCTTCTGGATTACAGGGACGTTATATTGCACCCCAACTCCTTCCGTCAGGCCACAAGTCCAGTTGTCCTGCTAGCAATCTGTCTTACTGTTAAAAACAGATGCAAAGAAGGTATTAAGTATTTCTGCCTTTTCCTCACCTTTGCTTACTATATTCCACTTTACATCCAATAAGGAGTGAAGGTTGTTGGAGCCTCTCTTTTTACTGTTGATGTATTTATTGAAACATTTCTTAATTTCCTTAACAGAAATGGCTAGTTTGAGTTCCATCTGGACATTTGCCTCTCTAGTTTTTTCTCCTGCATGACTTGATGACTTCCTTAAACACACCCTGACTTACCTCCCCCTTGCAGGGAGATCCAGTGGTCAGCAGGGGAAAAGCTGTGCTGAGATGAGGAGTCAAAGGTCCACATGGTCCTGGGCAAAATGGTGGCGGTAGAGACCAGAGGTGCAAACGAGGTGTCCTCAGTCCAGAAGGTCCACAAACCTCCCTTCCTGAGGCCTAGGAGCTGTAGTTATAGGGCTTCAGGCCCCACCCATGTCACATGCCTATGGGCATGTCTTCACATACCATTGGCGGTCACTCAGTCTACCCCAGCCCTCAAGCCCCTCCCCTAGTTACATGCCTAGTTACAGGAAGGGAGATAAGGGAATGTAGAAAATGAAAAGAATGTAGAAAGGAGAAGGCTCCTCCCCATGCCATATGTCTTGCCAGGAAGTGGAGATAAGACACAGGGTCCTCCATTGTTTGTCAGATGAAAAGGAGAAAGCCCTTCCCCTGGCCACATTCCTTTCAGGAGAGGGAAAGGGAGATAAGAAGAGAGACCTATTTTCTGTTCCAGTGAAAAGGAGAAAAGTTTTACAATAGAACAAAAAGGCTTTCTTCATGACAACCAATTAGCCCATGTCCTCATACAGATTCCTTGCCTTCCTAATCTAATGATCTTAGGTTATTCCTTCCTTTGTTTTTAAACACAGTATGTCCCTGCAAACAAGACACCTTATTTTGGTATGAATTTCCTGATTAAATACAAGTTATATCCCTCAGACATGATGCCTGTGCATTTGAAATGACGCAACGCCTCCTTTGAATCACTTGACTGGAATGCACGTTTCTTTCATAGCTGCGTTATGCCAGGTGTCCAGATGAAAAGACCAAAAAAGCCATGAGAATTATGGCAAAGATAAGATGCCATAACATTTAAGAATGTAATTGTAATTTTCTCTGCTGTATGATACCATTTGTAGTAACATCCAATTTTCCAGAAGTATCTTGTCAGCACAAATGTCAAACTGTTAAAATTAATGCCTACTCAATTTAAACATTATTTATGGACTGATAATACAGAGAGGCAGATTTACTCATGTGTATTGATAGCATAAGGCAGTTGAGGTTAGTTAACACTGTTCTGCTTCAGACCAGTAACCAGCCTGACAATGTACCTCTGTGCTTGGCCTCACTGTTAAAAATATATATATACTTCACTCCCTTTTTCATAATTCCTTTCACATCTGCTATTTTAAACAATTCCTTTACCGCTTTTCATATTTCAAACCCCAACAGGCTCAAAAGGTGAAACATGAAACTTATATATAGTTTCTTGCATATGGAATAAAAAGGAAAGGAATAGCTAGAGAATAGGATTCCTTCCCTGATTTTTCATGTTAGATGTAAATGTGTAATCAATGATTCCTATCACATGTCAGCAGGTGAGTGATAAATATTTTCTTAAACATGTAAGTCAACTCTCATTTTTGAGAGCTTCACATTCCACTTATTGCTTGGCAGGTGATTTGCTCTGTGAGCATGCCAATCTATTAAGCACCATGAACAGTTATAAATCTAAACATTATTGTGAAATAGCAAGTTTTGGCAAACAAAGAAGTGTAATTCTATATATTTGAATTATTAACTGATGGGTGGATTAAATTCACCACTCTTCTGTGGTGAACCCTCACACAGCAGTGTGGTTATGACTATGCCGGCTAGAGCTGCTTAGGTGATGTTTGTGTGTTATGAGGATAATGCACAATAGACACTGTTCCAGTAAGGAATCTAGACACATCCACTTTTTTCTGGTGCATATGGGATGGCATGGGTTGTGAGGAAGAGGATTTATATGTGTGCAAGTAAGTTGCATCATGCTATTTGATCCTCAGGTTTCTGGCTAATCCTATTTACTGATACAGACATACCCTGAAAGTTGCAGGGAAGCCTTGAAAACAGGGTTACAGTGGACCTTGTAGTTGCCTTCTGCACAGGGAGGAATGACATGCAGTTGGTGAGTCACTCATTCAAATGTACGCAAACAAAGCTCTCACAGAGACTAGGCTGGATCTGCTTGTAATATATACATATACCAGAAAAGACGAGCAGCTGATGGAAGAGTGTCATCTAGAAAAACAGTGGAACATTTCAGTCTGAACTGTAAGGCAGCTATGGAACAGAGGAAAAAAGAACCCATCCCTTTTTAAAACTTGGTGGAGACCTATCTAGGTATTTTAATGAGTCTCTGCAGATTGGCCATAGTATGTCTAAAGAGCACTGCGTTAATTCTCAAAGAGCTTGAGGCAAATAAGAACTTTATCAATAATGAGCCAATGGTGGATGTTTTCTGGCTAAATGAAGCTCTGTTTTTCCTGGTCTCCTTATTTACCCCCAAAAAGCGTGCTGGAACGTGTACTCTGCATTAGAGTAATTTCTGAACTATGCATCTGCAAGTTAGATACTAAACCTGAAGCAGCTTTTATAAGATTTATTTATGTGAATGAAATCAGTTGTCACTGAAGGTGATTGATTGCATCTGGACATTATGGCATAAGATTGCTCAGAGGATTTGTCTTCCGGATAATCTCCTATTCTTCTCCTTTGGGTCTAGTGAGAGTATAGTGACTAGCTCAGATTTAATTTTCAGTCTTTTAGCTGTTAAAAATAGATGAGGTAAAGCCTCGTGTCTAAGTTTTAGCTTGGTTTAGGATAGGATAAATAATTTAAGAAGAAAAGCTTTCTCCTACATCTGTTTGTTGATTTTATTGAAATTCCTTACATTTGTCTGTCTTGCCATATAAATTTTAGATCTACACAAGGACAAATGATATCATATTGTCTCTTTTAGCATTTATTTCTCATCTTAACATCTGTTTCCTTACCAATTATTTCTCTGTGTGTAGCATTAGTCCCTATTTAAGCCACCAGTAAAATCAGATATCTTTTTCTAGACAATGGCTCCTTGCACTTTCCATACAGTTTCCATTTCTAAAATCGCAGAATGTAACACACATTTTGATACAATGGGTTAATATCAATGATAAGGAGAAAACATTTCCTTAATCTCTATTTTTGGCATAAGGTACCAGTCATAAACTCAGACCNCAGGGCGGGGGCCGATCAGACTGAGGTCGTGGTAGTTTCTGCACAAAAATACAGAAATTAGCACCAGTGGCATGATTTTCTGGACATAATCCAGGTTTAAGAAATATGTCATGAGGAAAGGACACAAAATATTCTACATCATTGAAGACACTTTGACACTCTAATGTTTTTGTACTTTAAAAGGCAAAGTTTTCTAATAAGTGAAAATTTTCTATATGAAGCATCAAAATGATTAAAATTATTGAGAATACAGTGAATCCTCTCTGTATTGCGACTTCTCCTTCACGACCCTGCCCATTTGAGAAGCAATTTTTTCGCAGTCTGGCTCCACAGATCTGCGAGATTTCATACCCAGTGCATGCGCTCTGCTTCTGCTTTGCCGAGGGGTGGTGCCGGCCCACCCCATTCCTGGCTCCCCCAGGAAGGGCATGCAGGGAGGGTTTGGGGTTTCTCCAGCACAGCCTCGCGTTTACAGTCCTGCTGCAGCGTGCCCAGCCCCTGAGCCGGTCCTGTGTGTCTCCGTGCCCAGTCCCTACAGTGGAAGGGTCACGCTGCACTATGTCCCAGGCGGCCACTGAGACCCAGTGCAGCACCTCCACAAGACATGCCATGTATTCGTATGTACAGTGTTTGTATGCACGTATAATTTATAGAATTTTAAAAAGTGTTGTGGAAGCTTTATACGTGCTGACTTTCTCAACGGCTTAATAAAATTCAAACTGCCTTCAGGGGCTCTGGACTGGGGACAGCAGGGAGCACCTGGGGGGCTGTGGGATGGGGACGGCCACTGTGGAAGGCAGAGCAGGTCCCTCAGTGTCGCTTGCTGGCCCGTGTGTGCGAGCTGCAAGCGGGCAGTGCTTGTGTGCGTGTGTCTGTGTTACTGTTTCCATGGATCAGGCAGGGAAGGCAATGTGGTCTGTGCCCGGGGACTGCCGGCTGGCGTACCAGGTGATGACGTAGCCGCAGTGAAACTGCC
>WEKX01023893.1:0-43408 GCA_013390025.1 Pitta sordida | reverse complement strand
TCCCAAATCTCTTTCTGCCTGCCCACTCTCCGGCCACTCCATCCCCAGCCTATAGCTCTGCATGGGGTTATTGTGACCGAAGTGTAGAACCCAGCATTTGGACTTGTTGAAACTCATTATATTGTTGAAACTCATTATATTGGAATCTACCCATGTCTCCAGTGTATCCTCTGCAGGGCCTTCCTACCCTCTAACAGATTGACACCTGCTCCAAGCTTGGTGTCATCTGCAAGTTTACTTATGACAGACTCAATCCCAATGTCAAGGTCATCAATAAAGATATTAACAGGACTGGGCCCAACACCGATCCTTGGGGGACACCACTAGCAACCAGTCGCCAACTTGATGTGACACCATTTACCACCACTCTCTGGGCTCAACCATCCAATCAGCTCCTGACTCAGCAGAGAATGTATTTGTCAGTGTCTAGGGCTGCCAGTTTTTCCAGCAGTATACCATGAGAGACTGTATCAAAGGCCTTACTGAAGTCCAGGTACACTACATCCACAGCCATCCCCTCACCTACCAGGCAAGTTACTTGGTCATAAAAGGAGATCAGGTTGGTCAGGCAAGACCTACCCCTTCTAAATCCATGCTGACTGGGCCTTAGCTCCTGGTTAGCCTGCAGGTGTTGTATGATTTCACCCAGAATTATCTGCTCCATAACTTTACCCGGAACCAAGATCAAGCTAACAGGTCTATAATTACCCAGGCCATCCTTCCAGCCCTTCTTGTGAATGGGAGTCACATTAGCCAGCTTCCAGTCATCCAAGACCTCACCTACGCCAAGACTGCTGATAAATGATGGAAAGCAGCTTAGCGATCTCGCCTGCCAGCTCTCTCATCACGCTAGGGTGGATACTGTCAAGTTCCATGGACTTATGGGGATCCAAGTGGATCAATAGATCTCTAAATACTTCCTTAAGTGAACAGCTATAAAATTTTTGACCAAATAGGGAATAGAAAGAATTAGATGTCATGTTATGTAAGATCTAAACCCCAAATACATGACTGCTCTTACTGTGCTGCCTTATTTCTCTTAAGTACGTCAGAGTTTCTTGAAATAGAATATGTATAGTAATATCCATAGGTTATGGAGCAATACCACAGAGAAGCTTGGGATCATCGCCCTTGTGTTCTTCTGTCTCTGGGTGACTACTCTTTCATTTATGTTTCCAAGAGTGTCTTATGAATTGTAGTCTTGAGGAGGAAACAGACTCTGTTTGAGATGGCATTGGGTTTGCAGAACTGGCTGACTTTTTGTGACATTTATTTTTCAAACTGAATGGTCCATCCCATCCTTACCCACACCATGCTTGACTCCACCAGGGCTCTCATCCACTGATTTGCATGAGCAGCAGGACTCTACACCGACCAAAGAAGGGTCTATACGTATGCAATATAATTTAACACGTAATGACACTAATGCAGTCTTTGCTAAATAAAAGTAAATATTTTCAGAGGAAAAGAAATGCTGCAGCTTAAGAAGAAGCTTACCAACAACTCTGTGTACATGTTGAGAGATAATTATCCACTGGCATTAGCTAGAATAGCGGATAAGTATTTCACCTAAGGTTTTGCTGTCATCAGCTCACTTTAATAGCATAGAAGCAGAAAGGAGGGAATGATACTAGGAAGGAAATGATGAATAGGTGTTTTTGCAGAGCTTGACACATCACCACTTTGAAGTGGCTGGAAACTTAAAAAATTATTATGATTATCACAGTACAGAGTGGTTTTTTTTAATTAACTCTCCCTGCCCCCCAAAAAACCCTGTACAGTGGGGCATTTTTTAGTTTTCCACAACAAATTCTGCCATCACATTGTTTGTTATTTATCTTGATTTGTTACAAGTCTCTCTAGCTCTGTACTTAAAAAAAAAAAATAGACTTTTTTTTGGTCAACTATATAACGGTACTTGTGGATGACCCCAAATATGATAACCTTAGGCATATGTTGTCAGTTTGCATCTCAAGCAATTGATTCCCAAAGTACAATGACAGGAATTCAAGTTATTAAGTAACAGGGCCTTTATTTCCCCAGAGATACAAGTGTGGAAGTCAAGGGAAATACAATGACGTTGTTAATGCTGTATTTATAACCCTTAGTAGTCCCACCCTTGGCTACATTGTCTGAAGTGCTCCTGTTATTTTCATAAAAAGCACAGCAGGCAATTTCTATTTTATACAAATGATTTATTTCTACACATGTGAGGAAAAAAACACTTTTACTGGATGTTTGTGAAGTTTTAAAAGAATATTGTCACAATATTTTATGTGTTAAAGCACTGATAAGATGAGCTAATTATGAACTGGACAGCTTTTTGAAGGTGTAAGATTCTGGGCATTAATTTTCATCTCACAAAAGACAATCTAACCATTACTTCTGTGCTGATAAATATTCTGCCTAAAGATGTAAAAACTGATGCAAAAGTGTTAGTGACTTCAACAAACCATCACGGGAGTTTTATTACTTCAGCAGAACATATTGTCAATTGCTCAGTGTAAGTCCAGATACTTTTGCAAAATAATTTACTTTGTAAAAAATAAATGACATTATAGGAAGCACACCGAGAGTCATCATTCACAGCATCAGCTGATTTGTAATCAAGCCTTTTCCAAAAACAAACCAATGTAATCTGGTTAATTTTGTTTTTAAATGATGACAGGGCATCTTTTGTTGAAGAGTTAGATATGTATCTGGCAGTATATTTTAAGAAATTACTGTTTTCATATATTTTGGGCACAGTCAGAGTTAGGAAATATTTGAGAGAAACTTGTCCCATGAGGTTGTCACGAAACACAACTTACTGAGTTCAAACAACCTTTATCTAATCATTTGGACATCTGTTGGTTTATCCAAGCTTTCCAATGTTTGCCCAAGATTTTCTGTATGAAAACACTTCATTAAGTACTTATCCAGTTACCAAGACTGAAGTGAATATGACCTGACAGAAATATCACAAATCTTTGTAATAGGATTTTAAATATCCAACCAAAGTAACCCTAAGTGAATTAATAGCAGATCGTATGGTTTAGCTGCTGATCAACAAAACTGTTATTTTGAAAAGTAACAGAACAGGGTATTGTTTTTAAGGTATTTTGCAGATTAAGCAAGATATTTCCTTTATAAGACTGCTTAAAATAAAGGAAATTTTCAGGTTCCATCTCAAAGAACTCCTGTGAACTTCAATAAGATGAACTCTTGCCAATATTATGAGATATGGCCGAATTGATATGTGAATGAGGGCTTGGAAGATTTCTTTGGGTGGTATCAGAAGATGAGTACTTAAAAAATAATTAGGAAGTTGAACAAAGTGTCTAAGGTATTTTAGATCATACAGATAGAGACTTTAGACATGCCCACAGATATCCAGGACTGAATACAGGAAGGCCCTATCTGAAAGGCGGTTGAAGAACTGCTTCTTGAGAGCTGTGAAGCAAAAAGGACAATTGTATGCCATAGAGTGCTATAGACTGAAGAATTCTTTGAACTTACTGTTTACTTCTGAGTCACTAATCAGCCCCAAAATAAGGAAAATTTTGCTTTACCGGAGAATAAAATTATAAAGAAGAGGGAATCTGAAACAGCTGCTGCATCTGACATCAATAGTTAAATCTTGCTGCTATAGAGACCTGGAGTGGCCACCCTTCAGTTACATTTTTGGGAATGGTCTTTGGTAAGGTTTCCATTCTTTTTGATAGGGACCAAATCACAACAATAGAAGTGTAGCATAAATATGGCAGGTATTTCATGTTGGATGTAAGTTTTGTTCTGGACTATCATGTAGAAGTCCATGCAATCTGTTATGCTACTTCTTCACTAGTTCTCAATTATCAGAAAAAGCAAAATGTATAGTAAACAGGATAAGCTGAAGAGCTACAATAAGATGTAGCCAGAGATATCTTTTCTTCCTAAGTACTTGAATTTATGCAAATTCCCTATTCTGTCCCCCCCTTTTTTTTTTTTTTTTTGAGTAGTTATTCAGTGGTATATCATCCTTCCTTTCAAGTCTGACCTCATAAGAATTTTTTTTGGCACTGAAAATTATATGTACTACCGCAGAATTACACAAAAGCTAAAGCTGGAAGGGACCTCTGGAAGTAATCTGGTCCGCTGCCCTGCTTAACAGCGCTACGTGCAGCTGGTTGTCCATGACCATGTCCAGGTGACTTAAATATCTCCAAGTGTAGAGAGTAACAAAGTGTTCCCAGATGTTCAGATGGAATAAGTAGAGTTGCAGAGAATTATCTGGTTTGCATACTTGCGGTGTTTGGAAGTAGTTAAGGTAGTCACCTGAAGTGGCATGATGCAATCTCATTATATGTGGTTGTGCAGTTCTCCTGTTTGCTAAAAATAAGGCTTCAATGAAAGACTTCTACCTTACAGAGAGCCTAGAAAATGAAAAGCTTTTTCAGGCAGTTCAGCATAGAAAATTATCTGAACTAGAATTAGGTTTGGCCTCAATATATGCAGATGTATTGACAGAGTAGAATAGATGAGAATTGTACTGATCCTAGTGAAATACATTTATGCTGTTACTGCAGAGATAAGACCTTAATAGGTGCTTTTGCCACATGGTGCAGAGCCTGTGAAGCAGTAAGGGCTAAGTCCATCCTTACATTATACTGACAAGCCCATTTCAAGGCATATAAACAAATGATGTTGTCTTAGACAAAGAACAATGAGACAAGTAAAAGGACAAATGAGCATCTAGTAATCTGATCCTAAATGTCACCTATCAGTGTGAAATACTGAATACCTTAGTGTTTTTAATTATATATCACTTACTCTTTTGAATAAACAAGCCCCAAAACATAGCAATAATCTAGAATCAGACCCACCAATTTTTCTAGCAAACAGTAATTTTTTCCAGGAGAGACAATATAATAATAAAAAAAAATTTTAATTTGAACTGTGTTTTAATTTGTCTCTCTTGACGTAATTCCTTTTAAGACTAAACTGTTATCCTTTCTTTTTTTTTTTTTAATGCCCATGCCAGTCACACTTCCAAAGGACCACTAATAAAGGACTAAATTTCTGTAAGGGATTGATTGTCTGACCAGAGTCATGACCATGTCATGGCTGAAGAACAAAACAATGATGTTTTTATCCAACTGTTTTTCAAGGCTTTAAAGAAGAATTGAAAGGAATTTAACAGGACAATCCTGAGCCAAACTGCATGAGGTTTTTATGCTTTAACTTGTCATGAACATTGCTTTTGTTATTGCACTGAAGGAATGAGGTTTACTGGCTACTGACCATTCATAAACCAGTGCAAAAGAGAAAAATCTGGGTCTTAGTGAAATTTATTTTGATTTTTTTTCCTGTCTGTTTTGTTTCTCAAGAAGGTATAGCTAACTTGTATGTCATAATCTAACTTTAAAAAGACTCATGTCCTGCTTGGGGGTAGAAGCAGGCATTTCTTAAGAGAGTAAATTTTGTTAGAAAACTGTAGTTGAAATCAAAAATTTTTGGAGAAATATGCTGTGTTAGGTTAAAATTTCATAAGAAAATATTTCTCAAGCCTAAGATAGAACCACTTTTGGCATGGTTTTTTTCACGGAACATGAGCAATTCTATTTTGCCCAAGATTTTTAAACAAGGTCCCTTCATGAGCAGTTATCTTGCTCCTTTGAAATTACTGCTTTGAAAGAGCTCCTAACTTTGGGAGGCCAGGTCTGATAGGAGCTGTTTGACCAGTTCTACCTTAATTTTGTAGGTATCTGCCATAAAGGGAAATGAAGCAATGAAAACGAGGGAAAAAAGCTGGTGTAGTAACATTAAGAACTAGATTACAACTCAGGAATTATGTAGGTAATGGAGTGTTTAAGCTGAAATGATATGCTTACAAATAAGACTACATTCAGGCATTATATAACTTGAAACACTCTAATACCGTAGAAAATTCACTCTGACTTTCATGTTCCCAACAACAACCAGATTTACTGTTTTTAACAGAGCTGAGCATCTGTAACTGAGTTGAAATATGGATAGTGAATATTCCTTTGCCTATGTTCCCTGATAGGCCCAATACAACTCATATATTCTGGGAATGTGTAATACACACTGCCTGGTTTGGCTGCCACTTCTTTCCACCAGGACTTTCACTGTGTTTAATTTTATCCATGTACTGAGTAAACTGTAAACAAGGATGGGAAATTTAGCCTCTTCTCTTGACAATGTTTCTGGCCATTTAGTTTGACCATCGTGCTCCTCAGGATGTTTTTTCTTTCTGACTTAAATGTTTGGGTTTTGGACTTTTTTAGGACTTCATCTTGCAGCAGGAAGGATTTCATCTCAGAAGAGCAGCATTCTGAATACATGCAGACACAATGACAGTGTCTTGATTCATTCTCTGCTTTGTTGACTAGCTTAGAGCTCATTTTAATAAGGACTGAAACACAAAATTGGCATGCCAATTCCAGAACGTGTTTTCCCTGCCTAAAGCTGGGAGCCTTTTGTAATGAAATTGTAACTCCTTGTCCCAAGCAGAGGGCTACTAGTTACCAAATAACACAAGTTACCAAATAACACTGAGTTCTTTTAACTGGTACTTTGATCCAAAATATAATATTTTTGGTGGTAATAGGGCTTTGAAATATTCTGAATTATGTTAAGGAACTCACGATATATTAGAAACTCTTTTAGTCTTTCAGATTAAGGAAATTATTCTCTTGAAATGTTGACTTGCTATAGGGATAACAATTCAAAAATAGTCACAGAAAAAAGTTGTTTTGTACTTGTCAGAATTGACTGTGATTGACTGATTTTGGTTTTTTTCTGTTTTGTTTTGTTTTGTATTCTTAATTTCAGATTGTCTCATGTTTTGCAAGTTCATTCTTCAAAATGCATTGCATTATTATTACTACTGTTACTATTATACACCATTATTACTGTTATTATTCCCCCAAACAAACCTAGTCCCACCAGAGAAAACAAAGTTAAGTGACTTTTTCTTTTGGGTGTTTTGCCAGTTTACAACCTTGTGGTTTTGAAAGCACTTTCACCAAAAGTATTAAAAGTATTAAAAAAGGGTAGTCAGAATGTGTTTTTTCCATATTAAGGAAAGATGGGGTGTGTAGAGAAGGAAGGAGTAAGAAAGAGAGAGAGAGGCAGAGAAGGGTGAAAACCCCAAGGAATTGAATACAATATGGAACATAATATTATATATTAATATATACTGTGATAGGAAACATTCATTTGTGATGTGAAAGTCTAAGGAAAAACATCCAAAAGCTCTGCAGTGTGATGTCAGGTTTGGTTGAGAACTCTTGTAGATGCTGGATCATAGAACTGTATTGAGTAACTTCAAAGAGGAGTGTTCCTACCCAAATTCTGTTCTCAGCCACATGTGCAGAGGATGTGACTGTTCAAATCTTGAGAATGGTTCAGTGAAGGACCACCAGAATGCTCAGAAAGTCTGTCACGCTTGCATTTTGTGAAAAACCTGAGGAATGTGGACTTGTTCAGCTGTGCCCCAGTACAGAGCAGTCATCAAGAGACAGACTCTTCAAGGAGATGCATGGCATCAAGGAAAACAAGAAGTAACAGTGGTACATTGGAACAGAGAAGCTACAAAGTTGTACAAAGCAAAAATAAACCCAAACCAGATGCCTTGAGGACAGTCAAGCAGTGGAGCAGGTTGCCCAGAGAAGTTGTGCCATCTTTGTGAAGTTTTCAAACTCCAAGTACACAGCCCTAACCCATCTGATATGATCTCAGAGCTCCCTCTGCACTGAGCAGCAGCTTGAACCAGAGACCTACCAACATCCCTTTCCACCTGAATTATCTTGAGATCCTGTGACTACTTCCCAAATACCAGCACCATGATTATAGGCAAAATATGGTAAGGTACACATTCAGAAAGTTGTCTGAGAACTTGGCTGTTGAGCTAAACAGAAACTGAGATAGTGGGTGATGTATGATTTCCTTCCTCTTTTTCTCAGTAGGTGTTTCATTTTCAAACTTTCAAACAGATGCATCCAGTGGCTGGATTTTACACATCACAGATTACACCTTCTTCTATAATAAATGTCCAGAAGAGCACAGTAAAAGAAAATTGTGCCCCTTGACCTGAGCCCAAATCCTATGTGTTTCATGATCTAGTATAGACATAGCCTCTGAGTATGATCTTTCACTGCATATTGGCATACTCAGAGCAAGGGCACACATAGATGGACTCTCAGCTCTCAGCCCTTGTAGCAGACATATGAACATGGGATATTCTGCAAGTGGAGCATGATCCCATCCTGCTTTTAAGATGCACAGATTCACAGAATACTATGAGTTAGAAGGGACCCACAAGGATCATCTAGTCCAACTCACCACCTAACACCCGTACAGAGACCGAATGCACATCCCAGAGCGGTAAACACAAACCTAGTTCCCTCACAGTCTAACACGCCATGCCAAGCCAGAAGGGACTCACAGGATAATCCAGCCCTACACCCCCCAGCTAGACCATGTCGCTAAGCTCCTCATCGAGTCTTCTCTTAAACACCTCCAGGAACGGCGACTCCACCACCTCCCTGGGCAGTCCATTCCAATGTGTAATCACTCTCTCTGTGAAAAACCGCTTCCTAACATTAAGTTTAAACCTCCCCTGGCATAGCTTGAGGCCATGCCCTCTTGTTCTGGTGGCGGCAACCTCCCTGCAGGTAGTTGTAAACAACAATCAGGTCACCTGTGAGCCTCCTCTTCTCCAGGCTGAACAACCCCAGTTCCTGTAGTCGCTCCCCATAGGGCCTGCCCTCCAGTCCCTTCGCCATCCTCATTGCCCTTCTCTGGACCCNTGAAAGGCTTTGCTAAGGTCCAAATACACAACATCCACAGCCTTTTTGTCGTCAACCAGTCGAGTCACTGGATCATAAAAGGAGATCAGGTCGGTCAGGCAGGACCTGCCTTTCCGAAATCCATGCTGACTAGATCCAACGTCACAGTTGTTTTGTAGTTGCTGCATAATAGCACACAAGGCCATCCATTCCATGGCTTTGCATGGGACTGAGGTCAGGCTGACTGGTCTGTAATTGCTCGGATCATCTTTCCTACCCTTCTTGTGGATGGGTGTCACATTGGCCAATTTCCAGTCTTGTGGTACAACACCAGTAAGCCAGGACTATTGGTAAATTATGGAGAGTGGCTTGGCGAGTTCATCTGCTAGTTCTTTCATCACCCTCGGATGGATTCCATCTGGTCCCATAGACTTATGAGGGTCCAAGCCACTCAGCAAGTCTCTGACTACCTCGTCTTGGATGTTTGTATCAAACACAGATATGCACAGCTGTACCAGCAAAGGACTAAAGTACTTGACAGCACTTAATTAACTCTGTAAATATCAAGTTAAATACAGGAAAACGATGACCACATCCTTGGACATTTGTAAGGCCATTACCTTATACCAATTTCTAATTTATTGTCTCACTTTCAGACTGCTCTAAGTACATTTGCTGCAAAGTTAATACTGTGAAATACCTGTGAAGTACATTTTCCATGGAAGAAGAACAGAATAGACATAAATTCTCTAAATTTTTTACAAGCAGGGCCTCTTTATGGTCTAATTTGTCTCTATGTAACCTTTGATTGCGTAACCGGCTTTAATTGTTGTCTCTATTTGAAGCCCTGCTGGGCTGGAGAGTTTGGTGACAAATGTCGTACCTGGTTCCCAGTATAAATAATCTCTGTCTTGCCCGAGATTACTTGAGTTGCTGCTGACTATATATTGGCATATTATATTTGTGTTTGTTTTCTTGAGAATTTCCTTCTTTATGTAGGTAGCTAGTTTGATCCATGTATTTATTTAAAGCGACTAAAGCTGTTATCCATGATTTGGGAAAAACAGAATTAGAATTTTGATCTTTTATCTCACATTAACCAAAACATTATAAGTCCTATAGTTTTAAAAGTCATATAAGTAATTCTCTGGTCATAGGAACACTCATACCATCATAATTCCTCATGAACCACTGGTGTACTCACAAGGTTTCCTTTGGAATAGAATGACATACAAAAGAAGCTTTTTTTTTTTTGTTTTTAATAACAGCAGTTTCCTTGTCAATCGTAATGTATGAGGTCTTGCCATTTAATTTAGCCTGACTATGGAACCAGACATTGTCACTCAGGAATGTGAAGTTAAAGAAACTTTTATGTGCTTCCATGTCTTCCTAAAGAAAGAAAGTCTCTCCAGGTTCATCAGCCACTATCTTACACCTTCTATGTGGATTTTTCTTTTAAACCCTGATGCAGATCTGACTTTTAACTTTGGGGCAATAGTGCAACTTCATCTTCTTGACTGTCGCTTATGTGCTTCTGATTTTGGCCTTGATAAAACAACAGTCAAATGTAGGTGTAGATTACTTTAAAATAAAAGGAAAGTAAGAAAGGGAAGAAACATATTCTTTCTAGAAATTTTTTTAGAAAGTTTTCTTCCACTATGGTTATGATTTAATAAATTATCCAAAATAAATTTATTAAACAAAAAAAGTAATTGAGTTATTGAACTCTTATGAACTTCTTTCAGGAACATTATATATGCACATGCTATTCTAGTAAACTCCATTTACCCAGTCTACTGAGCTCGGCTTAATCTGCTTTAATCAAACTGCGCCAAACAGCCAATACTCCACAGAGAATCAGGCCATCTACATGCTTGAAAGTTAGTGAATGTGCTGTAACTCTCTTCCCTGGTTGTCTTGGAATGTTATTACTTGGCACAGCTTAAAAATACCACTTGAAAAAGAAAAAAAGAAATGTGATTTAGGGCCAGATTCACTGACACATTCCAGTTGCTTTGTGCTTGTCTGGTGATAGAAAACAGCAGTAAACCAACAAGCTAAAGTGGATTTATGATTACTTTGCATATCTGACATGTCATGGGGCTATTAGAGCATACCAGAGGGAGTGCTCTCTTCCTTGGTGATGGGTTGTAGATAAAGGGAAAGGGGTTTTGTTCTCACTTAGAATTCCTCGTGATATGAAATAAAATCATAAATCCAGTTTATTCATATATTAATGGCATTTTGGTATTGATTAAATTGTCTTCCCCTGCTAATTATTGATGGATGTTATAATAGCAGAAATGCCCCCTTGAGAGCTAAAATGGCAATAAACAGGAGTAGCAACCCACTGATAAAAGAAATATTCAGAATCTTTTTTAAGCAAAGACTGTGTGTATCACATAGCAAACCACACATGGTATGGACTTCATATCCTTCCTGTTTGCATAACTTTATCTGATCCGGTCTAAACAAGAAGGTCCATTGCTATCAAGAAGGAATGTCACCAATGTCATGCAGAGCAGATACATTTGAGGACGTCTGTCTGACGTGACATAAAAAGTTTCACTGATCCCCAGCAGCATGAATTGCACAGTGGAGGGCCTTTGTCATCTCACATGAGGAATGCCTTACACATTCAATTTGCCTTGGCATCTGACACAATGATAAGTCTGCACAAACATTTCAGCAATCGCTAATTATTTAGAAAATTAAGTATGTACTTCTATGTTTTGCCAGGCAATGTATTTCTATGGCTAACTGCAGTATGCATTTATTAATGGGTGTTCCTCCATTAAGGTGTTTCTTTGCATTTGGAGTGTTTTCCTTGAGACTGTGTCACCTCTAATTGTGAACTCCAGCTTTATGTATTAAGATTTTTATACTCTGAAATACGGCTCTTGTGTGACACTTGTTTAATCCTCTACAAAACAATCAAGCTCTAGGACTCTGTTCAGATATGGAGGGCTATTCTGGCAGCTGGATGACATGAATCTACCAGCTGGGAATATATTAGGTTGAAATGTTTCTCAAACTAGAGGCGCCTTGAAAGACAACATTCTGAAGTTGCCATGTATAGGAGTTATATGTACCCAGGAAAGGAATGATACTCAGGTATCATTCACGTAAGCATGTNGAATAACCTGTGAAGCTGTGAACCTGTGAACTGTAATCAAAACAAGGAGATGTATTTGCTTGGGTCACTCATCTTCCTCTGTGTCTGTATGCTGGCAGACATATATTTCTGGCTAGCTCTTCCCTCTGAGTGTCCTGTTCAAGTAAGGACTACGTATGTGAGCCTGTATCTACAGATGAAACACAGAGAAATAGCATTTTTTGGTTTGCTGTATACACTAGTAACTAACATCAAATCAATTTTAAACCCTGAGACTTGTTTGAACACAGCTGTACTTAGTAAGGACTCAGTTGTTAGATTGCAGTTTTTCTGGCACCGCAAAAGAAAGTCTAATTCAACATTTAGAAAGTCGAGTCTCAGATTATTCCGTGAAAACTGTGTAAACTTTAAGTTTAGTTGACAAGTATTATTTAATCAACAGTTCTTTGAGGAAAATATAAATACCTCTTATCTTGGATGAAAATATAAATAAAAATATCTCAGCACTGTGAAATAGCAGAATGGAATGATGTACATAAACATCCACAGCATTTTTTGGCCCGTTTTTCAAGATTCCTCTGTCTTGTGAGAATGTTCAGGGTGATATATCTGCAGCCTGAATGAGACTAGATTGCTGTTGCAGATCATAAAATTTCATTATGGCAGAACTTTAATCTGAGATAAACTTGAATGTCTCTGATGGGAAAATAAGTGACCACCAGAGCAGCTTGGCCACCCAAGCCAGGGCTGATGTGGTTTCAGATGCTTTGTTAAAAGCCAGATGCAATGAAATAAATTATTAATTCTTCTTGTGTCAGATAAGCTTGTTGTGAAAAATATTTTCAGACTCAGATAATTAGCAGATATTCTACACATTTTCCAGATACCCTATCTATTGTGAGCTCTTTCTTCAGCTTCCTCCCTCTTTCCTCTTGTAAACACATGTATCTTTACTCAGTTTACGTAATTTATACATCAGCCTTGCTTTTCCTGTTCATTGATTTGCCAACTTTGGCACTGCATCCACACTATCTAGTAGACAACTGACTACAAATGAGCTACTAAAGTTTGTGTGGATGGCCAATAGTATAATTCTGCCCGCAAGTGCAGCACATGTTGACTTTTATGAGAAATAAAAAACTTGAAATTTTTCTCATTTATACTTATACTGCATGCTATTAAGCTACATACAAAACTAGGCTGCAGCTCAAAGCTATGGTTATTTCAGATCTGGTCCTGATTCTTGGAAATTGTGCATTGCTTTCTTCCCCTTAAACATATGATATGTCTTTTGTAACGGAAGAGTAAAAGACAGATTGCTGTCTGGATCCCTGGAGGAAGAAGGTTTAAGTGGAACATGAAAGCAGTTAATCTTTGCATGTGAAAAACCTGGTTGGAGCAGATTTTAGATTCAAAATATAATGTACAATTCAGATCTAAGTATCTGGAAGAGCTATTGCTCTAAGTTAAGTCCAATAGTGAGTGTCATGAAGCCATGCATAAGTGAATGGTTAGGTGAGATTCACAACATGAAAGATAGTGGACCAGTGATACCTATCTCTTCCAAAGTGAAAATCCTTATTGTTTAACTGGGGCTGATCAAGGATATGAGGATTACTGGCAAGAATAAAGGCTCCTAGAATCATGCTCAACTCTGATTTCAAGGCAGCAGAGATACTGACCATCCTAAATATTTTAATTGCCTATCCAACCACCTTTTTGCTCAAGGAAAAATGACCCTAACATGATATACTGTGCATGAAACATTTAAAAACTGTAAATTATGACCCATGAGAATGACTAGAAATCACTGGTGTAAAGTAAACAAGATTTTTATTTATAGTAATTCCGTATTTCATACGGCTAGTTTATTTTGAGTTTAGAACATAACCAAAGCATCAAAGTTTTCTTAGTCTTTTCTTTTGCTAGAGATGGGCTAAGCATTTCCTTGAGAGTATTACCACAAACCGTGCTGCAGTGCAGCTAGCTCTTTATGAGCAAAACCAGATTCTGGAAATGCAGTCATTGCAGGATGGTGTTGCAAATTATGACTGGAGTAAACTGGGAGGAGGATAGGAAAGGCAAAAGTGCCTTGAAAAGGGAAGGGCAAGCTCCACATTCTCACTTCTCATTTTTAGGCACAGGCTTGGAACTGCCATTTACTCAATCCATATGTTCCAGACCACAGACATACAGCAGTTTACCTAAGCTGTCATTGTGCAAACCACACCATTCTGGGAACTTTTTTATTTCCCTGAACCTCCCAGTGCTCAGCCTGGGGCAAATTAACTCACCCTGTGCATTGTATAGTGCTGTGTTTAATCATGCAGTTGAGACCATGAAGGAAGAGAATACAGGAAACCTTTATTTTTCTACATAACTGATACAGTACAGGCAGAGGCTGCACAATAATGCTTCATTTACTGCCTTTCTCCTGTTATTTACCTCTTGGTGACCTAGTAGAAGCAGAGGTCACTTAGCTGTTTGGTTTCTCTGAGTTCTGAAGCAACTGTAGGAGACTGACAATTATTCATTGTTTTCCCACAATTCATCATGGGTCTACAATATGAATCTCTGTGGTGTTCTGAGAGGGAGAGATTGTCTAGAGGAACTGCCATTCTCCTGTCTCATCATCACACAGCCCAGCTCTTTTCACATCTGTAACTACACAACATTCCCATGGCAACCACCATGGAAGTATCTAATATATGTAGTATTCTTCACTGTCTTCGAACACAGTTCAGCAGTGTGGAATAATGAGGAAGATTCAGCATGCTGTAGCTCGGTAACTTTACATGATCCACCAGGAAGAGGGATTTCCCTTGCATAGTCAACAAGCTCTGTGAGGGGAGACTGCAGGAGTTAGGATTGTCCAGCCTCNCTCAGAATAACCTGTGAACCTGTAACAGTAAGAAACATTTTTATTTCAGTAAGTTTCTAATTTCCCATAAAAGAGGCAATCATCCATTGCCCATTCTCATCAGCGTGTGCTGCAGTAAAGTGCATAGGAAAGACAGAACTGATAAGAAAAAGTATTCCAGGGCAGGTTGCCAATATGCAAACTAGTTGC
Organism: Pitta sordida; assembly: GCA_013390025.1. Taxonomy (NCBI): domain Eukaryota; kingdom Metazoa; phylum Chordata; class Aves; order Passeriformes; family Pittidae; genus Pitta; species Pitta sordida. The sequence goes on along the minus strand of WEKX01023893.1, from coordinate 28,449 downwards.
AGTGTTTCTGTCTACCTCAAAATCACCTTAAAACTGAATCATTAATACTGATCAGAGGATTGTCATGATACCTCTGGGAGGTACTGGTTCAGAACATTTATATTTCATATTAATCTCTGAGAAGTATACCTAAGGTAATTTTAGAAAGTATTTTCTTTATAAAGATTTCTATCGGAAGTTACTATATTTTGTGAGTTTTCTGAAGAAGCGAAGGATTAAGTCAAGCTGACTAACAAATCACCTTTGTATTTCAGTTTTCTTCCTTTCTAAAGTATGCTATGACAACGTTATCTATGGATGACATTTACTGTACATTACTGACCACCTGTATTTGTTCCAGCTGTTCCTTAAAGCGCACCTAGTGAGTCAGACAGTATTTTCTAGTGGGCCCCTCACCTGCAAGAGACAAGAATCTTTAATTCAGGCAAAGAAGACCTTTTTTCCCCGTCATTGTGTATTTTGTTTTACATTCGTAATTTTTTCATTTTGATTTCTGTTTCAGAGCGCACCTTCATGCTTTGCAGTCTGTATTTCCCAAGAAATAGCTACCACAGTCATAAACATGATGTAAGTTCAGTTTACATTGCCAAGAACATAACTTCCCAAGCCACCCCTGGATCTAGGCCGCAAGAATGAGCATGTGCTTTTGTTTAGTGTGAACTATGTAAGCATCTCCATGTAAGACCTAGGGGCAGTTTGGGAGATATTTGTCTTCAGGTATTGCTTCTTGTGTGGAGGTCCCGTTCTTGACTTCCCACATGTTACAAATTCTCATGTATTCCCCGGGAATCCCTCAAGCTCAGAAATCCTTGTCAGATTCTCATGCACTCCAGGATATTTAAAATACACCCTCAGATCTTTGTTACCTAATGGTCATTGTGCTAGATTCCAATTCAGGAATTGCATTGGAATGAAAGAGTGGCAATAGATAGTAAATCTCAGGAATTTCTGAGGTGAACACATTAAAATAAAGTGAATTTTTTTCTTTTTTACTTTTTTAGATACTTTTTTAGTGCTGGCTGTATACTCTCGTCCCATGCCAGCAAAATGATTAGACTGTAAGTAGCTCAGTTCATTATGTTGTTATTAACCTAAGTCTTTTTCCAGGTTGACATGAAAACATCTGATCTTCTGCATGGTTGACACAAAAACATCTGGTCCTCTGCATGGCTGAGCACTGGATTGGGCTGGATTCTTTATCAGAATTCCACTGCTTTAAATGTACATAGGACTTGAAATCACCTGGAAATCATTTTCATCACAATCCTTTTACTGGACTGTTACGTAAGTTCTCATCCAACCTTGGCAATCTCACTTGGAAGGTAAATCTTTTGGGAATGCATGTTTCTTAGATCTGTGTCCTGCTCATTTTAAATACACTGAGCTTTCTTCACCTCTCAGATATATATCATTAATGTAAATAAATTGCCTTCCCTAGTACTTTTTTGGAAGCATTCTGGGATGAGTGCAAAGTCTGACTTTCTGGTGATTAATTCTATGGTATTTAGTTTTTCAATCTCTAGTTTGTAAAAGTGAAGAAATAATAGAAACAACAATAGTTACATATAATGCTACTAATGATGATGATGAGTTATAGTGCCACACGTGTTTCAGGTGAAAAAGGATTCCATATTCAAGTCATCTTGGTTGAAGGTCTGAATTTTAGTTAAGCCATGTATTTTTATTTGGCGGAAAGACAGAGGTAAGATAGCTCAAAAAACCTTCCAAGGTTTTGGCTGTGTTACAGGAGTATACAACAGTATGAGAAATTATGTAAACTAGTTATTTGTAATAGACCAAACATTTTTTTCTTATGTAAGCATTTGTCTGGTTTTCAGGGCAGAAATGTAAGACCAAATCTGTGTTTTTGCATTACGAGAAAGTGAAGTCCTAAAACTAAATACCTAAAACTTCAGTTTCCCATTCTTAAATTTGTTTTTGTCAAGCTGCAGAATTTAATGGACACATTAGATAGAGAAAATGAGGGGTAAAGACTAAAGAAATCTAAAAAATTTTTACATTTGCATTTTGCAGCTTGTACTCAATGCAACAAAGGCACTATCTAACAGCTTAATGTCTTTCTTGCATTGTGGTGCCCCAAACTTCCACAATATCCAAGGTGAGGCTGCACCAGTGCAGAGCAGAGCAGGACAATCACCTCTCTCAATCGGCTGGTGATGCTTTGCCTGATGCCCCCCAGGACAGGGTTGGCTCTCCTGGCTGCCAGGGCCCTAATGACTCATGGCACTTCTTCCATCTCATTCCCCAGTCTGTATGAGCATCCAGAGTTGCCCCATTCCAGGTGCAGGATCTGGCACTTTCCCACTCCATTGAACTGGTGATTGCCCAGTCCTCTAATTTGTCAAGGTCTCTCTGCAGGCCCTCCCTGCCTTTGAGGGAATCAACAGCTCCTCCCGGTTAGTCTGCAAACTTGCTTAGTATCCCTTCCAGTCCTGCATCCAAGTAATTTACAAAGATGTTGAAAAGCACAGGGCCTAAGATATAATGACAGGTCACCAGGCTGATGTTACTCCATTCACTATTACCCTCTGTGCTCAACCCATGAACCTGTTACTCACCCACCACATGATGTGCTTATCCAGTTGTGTGCTGGACATTTTGTCCAGAAGGATTCTGTGAGAGACAATATTGAAAGCTTTACTGAAATCCAAAAAGGTTACACCAATTGTCTTCTGTTGATCAACTAGGTGTTTTTTCTCATGAAGCCTGAGGGTTGTGACTGATGACAGCATGTCTTTCAGGTGTTTTTCAATACTTCCCAGAACAATCTTCTCCATAACTTTAACTGGCACTGAAATGAGACTGACAACCCTGTAGTTTCCAGGGCTCTCCTTCTCATCTTTCTTGAAAAGTGGAACAATGGGACCTCTCTGGGTTTCCAAGACTGCGCAAACATCATAGAGAGAGGTTTTGTGATGACATCATCCAGCTCTTTGAAGATACTGGGATGAATCCCATCAGGCCCAGTAGATTTGTAGGGATCCAGCTAGAGCAGCAGATCCTACACAACTTCAGGGTCTACTGGGAATTGATCATTCTTGCAGTCATGGTCCTCCAGCTGAGGCCACAGACTTCTTTGGTCCCATGTTGAAGACAGAGACAAAGAAAGCATTAAACAACTCTGCCTTTTTTCTGTCCCTGTTTGTGAGGTGATCATCCACATCCTGTAACAGATGATGATATTTCTAGACTGCTTGTTGCCATTAATGTATATGAAAACCCTCTTCTTATTTTCCCCTACATTTCTGGAGAGCTTCAACTCCAGCTGAGCTTAGGCCACATAGATTTCCCTCCTACAGTGGAAAGCAACGTCTCTGAATTATTCTCATGTCATGTGACCTTACTTCCACTGGATGTGCTTGAATATGCAATGAAATCCTATCCACAGACATATTCATATCAATTGGATGATGCTAAGGGCTGCACAAACAGCTATAAATCTTCTCCTCACATATAACATCAATACCTTCTGTGTATATCTTTATTGAAAGTTGGTCAAGGTGTTCTCAATAAAGAATACTTGAAATTGTGTTGTATATAATATTTGTAACAGTATTGCTAAGTGCTTCTTAGTTTCTTTCTGCTACTAGCTGGTGTAGCAGAACCTGAAATTCATTGTGACAATCCTTAGTGTCTTGTCTCTCTGCTTTTCAATGGCTCATCTCATTATTTCCTGCATTTTGCCTCATGGTTCTTTTGCTGTGCTGCTTGTTCTATCTTGACTTGAAAATTTTCAAGTAACACTGTCCCTGACAAAACAACTAGTGTAATAGGATCTATTGCTTACTCTGAAATAGTTTATATAAGAAAAAGTAATAAGTCCAAATATTTACATAATGTGATTTGCATGATTAACTTGTTCAACTTCTGGCTGCACCTGAAGAACAGGTTTTTTTTAATGTGATATGATTGCAAATCTTAAAACAGTCTCTCTTCTCTGATACATAAGAATAGGTCTTAATGAAAACAGTGGGAGTTATAGACATGTATCCAAGGGTAAAATCTGGCTCCAGGATTTGGCTATTAGTTCCTTGTTTTAATGACACGTCTGGAAATTTGACTCCATCATGGCCATGGCTCCTCATTTCACTTTTCTCTTGCATCCTCTTTATGCTCTTTGTTTCATTTGCCTTGCTGTAGAAAATATACTGAAAATTAGACAGTGATTCCTAAGAAAATTGAGTCTATGCTTTTGAGTTGAGTAAGAAGAGTTTGGAGAACACAGATTATATCAATTCGGGAGCATGTGTAGGTGAAAATTGTTCTATGAATATAAATTATTTCACCAGCATACATAAAACTTTATCTCAGTGATGGATTGAAATTTCATGTTTTCTCTTATTCTTGTGGGGCACTATTTCTATTTCTTGCTCTGACTGGCCTTGACATTAAGTCAAGAATTAAAGCCTGAAGAAGGAATAATATGTGTTTGGAATATACTATATTGAATATCTAGTGAGATCTTCATTCTTTTCCACTGTGAGTCCTTTAAAACATTTGTCTAAGCAGACTAACTAAGCTATTACCCTTCATAAAGCAGGAATAGAAGAAATTAAAATACTATTTTTTATCTAGTTTGATTTCATACTTGCTCTAATAGAGCAACAAATCACAGTTCATTTATTTATTCCCATTTCTGCCAGAACTATTACTTAGTTATTTAAAATTATATATATCCTGGTCCACACTTCAAAGTAAGGGGATAATTTCTTGTACTCATAAATACATAAACTTAAAAGACCTTCTAGCTTCTTTTGAGATTTGTATCTGTCTTTACATTTCCCTTCAGCAAATTAAGAGTGTGTCTCCAACTTCATTGTCTAAATTTTCTTTGAAAGAATAATGTTTCTGGTACACATCATATAAAGATGTGCAGATTTTTTTTTTTTTTTAATTTTTTTTTTAGTCCTTATGAATATTTGGACTTTCAAATAGCTTCTCATTTTGATTTCTGATGTGTAAGGTTCATTGCTAAAGGTTTGTTAACAAGCATACTTATATTTTTTTGATTCCAATAGGAACATTTTACTGTATATGACTGGTCAAAGCAGAGGTTAAAAATACCTTGAGAATTTCCCAGTATCATCTGGTAGGTTTCTAAGTGTGAAAGAAAAAACATCAATCTTTTAAGTGTGTAAGCATAAAGAGAAGTACAAAGAGAAAAAAATGATAATTATAGGAAGGTAGCATATGGCACAGCTGGTCAGAGCGAACCTTTCCCACCATATGCTTTCAGCATCTTGTTAGGCCTATTTTCAGGGGAAATCACTGATGGTTAACATGAAGGAAACAATCATTAGTGCTGCATATATATTATTCATCTAACACACATACAGTCTTTAAATACGTTTGTATGTGGTTATATATTTACATATTTGTAGTCATCTCACTAATGCAAATGTAGCTAAAGTTACTTAATTTTCATACACTAAGCATTGACCTGAAGGAAGTAAACATGTAACAAGTTATTCTCTCAGATCATCTACTGGGATGGATTTATTTCTAAAAAAATCTCAACCCAATCTTAGGAAGTGAAAGGGAACCATCTCCAAGCAAACTCTTCAGCAAGGACACCTCTTGGTTGCTGCCATCCAGAGGGATACAAGTAAGGAGTGGGAGGTTGGACCATATAACCTCCAGAGGTCCTTTCGGACCTCAACCATTCTGTGATTCTGTGAAGTGACAGTTTACATTCTGCATTGAAGACTATTAGCTGAGCTATTTCTTTACCTACGAAATAGAGGAAATCTATTATTGCCAACGTAGTATCTTCAGACCGACAACAGCATTTACAAGCAAAAGTTATATGGTTATATCACTTTATTTTAATTATGTTGCATTACATTATAAAACTATGTAATACAATAGGATAATGACATCCTGAATTCTGTACTAAGTAGTATTTCAGAGGCTGGTTTCAGTAAATCTTGTAACGAATCTAGATTATATCTAGAATCTAGTAAAGGAGATTCCTGAAGGTTCCTGGGACAAGGGAGCTGGGAGAGTCATTGAAAAACTCATGAAGGGGAGAGTAAATCTTTACTAAGTGCCAATTCTTTATTCAGAAAAGGAGAGAGGAAATATGAAATATAAATACAATGGGTATCATAGTGGAAGTGAAAACCACACTGGTACAGGAATCTGGGATTTAGTCTTGCACAAAATATGTGGGTATTTTAATGGCAAGCTATTAAATATGTGTCTCATTTGAAATGACATCTTATGCTGTCCAACTTTGATTTTGAATATTTCCAGGGATGTGGAATCTACCACCTCTCTGAGCAACCAGTGTTTCAACATTTTCTTTTTTTAACTGTAAAAAACTTCTTTCTTATATCTAATCTAAATTTACCTTCCTTCGATTTAAAACCATATCTCTTTCTCTTATCATAAGGCCCTGATATGAAATATGTATATGAGAACTTAAAAGGATACATGCCTGAATTTAAAAAACAATATACAGTATACATGTAGGTGGAAATTTCAGTGCTGCTAACCATTTAAGGCATGTCTAGAGCACATGCTGATCACTCAGGGATTTCTTCTTTGGTTCTGGATGTGTTGGTAGGTCTCACTAACAGCCCAGTTCAAAAGAAAGCTGGTAGCTCAGGTCCTGGAAGCAGTTTGCATGACATTGACCCTGGGCTAGCCAAAGCTGTTAACTCTTCTGTTAATTATCTCTGCAAATCATCTGTCTGGTACAGCCCATGGTGTTGTCAGTCCAAACACTGTCCCTTTCCCTTTCCCTTTCCCTTTCCCTTTCCCTTTCCCTTTCCCTTTCCCTTTCCTTTTCCTTTTCCTTNCCTTACCCTTTCCCTTTCCCTTTCCCTTTCCCTTTCCCTTTCCCTTTCCCTTTCCCTTTCCCTTTCCCTTTCCCTTTCCTTTTCCTTTTCCTTTTCCTTCCCTTCCCTGTCAAAACACAGGAAGAAAAACCCACATAAACAAGTGTGGAGTCAATTACCAAGACCATGACAGAAGTCTGAGATGAAAGGACAGATTCTGATGAACCACCAAGATTTAAACATTTACTTAAAATTTAAATGTTCAAGAAGCTATTAAATTTAATAAACTTCTTCTCATGAAGGTCCAGGAATCACAGAGGATACTTAGATAAACAGATATAGCTTTCTAGCAAGACAGTGTGGGATAGCAGTACTTAGATTTGACAGATGTGTAATGTTTATTACTAGTTTGGATGAATTTTTGCTGTGGATAAATATATCTTGCATTTAATCATTTTATTTCCAAACAGGAATATTAATATATGTTCAAAGGCCAGGTGTTTCATGGGGGTGGGTTATCCCAAACCCCCTTAAATTGTGAAAGCCTTTTGAAAGCAAAACAACTGTAGATCGTATCTAGTTGGTTTAGAATTGGAATACTGCAGGCATCTGATGCCCCTTCCAGTTACAATCAACATTTTTCAAAGGCTGCTTAACTCTTTACATGGCAACGTTCATTAGGTGCCTCCCTATTAAGCTAGAATATCTTTAAGATGCTTAAAAGAAATCAGTGCTGACTGCTTGAAAGTTCTTGAGGGATACTCTTTAAACACTGCCAACAAATTAATTGGGATCTAGGATTATGTATACAAGTATGTGAATTCTAAAAATCGTTCTAAAATGTTCTAGCACTGTTTTTCAGAAATCGTGTGTAATAGTTAAGAAGACCATGAGATATAGCAGGTGATTTTTTCTTGAAGTTGCATTATGTTGCTTCAGTAAATATACATTTTTGTTTGGTAGCCTAGTGCTAAGAGGAGAAAACGTCCTTATCCACATTTCTTTTTCCCTGGTGCTATTGGCGCTGGTTTAGAACATTGGGAATGTTCTGTCTCCAGATAAAATATTACAGATACATTCAACAGACTGCAAAAAATATAGCTGCTGTTACCTGAGGAGAATAAGAAAAAGGCATTTACATTGAATAGTACACCTCTCTGACAGAAGAAGAGGTTTAATTGAAGAGAGGGCAATATCGTCATCTGCAAAGATCTGTGTTCAGTGAAGAAAGAAATACCTCTATTGGGTGGACTATTGTAAAATACTATACTATAGTAGGATATTTGGATAGGTGTGTTAGCTGAAGTGAATCATTCTCTGAAGCTATGCACCTGCCATTTCAGCTAATTCACAGAATCACAGAATCTTATGAGTTGGAAAGGACCCACAAGGATCATCGAGTAAAACTCCTAAATGCCTCCCTGGTGGGAATCGAACCCCCAGTCTCCAGCCTGAGGGGTGGGGACACTCAAGACTAAACTAAAGTGGATTTTTAAAACCAGCACTTTGACTACCTTTACTTGCTAATTAGAGTTTTATTTGTTTGTATATGGAATTTTTGTGCTGTACTAACAAAGGCACACCTCTCAATCTTACTATTTTTATGTTGGTTAGGTAGAGTTTCATAAACAATTACTCTTCAAATCTCCTCTTCAAAAGTACGTCAGCGGGAAATATGTATTCTGTATTGGATTAAAAATAAAGCGTGTTGACATTAATGCTCTTAATTCTCTATGTTTTTGCAATATTAAACCATATGAATTCAGTAGCATTTAATAAATCTATGAAGAACTCGGGAGTCTTCATGTATTAACACATTTGTAAGGCAAAAACACAATGCAAAAATAAGTATTGACAAATATGTATATATCAGAATTCATATATGAGAAGAGGAAATTTCTGGCAAATTTGCCTTCTGGTTTCTGAGTATAGACTTTTTCTGTGAAACCAAACCAAACCTTTTCAAATAGGAACTATTTACACAAAATATGCTTCAGTTCTACTTGTTACAGAAAGTTGTTCTTGTGGGTGATCAGGAGACCCTAAATTGCACCAAATTCAACATGAAATAAGACAATAAATTGCACCAAATTCAACATGAAATAAGACAAATGAAACACCATGGAAAATCTAGGGCTATTTCAGAAATTATGTAAACACGTCATATGTAAGTCAACACAGCATGATGTAAATTAGACATTCAGGGTACTAACTCCACTGAAATAAATAACAAATATCTATCCTGACTAGGGTATTAGATAGTAGTTAACCCACTTATAATATGGAGAAAAGACAAATGCCTGTGATGATCTGCAGACAAATTTGGGTTCAGTTTTCATTCAGCCGAGTGCAAAAAGGATACAAATTGCAAGAAAAACATACAGGAGGAAAGTAGCAGTCCAGAATGTGGAAGATAAGGAGACTCTTTGGGTCATTCCAGAAGACTTTTATTAGCCATTTTTTCTCCTCCCTTTCTTTATTCTCTAATCTCTTAAATACAGTAATACTGAATTTTCCTGCCCACTGCATGCTTGGTTCACCACAAATCCTCTGATCAATTTGTTTCTTATCTGTACTACATGTGGTTTACACTATTTGCTATATTATTACTGGATATGATACAAAGTATTTTCTGAAAGATATTACATAGACACATAGTTACCCCAAATTCATTGCTGTAGAGAAAAGCCTAAATCTATTTAATCATAGGTAGTAGGAGCATAAGACTTTTGCTAAAAGTGCCATCTGAACCTTAATTTAGTTAATCAACATTTGTGGAATAAAGAACAGAATAAGGCTAGAAGCTACAATGTAGTACTGCAAATGCTATTTATGAGCTCTCTATGTACTGTTGGAAAGCTGCCTTCCCTTCTCACTTCCCTGCCTGTTCGTTTTGAGAGATATTCAGGTGTACAACAGCAAATTTAGCAACTAAATATGAAAAGCATGCTAAATTCCTCCTTATATCAAGAGATTATATTGTCTCAGTCCATTCTGCAGAAAATATCCAAAGCTGAGACTATGGTTTAAAGAATATACCTGGGAAAGGGAAGGTAACGTATCAACACCAAATTCCTTTGCCAGACTGAATATTTGCGGTTCTCAGCAAGCTAGAACAGTGCCAAGACTCATACGGATGTTAAATTAAATTAAATGTATAATGATTTAATGGAGAGAGAAAACAGATTGATCATTTCACTGAATTGGGAGATTCAAATAGTTTACTGTATTTCAACAATATTTGAGATTATTCTAACAAAGGGGTACAGTAAACACACTTTTCCAAATGTAAGTTAGTTTTAGAGGAAGATTTTTGTAGCATGCACAGCATTAGTATCAGTTTTTGCTGTGTGATATTTTGTGCCTCTGAACTTGCTGTGTACTAAGGAAAATTTACTTGTTCTCTTGTAACAAATCCGGTAACACTGAAACAATATAAAAGAATATAAAATGGAAAGCCCTAAACTGAGATACAGAAAATGCTTGACTTTTATGTCACAGTTATTGCAATTTGCACTATTTAGAGGTTTTGAATGCATTTATCAAGAGATTTTTACTCTTGATAGAAGGGTTGTCATTGAAATTCCTGAGGAAAGTAACATATTTCAGGGATGGGACTAATTACACATAAATTTCAATGTTTCAATTTTTATAACTTTGAATTTTATTAGGTTGCTAAGTAATGTTACTCTTTTTTTCAGGTTAAAGAAAGGACGCATTTTGAACTTTGCTTCAGGTGTTTGAAACACGTTGTTCAGGTTAAGTTTTCAATAGAAGTACATCTAAGCTAAGATCATGCTGTTAAAAAGACTGCTTCAGGCTCCTCTTTGCATTCAATCTACCAACCTCCTGTGTGATACTGGGGGTTTGCTTAGTAAGTGTTTAACAATCATCAGCCATTATGTTTGTTTGATGAATAGTGCATTTAGTCAACCCCTCCTCTCCCACTCCCTTCCCGCCGCTTCATTTAACCGTTTTCTGGATCTTGGTTGGCCTGTGCTCAGGCCTTTTTTGTTAACAATTAATTTTTAAAATTTCATTTTTAAAATAAATTGTTTATCTGAGAAAAGCCTTTAACTTTTTAAACTTTTTAAAAACTTAATTAACTGAAAATTAAATTTTTAAAATTAATTGTTTAACTGAGAAAAGCCTTTTTTCTTAACAATTGAATTAAAAAATAATTAATTGTAATTAATTACAAATTTGTACAATTTAATTTGCATATGCAAATGTCTCATTCACCTTTTAGAAATAAATTTATTTATGTAATAATAGTTGATTAGAGCTTGTCAAAAGAATTGCATTCATTTATTTACTATTTCTTCCTTTGGTAAAGGATTGAATAGAATGATGGTATCCTTCATCATTCTTGCATACTATTAGTCTCAAAACCTGAGGCAAAGTCAAAGACATAAAATGTACTGGCACATTTATCATTTGGCATTAAAAGCAATGCGGAAACAGTCAAACATTAAACTACCTGTTCTCAGTCACACGACTAATCCTAAATCATGCAAAAACTTGATCCTACTTATTTTAACAAGATCCCTTCTCATACAGTCCTAATCATAACATAAAGATAACTTTAATAATTGTTATTTTTATTAATTTCTGCATAGTAGTTTTTATCTTCAAATTTATTGTAGTAGAGAATTACATTTAAGAGACAGTTAACTTATAAATGTTCTCCAGTTTCTTTATAACATCAAAAAAGAACATAAAATTTTGTGGGGCTGCCCCAAAGCATAGTGTAGGTCTTCCTTGAATTAGTTTCACATTATCAACGTTATTTTCACACTCTTACTTTTTCATTCAATTTCAAAAGATTTTAATCCATATCCCCAGTGCAGTTATAGAGCTACCAGTTGAAAGCTATTGTATCTTCTTTTATTTCCTATTGTCTGACACGTTTTTTTAAATGTTACATTTTTACCAGATTCATAAGACATTTTTCCATAGCCACATTTATTAACTTTAAAACCAGTGCATTGTTACACTATTTTAAAGAAAAATTTGACATAACTGAAAGTCACAATTATCCTTCAAAGACTAAGACCTCACCAATGTATTTTATGAGGTACTAGGCAAGGTTTGCTCCATTAACAATTCATATATCATACTGTAGACATAAACTCTCATGTCAAACTATTGAAAGACCCAATCTAACCAAAACTTAAGGAAATTATTATTTGCATACACAGTGAGGAGATGGAGACACGTAGAGCTGTCAGATGCCTGTTTTAAAGGGAGAAACATGTTATGAGTACTTGCATTGCAACAGAAAGGCAACAGTCAAGAGCAAGGGCTGATGGTTTTAGCTCTCAAAGCAAGAGTTTGATTCACTTGTTTGAAACTAAGCATCTACTACTATTTGAAACACTTCGGTGTGTGTATGTACAGTCGGGTCTCCTATATCACACATCCGCAGTCTTATTTGGGACCCGCATAGCCCGACTTCCGCGTTGAATGGTGGCCGTGCCACTGCTGCCGCCGTCCTGCCACTGTCACCCACACCATGGCCACCACCTGTGCTGCCCCCGCTGCTGCCCGTGCTCCCACCACCGCCCATTCCGCCACCGGGGCCACAGCCCTGGCCGCTGCTGCATTGCGAAACAGGTCTCCTACATCGCTAAAAAATCATGCTGCTAAGATCTAAAGCTGCAATATGGGGGGGGCGCAAAGTGCAAGAGGGCCGACTGTACTGGATATGGTTAACATGGCTGATGGATGTGATGGAGGACTTGCCTTTATGAGCCCCTTCCGGCTCGGAGTGGCCTGCTAGACTGTGAGGGATCTAGGTTGGTGTTACTGCTCTGGGATGTGCCCTCGGTCTTTGTATGGGTGTTAGATGGTGAGTTGGACTAGATGATCCTTGTGGGTCCCTTCCAACTCATAATATTCTGTGATTCTGTGATTCTGTGAACTGGTGGTTCAATATCCAGCTATAGCTTGACTGACACTAATGACCTCTATGTTTCAGGAACTGTTTTGAGCTCCAGGGATGAGATCCAAGTCCATATTGAAAGTGCCCATATTTATTTGGAATGCAGGTTATAGTCAACAAAAGAAAGCTTTATACTTAATTGAGGTAAGAGGATAAGGCCCCCAAGTTACACCAGGGGATAATTCTACTGGATATAAGGAAAACATTCTTCACTGAAGGGGAGTTCATGCTTTGGAAAAAGCCTTATGGAATAACCATCCCTGGAAGTATTAAAAAATCATGTAGATGTGGCACTTGGGAACACAGTTTATAATTGACACAGCAGTTCTGGGTTGACGATTGGACTCAGTGATCTTAGAGGACTTTTACAACCAAAACAATTTTATGATTCTCTGAGATAGCCTTTATAGGTGACAGAGATCTAACCAATACAGTGAGTGTTCTTTAAGGAGTCATTAATCTTATTTCAGAATACCATTAATTTCAGGAGGAGCTGAATAGCTCTGAAATTGCCCCTGACTGTGGATTAGCTTTTAACTAGTTTACTGGCCTTCAGCTTCCAGTCAGCAGTGCAGGTCTCCCATAGGTCCTCTGACAGAATTCTTAGCTGCATGAAGGCATCTTAGATTCTCCAGGGAACTTCAAATGTCACTAAACACTAAACTGAACAGACCACTAGATGTCCAAGGATTGCAGAAGAGGTGTGTTCTGCGTGCCTGGATATATTGTCTAATACGCTGTGAGGGAAAAATAAAGCTGTATAAAAAGCTGCACACTTCAACACTTGAGTGCTTACATTTGATTGCAGTTCCAAGCAAAATTAAATACTCTTAGCCACCTGTCAGACTGCTATTCCCCTCATATATTTGTTTATCTGATAAAAACTTTATAATCTCATAAAAAGAACTAACTACCACACGCATGCCTCGAATCATACACTGGATAAGTATTTAAGTTGCTTTGTTCTTTAAAAATGTAAGGTAAGAATTGTAAACTTTTAATGTAAGTATTTATAAATACTATTTTGTTTTTAGTAAATCATTTATATAAACATAAATAAGTTTCCAAATATGCACTTTCCTTTATTTAGAAAACTTCTGTCATGGCATCCAGTATTTTGCACTTAGTGCCTTTGACTTATTTTCAATTAAATATAATTTAAAAGAGTTACTGTCATGATTAACTACAAATATGGCTTAATGAGAATCAAATTTCCTTAAAAAATAATCAGTCGTGAAAATAAAAGAAAAAGAGTTGCAAAATAGACCTCATCCACTTCATCAGACATCTGGAAGTACAGACAAAGAAAATGTGTTTGAAATAGGAAGAAGTAACAGAACTGGTCAGGAATATTTTAAATTTCAAATTATAATTTATAAAAATAAATTTAAGAAAGGTATGTTTTTTTATGACACTGTTGAAAATGTCTAACTATGATGGATTTTCTTGGATAAGCTAAGTAGTCTTGTCGCCTAATATTCATGGTATTCTGCTCAAGGTACCAGGACTTGGAGCAAGATTTTCAATAGATGTTTTTTAACCACAAAACTGTAGATCTTCTTCTATTACGTCATACAAGAAACCTTTTAAACTTATGTAAACATGGAGAACAAATGCCAACAAAAGAAATCAAATGCTTGCAGCTTAAGAAATACATTTCAGAATAAGGTGTGTAAGCTGAAGCTACACCAACAAATCAGTAAAAATAGAAACTTATACCTACATTGATGACAAGCTAATCCATGGTTTGTATTTGGATGGGTAAATCTTTTCTGCATCTGTCTTAGACTTAAAAATACATTTTCCTAAACTTCTCCATGGCTGTGCAGGAGAGGACAGTAGAACAGTCTTGCAAGCTCAAAACTTCCTGGATGTCAAAGCTCCTTCTTTCTCAAAGGAACATTTCCAATTGTACTAAAATGAAATACATGTAAAGGCAATTTTATATTTTAAAAAAATGTTATTGTGTAAAAACCAAAACACAAACAAACCCCCCAAACACATCAGGCTGGAAGACTCAATATCTAGGCAGATCTTGGGCAGAGTTAGGTGTATTCCCATTCCTGGTTACAAGAAGAGCTTCAGAACATCCCTGACAATAGTCCGTGGTTTCATGAAGCTGGCTGGAGGTGACTGACTGGCACCTGTTTCTTTTGCTGTCACTATGAATCAAATTTTTAGCACCTACAAAGTTGAACTTGTTGACCTTGAGCTATCATACAAGGCTTTGTTTTTTCCTGGGAAAAATGCCCTTCTTTTCCACTTGGAAGGAATTATGGCAGACAATTTAGTCTCTACTTTTAAAATTAAATTTCAACTTTGATTCCATTGGTCTGTGTCTGCGATTGATTGTCTTCCGTGGTTTAACAGTTTTCCGGCCCTTTATAGCTCATCTTACAGGAGTTTAAGATATCAAATGTGCTTGGGCTTGTCTCTGTTTTTTTTGAATAGGCAGATGTGTTTTAGGTATCTATGCCTACAATTTTTATCTGGCAAGTATTATTAATGTGGATATGTTACAAACTCTACCACTGTTCTTAGCACTGATTAAGAAAACACATGTTGCTGGACAGCTGCTACTAAAATATCAGAAAAAATAGCTTAAACAGTAGTTGTAATTTAGTGAGGAAAGTGAGGAAGACCAGTAACTTTTTTATGATGATATTGTACAAATGATTGGCTTACATTAGGACTTATTATAAGTGAGGATTAAATTACAAGGAATCAAGGCCATTTAACATCTAAATAACAGTATCCATGAGAGAAAATTAATTTCTTTGAGAACAGTATATGCACATTTAAAAATTTTATTTTAAACTCATCTGTAAGTCATTCAGGGGCCAACTACTAAGAAGGTGAATTAATGAAATGTGGACAAGAAATGGATCCTGTCAGAGTGGTTTGATGCAGGACTCTTTATTACAGATTTGACCAAAATACATTTCAAGCTACTGGTGATAAGAAGCCAGTTGTTAAGCCATAGCTTTCAGGAGAGTGCCTCATAGTTAGGGAACCTTTCTGAGTGTTTCATTTTATGTATAAAGCTCACATTGTCTTTCAAACAGAGTATCAAAAAAGGGTTTGTCTTGTGACTTCTTGACATCTCTCATTCCCTTCTGCCCTGCACCAGTTTCTGTGTCATGTGTGTTTAATTGAGCACTGTTCTCTGTACAACAATTAAAGCCCATTTTGACTTGTTGCTGAGCAAGATGATATGAGCTCTAGCTGTTGTCACAGTCAAAGATCAACCACTACCCCATACAAATATTACTGCAGCTTCCTAACTTATTCTACCAAAAAATCCTCTGAGAACGTGGCAGACTTTGCAGCTGGTTTTGGGCTTTTCCAGTTGTAACTGTTCTAGAAAAAAAGACAAAAATCCAGTTATATTAGAGCTATTCCTGGAGTTCTTACTCCTATGTGGCAAAAAAAAAGTGTTTCCTTTTATAGGATTTAAACTGGTATAAGAGGTCATGTTGCTAAAGTCTTCACTGAAAAATTCTGCTTTCCTTCAAATGCGTATAAGTGAAATAGGGTCTGAAAGATGATTGTAAAGATTCAATTATCCTCTCATACTTCTTTATGGCACCATGAGAGAACAAGCAATAAAGCATCAGTGTGCAAAGAATGTTTACTCTTAATCTGCAGACAATAATTGTGAATTGTCTAGTCATTCCTAGCAAAATGCCTCGAGTCTAGAATGCTCCATAAATAAAGGAGCTATAGAATACACCACGGATGGAAAAATTATATTGTGTCATCTGTGGCACATGCTGAAATTGGTTTTTCCAGCAGCTTTTCCAGAACTTTGTCTTATCTCATTCTGCTGTCCTAGTCATTAAACTTTTGGCATTCTTCTCAATATACAGTTCCAGATGCACATAAGATATTCACTCTAACTACAAGCTAGTAATTTTCTACTAGCAACTAGAATTTTTATTTTCATTGCCTTTTCGAATTATTGAGCACTGAAGATTATCTAGTTACTGATTCAAACGTGCCAGACTTCCTGTGTTATACTGGAGTGATTTGCTGCACATGACTGAAGTTCAGATCATGTCTTCTCAAGCTTTGCCTGTTTGTTTGTGTCTTACATCTGAGGAACTTTGTGATTCCACTCTGAGTAATTGGATCTGTACAAAAAATACCGAACTAGAGAAAGCAGAATGGTTACTCAAAGTTTGTGTTACTACTCAAAACCAAGGACTCAGAATTTCATTTTTGCAGAGTTTAAGCTTCAAATAAACACTTATTTATTGGTTGGGGTTTTTTTGTTTTCCACTCAAACCAGCAACAAACTGAGCATCAAAACTGAATAGTTTCAAAAATAAGTTTATGAAGTAACCATACTGTGATTTGTGCATTTAAGTATTGACAGTTGTTCATATTGTAATATTTATTAATTCTGATATTGATTTTAAAACAAAATTATATTATAGGTTGAGATATTTGTAATATTTGAAGAACATAATTTTCTTGTGAGAATGAAGTTTGAGTCTTGAGCTTTAACATTTTGGTTTGTGCATATGTTTTAATACATGTTAATTCACATTTTTCTTCTTTACTAACTCTTGATTGTTAAAATATTAGTGCCAGCAGCAGCACAGCTTTGTAAACTAAGTCTTTCCTTCCTTCCTTTTGGCCTAATGAAAGCCATTGATACTAGACGGTACACTGCCAAAGAACTACAACTAAATTAAAAATGAAGAGAAAAAAGTGGATTTTCACTTTTTGGCTAAATTTCCGTATCCTACTAAGCATGTTGGAGTGATTGGTATTACAAACGGTAAAACAACCCAAGCAGCGAGCATTTTCATTTTAGTAAAAACAGGTACTACAAACTACGAAAAAGAAAAAGGAGAAAGATTTGTACCTGCCTTTTGCATCTGGCATATAAAGAACTTAAGTGAAGGAGTGACTGGATCTTCAAAGCTGAAATATCCAGAAAAACTAGCTTCCTGTTTTAAGCATGAATTTGAAATATAATCCTTGAATATGAAGGAGTGGTGCTCTTTACCCTTTAATATAGAAAATCTGAGCTCTCTGGTTTTCTTTAAGTGTAACCGCTCTGAATGTGGTCTTAAAAATTGTACTCTGCAGCCTGAATAATTTTGTTTGTTGTAATGCCTCATGCATACATTTCAAAGGATACATAGAATTCATTTTTGAGTATCAAATTATAAAGGTACCAAAACAACTTTTATGGAGTAAGGTTTTCACCCAGTATCCTTAGCCAGATGTTCCATTTTGCTGTGATTCAGTTAAATTATCCATTTCCTTGCTATCCACCTTTTTATGTTGATTATCTATCACAGAGCTCCCTTACCCACATAGCTGTGTTGCTTATGTCCAATGTTTAGCTTTCAACAAACATATCAATATGAAAATCATTGTGCCTCATTCAAATTAAATGTTTTACTCATAGGAATCTATTTTATGAAATATTTTTATATTTTCAGCTATGCTAATAAGCTCCCTCTGACATTACTATTCAATGCTGCACACAGAAAAAAAGCCTTATTTCTTCTACTGAAAAGTAATTATGAGATTCATAAAGCTGTTATTCATGGTCAAACCCTGTGCAAATGGAAATAGAGGAGAAGAAACCTCTTTGTTAAGGCTATTTGTCATGGGCTGGGGAATTTTCCCCCAAGCAGTCCTCTAATAACTTTGCTTGGATTGTGGGTATTTCTGCGTGACCAGGTTGCAGACTACACAGTGAGTCTCTAATTCCTGAAACAATGTGAGGTTAATTGTATCCCTGCATATGACAGTATCACAGTATTAGCAAGGTTGGAAGAGACCTTGGAGATCATCGAGTCCAACCTGTAACCCAACACCAACCCATTGTCTGAACCATGGCAGAAATTGCCTCATCCAGCCTACTCTTAAACACCACCAGGGATGGCGACTCCACCACCTCCCTGGGCAGACCATTTCAATGAGCGATCACTCTCTCTGATATGTAGTAGGCAAGAGGCAATGAAGAACATTCTGAAAACGATTGTGGAGCGGTTTTAGCGAACACAATGAGGAACATGTGTTTAAGAAAATACCCTATATCATGTATGAAATACAGTATATCCCTGCTGCATTGCGACCCCTCCATTATGACCCTGAGGATTTGTGAGGAAAATTTCTCACAATTCTATTTCAAGGATCTGCAAGGTTCTGTGGCTGACACATGCACAGTGCCTCTGCTTCGCCATGGGGCAGTGCCGGCTCTCCCTGTGGGGTGGGACAGGGCGTCATGCGCAGGGAGGGCACGTGGTTTCTCTGGCTCACTGTGGCGTTTAGAGCCCCGTGGCACCATTCCCCAGTCCCTGACCCAGTCCTATGTGTCTCCGTGCCCAGTCCTTACAGTGGAAGTGTCACACTGCAGTATGCCCCAGGTGGCCGCTGAGACCTACTAGAAGAATGACAAGCAGAGTTCAGGGACGCCCCTTCCCCGCTGTGGAGGCAGGTGTCCTGGTTTTAGGTTTTTTGCTGCTTTGGCAGCGAGGGGGTTAACAGCTCAGTTCTTGCCTGGACCTCACCTCTNCTGGTGTACCCCTACCCTATATTCCCCCTTTGTCTCCTGGTGAAAAAAGGGGTGGGGGGGAAAAGGTTGCCTTTTAAATGATTCTTCCTTTGCAGTTCTGATCCTGCTAGTTAGTAAATAAATCCTTTATATTCTTTATTTATAGTGTGCCTTGCTTTTTTGCCTGTGACCAGTTTTATTTTCCAGTTTTTCTCCTCCGGGAGAGGTTGTGTGGAATCTCTGGCATCCAGTCAGAGTCAAACCACGACAGCAGGGCAAGCATGCGTGGTGGCAGCAGCCAGGAGACGGCTGCAGAAGCAGCTGGGAGGGTAAGTGGTGGGATGTGCCCACCCCGCGTCCCTGCTGCACTGACAGCCCTGATGGGCTGGGACGATGTCGGACCAGGATGGCGTGGGGCCGGCCACCGGGGACAGGGAGTGGGGGAGGAGTGGCGTGAGGTTTGCTCTGCTGTTGGGGCCATGTGAGCATGTGCAGTCGCAGCAGCCCAGCCCTGGCAGAAACTGTGGAAGCGGCAGTGTGGCTGAAGAGAAGTCTAGGGATTCTTGGGGGGCGTTTCCCAAGGCAGAGAAGGTGCAGAAATGCTTCCCTTTCTTCCCCTGTGCTGTGAGAGCCTGTGTGGAGGAGTCAAAGAGACTCCCCAGTGCTCCTGATTGGCTGGGGGTGGAGCAATGGGCGTGGCCTGCATGCATATTAATGACCTACACATATTTGCAAGTTTGACATTCTGCCAGACTTCTGACATGACCCATTTCTTGCAAATGAGGAGGTATAACTGCGTTGCTTCTAATGGAAGGTTATGGCACCAATTTAACATAGTATTTGAATATATGCATATATTTATTCCTTTACCAGGGATTAATTACTCAATCACAATTGTTCTGTGTATTACAAGACTTTCATAAGTTACTGTTCAACTAAATATACCCTTCAACTCTACTGTTTTGTGAAGAGTTCAAAACTGATAGTAAACTCAATATGAAAGATGTATTTTAACACAGCAGAAAACATCAAACAGATTTTATTTTAGTATGTAAAGGATAGATGAGGTAAATATAAGAGTCAACCAGATAGTTAGTAAAGGAAAAGGGTGTTGTAAAGGAAAGGGTTTTTTTTATTTTTATTTGGAAAAAAAAAGAATCAAATTAATTTTGTACCTTGACAATTACACATTTTAATGTTTTATTTTATTTTAAAAGATATTATTAGAAAAAAATGAACATTGTTGAAGTACTTCAGTTTAGAGAACTGTGTCAAATATTCGTTATACAGTCAGGCCCCAGTTTTTGTGGGTCTACGGGTCCAGGAAGGCAGTGCAAAGCCAGCAAATCACAAAGACAGCAAACTCATGAATATGCAATTAAGCCCAGCCCATCGCCCCACTCCCTCAGCTCCTGAAGGAGGAGGGCATTACTGAGGCCCCCCCACACCCTGTTCTGCCTCAAGAAAGCGAAGGAGATACCTTTTTCTCCTTCCTGGCTGTGGAATCCTGGCTTTTGACTGGAGCTGCTTTTCTGAGTACAGAAACCATGCAGGAGCTGGCGATGTCCCCCCAGTGGAGCCATGTGGGGTGGAGCCTCCTGCCACTGCTCTTTATTCCCTGCCTCACCTGTGCTGGGGCTTATCAGGGTTGCTGGCTGTTGATGTGTGTCTCTTGTGTTCACTGTGCCGCTCTGACAAACCTGGGGCATCTCGCCCTGGGCATCTCGCCCTGGACCACTGTCCTGTGCCACTCTGGAGTGGGAGTCTGTGACAGGAGGGTTGAGGAATGGCAGTGGTGCTGGGCATGATGATGTGGGCATGGGTACCCTGGTACTCTGCGACAAAAGCCACAGTTGTGTGGGTTGGTATGTGCTCTCTGATCTGAGTGGGCTAACATAGTCGCTGCTGTCAAATGTATAGGAATAGGCGATGGTGTGTTTGACCTTGACGAGAAGAAACTGTGTCCCTGAAGACTTGTGGCAAACATGCTTCATGGTTCAGGAGACAGTGAAATGAGGCTTTAACTCTGTAGTTTGACTTTTTTATCTGATGTATTGCATTGTATTGTATATTGTGCTAGTACTTTGCCAACCAATCATAGAGTTAGGAACAGCTCGTGAACAGGAGGTCTGAACCAATGATTTTACTTCGCTATTCACATGGACAACTTAGAAACATATAAAAGAGCTTGAATAAGCAATAAAATGTTTCTGGTTTGCACTTGCATCTGGAGACTGTGCCTCTTTGTAGCTACACAAACAGGCTGCAATACACCTTGTCAGCACTCAGGAGAGGGCTATGACTCAAGCAAGGTTGTGACACAGGTGCCAGTCCAGAGCACACAGTCGCCTTTCTTTTGTTTGTGGGAGAGGTGTTCTGTTTGGGTTTTTTTTTCCAGAAATGCAACAGCGCTGAGTAGAGGCTTTTACCCTATTTTGATTTCTCTTTAATAAATTTTCATTATTAATTTGTGGCAGGGGTGGCCATGCAGGCACAGCTGAGCTTGGGTGCAGAGTCAGGACAGCTGCAGAGGGTCCACTCCCAGTGGTGCCCGCCTGGGACTGCTCCCAGCTCACCGCCTAGGAAGTGCACGTGGCCTTCATTACACATGTGCAGACAGCACTGGTTGCCCCCCTGGCATTGCTGGCACCTCTGATCTCTCTTTTGCCATAACGGCACTCAGTTTCCCTGAAGTGCACACAGTTAGTAGCTTCACCGCTCCCCATGCTGTGATGTTGGGTGAGGCTGCTGTTCCGCCAGCCTTAAAAAGGAAGGCAGAAGGAGAAACCTCTGCTGTGCCAAGTGGAAATGGCTTGGCAGAGAGGGAGCTGCCTTATCACATGGGGATAAGGCCCTGGCTGTGCTCTGCCCCTCTGCGAGGTCTGATGCAGCCACACTCACTGCTTCCCTGCCCTGGCTGACAGGGACACTGAGTAGAGACTCAGATGTGGCTGCAGGCATTGCCGATGCCGATGCAGCCAGGAGCTGGGGCTATCTTATTGCTGTGCAGTTGTGTTTTGTGACACAAGCAGACTGTGACGCGGCATCCTGGAATGGAGCTGGCCTTTAACTCCATGCACCATGGGCTTTCCCTGGAGCTTCACTGGTTAGGTTGACACAATGTGTAAAGCATACATACCCCTTGACCCACCAGTGACTGCCTGACCGCCTCACAGTGCTGGGGACGACTGCACTGTGTTTGCCACACAACCACCACCAGGCATCGGCAAGTGCTGAGGGGTTTGTGGCTTCGACTAGCATGGTGCAGCTTGGTGAGGTGGTCTGAGAAGGTGATAGGTTGGACTTGATGATAGCTATGGTCTTTTCCAACTTACTGATTCTGTGATTCTGTGACATAGCGCTGTCTTGCTAGCTTGGCCCAGCAGGACGGGCCGGGGCCAGTGCTGTCAGTGAATACTGTGCTGCCTTGCAACCGTTGCCTTAGCAATGGGACCAGGCTGTTCTTTAGCTAACCCTGGCACCTGAAGTGTTCCCGGGACAATGGTGTGAGTCCAAGCGTTGAGTATAGCCTTTGAAACTCCACTTTAAATGTGTGGGCTATGGCAGTGCATGCAAAGAATGCTTCCCAGAGTCTCAGCAGAGCCAAGCATGGCTCCTGCAGCACCAGTTGTCCCTGCCCACCCCTCTGCAGCTCTGTCTGCTGCCCCAGCCTGCTCCGTTCAGAGCTCCTTTCTCCCCTTCCCCTTAAATGGTGCAAATGGACAGTGCTTGTGGACTGCGGGGGGCAACAGGTGGGGCTCATTTACCAATTCATGAGCTCATTACATATTCATGAGCTGTCTTTTCTCACTACATTATCCGCGCATGCGTGGACCCTGCTTTTTTGCTGAAAAATGAATTGCAATCAATTGAAACTACAGAGATGCAGACTGCAAATAACTGAGGGCTTATTATATTGATTAAAACTTGAATTTAAATTGTGTTCTTATTTTTCTCAATGTAATGTACAAAAATGTTTTTTCTTTATGGGAAGTCTTTCAATGAGATTATCCAAAAGAAATACTACAATTGTGATCTGGTTAATTTAAAGGGATGCAATCTTTCAAATATTATAGAAGACTAAGGGTCTGGGGTCAAAAACTAGTTACTTAAAACAAAATAGTGCCCTGACGGTAAAATTAACTTAACAGCAAGAGTATATTTAGATTTTTTTTTAACTTCGTATCACCTCAGTTTTTATAGGTCTAGATTTTATACACAAATTACAGCAGGCTCTAGCCCAAAGCCACTCACCTAATGGTCTGTAGCTCAAAATTTTTCAAAGTGATTATAATGAAATAATGTAAATATTTTGTTCCTTATGTCTTTATCAGCAAAAGCCAAAATTCATCATCCTCAGGCACGTGCCTGAGATAAAGTCACTGAAAAGAATTAGTCTTTCGCTCAGTATTACACTCCTATCCTAAAACAAGTGGGGTAAATAATCAGTTAGAGTATTGTCTCTTTCTTCTTGCATTAGATGGAGACTAGAGAGAGACATTTGTTAAGGCAGGCCAGTTTCAGATGGTCAGAATAAAGAGAGATGGAACTCTCCTGAATCATCTAAGACCTTAATTTTCTTCTGGAATATCTGCTAAAGCAAGCCTAAAGCAAAACTGTTTCTCGCTTCTAATGCTTTAGCTATACACCTACAGTCAGACCGTATTACTATATTTTTGATTCTACTTTTAAAATTTAACTGTAAACTAAGATTCCTTGGTCACTACTATATTGGACATGGGTAGTCTCTTTGATTATTCCATGATTAAATCTTTGGATTTCGATCTGAAAAAACTACATCTGGCCAAATATTTTTCTACATGTTGAAAATCTTTCTTACTCAGCTGCTAAAATCCAAGGTTTGAAAACTGATTGTAACATTCTCCTCAGTTAGATTCATCCATTTTCCAAGAATTAGGATAAAAGCAAAAGGTGATGTTTTATTGGAATCTACAAGGGTAGCATTCTATATTTGAGCTGCATAATTTCCTTTCAGTAGTCTCAATTAGAGTGGTTAGAGCCAATTTAAGTACAGAGGATTAAAGTAAATTGTATGAAAAGATGGACAGATTTACTCTATTATCTATACTTGAACAGCTGCTCCAGCTCTTTCTGAAATTCTTTCCTTTAAGCTCTGTTAGAAGAGGTAATCACACTCTGAGAAAGCATGAGTTTAAAAATGGTTCACAAATATAATCTTCAAGCATTTGGAAAAGATCAGAAGCAAACTAGAACAATTAAAGAGCTTGAAATGTGAATAAATTCACGGAATAATTTGGATTGGAAAAAAATGCTGAAAGACAATCTAGTCCAACCACCTGCTCAAAGCATGACAACTACATCAGGTTGTTGAGGGCCATGCCCAGTCAAGTTTTGAATATTTGCATGGGTAAAGAGTCCACAGCCTCTCTGAGGAACCTGCTACAATGGCCATGCTGATGGTAAGAATTTTTTCCATCATTTTTTAGAATTTTATTTCCTCTAACTTGCGTCCATTGTATCTTATCTAATCACTGTCCACATCTAAGAAGAGTCAGATTCTGTATTCTGAATGCCTGTCAATCAGGTAGTTGAACACTGCAGTAAGATCCATCCTTACTCTTCTATTTGTATGATTGGGATATCCCAGTTCCCTCAGCATCTCCTCATCTGTCATGTGCTCCAGACCCCTAGCCGTCTTGGTGGCCTTTTGCTAGACTCACTAATATGTCAGTTTATTTCTTTTTATACTACAAATCCCAAACAGGATAGGGCACTCCGGATGTGCTGCTGTTAAGTGCTGAACAGAGTAGAAGGATTAGTTCTCTCAACAGGCTGGCGACAGTTCTACTCATGCAGCTCAAGATGCTCTCTGCCTTTTTTTGCTGCAAAGGTGTATTGTTAAGACATGTTCACCTTGGGGTCCACTGGGACCTCTGATCTTTGTATAGCCGGTTTCTAGCCAGGCAAACCCCTGCCTGTATTAGTGCATAGGTTATTCCCAGTATTATTCTGCTCCAGACAAAGGGTTTCACAATTTCCTTTGTTCAATCACAAAAGGACAACCTAAACCAGATATGTATTAGTACTGTGTGAAGATATAGAGGATTATACCGGTTGTATGTGTTCCTGGCATGAAAACATTTTCATTTATTCCTAGTGTTTCTTGGTATCTGTTAAACTGTACTTGACATTAGTAGGAACGTGTATGATTGTAGGATAGAAATCGTGGACTTATTTGATTTATTCACAGGTGCTAATGATTTACATTGGAACTTCAACTGCCTCTGAAACCAATATTCAAGGTGCTCCTACATCCTTGAACTGGAATCACTATACTGCCCAGATAAGCATCCTGGTATTGGATTTTCAATATTATTACTGTAAAATATCTTACTGATAATATTTCTTAAAACAGTCCTATTAAGAAATTAATGATTATTGTCTGCAAAGTCTGCTATTACTATTGTTCCTCTATTACACATTCTTTCACCATGTCTACAGCTATACAGAAAATTTAACAAACATTTCATGCTTATTTTTCAGGATTACGTTAGTAGAGGATGAAATAATGCCTCCTTTTACTGTTAAGCATGTAGAAGGTATCTGTCTAGTAAAGTCTCATCTTGGTCATCATCATGGCTAGGCTTCATGAACTAAGTTGTAGGAAGGGCTCTACCCACCCTTGCTACAAACATGCTGATGACTAACAAGGCCGATGCAGGATAGACAAGTCTGGGTGCAAAAGACACAGTGGAAAGTCCCCTTAGGTGATATTAACAAGGCACGGTTCTTTCTGCATTGCCTTTTCTCCTCGAGACTAGTTCTACGTGAGCTTTCCAAGGAGGCAGCGGTGTTATAGATGGTGTGTCTCCAAGTTTCCCTATTTGAGGCCATAGTGGACCACTGATGGTAGTCAATATGGCCAAGACTGAGGTGTTGTTTCAGGGAGTCCTTGTATCTTCTCTCTGGGACTCCTCTGTTGCAGAAGCCAGAGGTGTGTTCACCATAAAGGACAACCTTAGGGAGGCAATGATCTTCCGTCCTGAAAATGTGCCCTGCTCAGCGCAGTTGCATTTTTAATAACATGGCCTCAATCCTGGTGACCAGCAGTTCAACTATCTAGGAAGCATCATTTCTTTGGATGATAAGACTGAAAAAAGGTTAGCAAAGGCATTCAGAGCCTTTGGGAAACTTCATAAAAGAGTCTGCTGTAACAAACAGCTGAAGAAAAGTACAAAGATTAGTGTTTATAGGGCCATTATGCTGTCTACTCTTTTATATGGGTCTGAATCACGGGCCATTACCACCATCACCTGCGACTCCTTGAAGGTTTCCATCAGCATAGCCTCCATACAGTACTAAACATCCACTGGACTGATTATGTGACTAATATTACTGTCCTTGGACAGGTAGAACTCACCAATATTGGTACTTTTCACTAAATTATAGTGATGAAATTCAGGAAGATTGGCCTGGGAAGAAAGCAGATGCAGCAAAATTCATCATGCTGTCCCACAGCCCATTCCTTCAGACTATTCATCTCCTAAGAGTATCAAAAATGTGGTTTGTCATAGTTGCTGGCCATTCCATTATAATTTTATGTCTGAAGCTGAATATTGATTTGTTTCCTTTCTTGTACTATTATAGAAAAGGTGTTATAATCCACCTCTTTCAAGGTCTGCATGTGAGAAGGCAGTCTAATGAAAGACAAATTATTTTTTTTCTAATTATCTGGCCTCTGATGACATGTGATAATACCTTCCTTTTAATGTTTTTCTTTTTGAGCATCAAATTTTGTGTAGCATCATGAAGTGAGAGAGGTTTATGACGAGTTTTATTGTTGCGTAGACTTGAGTTTTTCATGTGGAAAATTGGACTACCAAAAGGAAACACCTGCTTTTGTCTTCAACACCCACAATTCTTCAGCTCTGCAATATCATTCCATTATTTCCCACGTTTCCAGTTTGTAGAACACCCAGCTGTGCTCCAAGGTCAAGACTTAGTTAAGATTCAGAAACAACTTATTACTTCAAATAATTAAGATATGGCTGGGGAGGCACACTAAAATCTAACATCACATCAAAAGAAAATGACCACTCGTGTAAATGTCACTTCAACAGGATGAAAAGCTGTATGCAGATATATTTGATCTAAAATGTATATGCAAGCCAGAACTACCTGAGTTATTCTCATAGATAAATGATACTGAGTAGATTATCATCAGATGATTAACATTTCTCTGGAAATTTATTACTGTACACAAGACAATAGTTATAATACATATGTTTCCACAAATGCTTTTCAAAAGGAAGCTATTCTTTTTCCTACATGTAAAAGAAGCTTGCCTTTACATGCACTAATCTACCCTAAGTAAAGAGGTGTGAAAAGTAGCATGGCATTAGTAAAGAACAAATGTTGATATAATCTCAAAGAGAAAAAACCTGAACAATAACTAAGTTAAAGTAAATATATACCTTAGAGTTTTGTACTTTTACCCAATTATTTAAATGGCGACAAGAAAAGCAAAGTCCTTTGCAAGTTTCCTGGTAATCTTGCCACAACCACACAACCTGCTTGGGCAGGTTTGTTCTTTCACAGTTTTCATTTTTTCAAGATTAATACAGATTTTTTTCCTGAATATTGGAGAATGAAAGAATTTTGAAGTGCATACTTTGTGTGTAGATTCCTATCTTATTCTTGTATACGATTATATTTTCGAAAAATCCTTTTTATATATAAGTTTATTGTTTTTATATAAGTCTGGTTTTTTTCAAAGTTTCACAAGAGGACAATCAGTCAGATGATTGAATTCTCGGGAAATTTTAGGTTTCATCCAACTTATTTTCCTTGAGTGAAAATACAGATAAAATATTCTGTCTGTGTAGGAGTAAGCTGAACATTGGTTTAGAATTGTGCCATATTTAATGTATAGATTTTATGCGTTTTTTTAAATCATGGTACTAGTGTTACCCTCTACAGCTATCTACACTGGNAAAACCACTTCAAAACATTTCAAATGAGTATTTCTTCAAGATTTTTTACCCAGAGAAGGATGAGAAATTCAAGTCAACTAGTCAACTTGTCAGTATGAAAAACTATATATATATATATGCTTCATATTTTCAAGGAAATATTTGAATTATTCTGTTCTGCCTCAAATATGTAGAATTCTTATTTATGCCACTTGTAGTTATTCTGCT
>WEKX01023892.1:7961-18099 GCA_013390025.1 Pitta sordida | reverse complement strand
TTGACAGACTAGAGAAATGGGCAGACTCCAACAGTATGAGGTTTAACAAGACTAAGTGCTGGGTTCTTCACTTCGGACACAACAACCCCATGCACCTCTATCGACTGGGGGAGGAGTGGCTTGAGATTAGTGAAGTGGAGAGAGACTTATATGTACTGATTGACAGGAAACTCAATATGAGCCAGCAGTGTGTCCAGGTGGCCAGGAAGACCAATGGCATCCTGGCCTGCATCAGGAACACTGTGGTCAGTCGGACCAGGGAGGTTGTCCTTCCCCTGTACTGGGCGCTGGTCAGACCACATCTTGAGTACTGTGTGCAGTTCTGGTCTCCCCAGTTTAAGAAGGATGTTGAGCTGCTTGAGAGGGTCCAGAGAAGGGCGACAAGGATGGTGAATGGACTGGAGGACAAGCCCTATGGGGAGCGAATACTGGAACTGGTGTTGTTCAACCTGGAGAAGAGGAGGTTCAGAGGTGACCTCATTGTTGTTTACAACTACCTGAGGGGAGGTTGCTGCCAGGTGGGTGTGGATCTCTTCTTTCAGGCTGACGACACCAGAACGAGAGGACAGGGCCTCAAGCTATGCCAAAGGAGGTTTAGACTGAATGTTAGGAAGAGGTTTTTCACAGAGAGAGTGATTGCTCATTGGAATGGACTGCCCAGGGAGGTGGTGGACTCGCTGTCTCTGGAGGTGTTTAAAAGAAGGCTGGATGAGGAGCTTAGTGACATGGTCTAGCTACGGGGCGTAGGGTTGGATGGTCCTGTGGGTCTCTCCTGGCTTGGAGTGGACTGTGCTCCTGTGAGGGATCTAGATTTATGTTCTGGTGTGTGCGTTCGGTCTCTGTACAGGTGTTAGATGGTGAGTTGGACTAGACGATCCTTGTGGGTCCCTTCCAACTCATAGTAGTTTGTATTTCTGTGATTCTGTGACAGAACAAATCTAAACCTTTTTCTGCTTCATGTCTGGCTGGTACTCAGTAAGAGTAATTTTTAGAAACTATTTCAAGGCTTGTTCCTCTATATACTTTTCCTACTAATCTTCTACCTTCTTTGTTACTACTGCATATGCTGTATTTATGCAGATTATCGTAGAATGGTTTTGGGTAGAAGGGGTCTTAAATACCATCTTGTTCTAATCCTCCTGCCTTACGCAGTGACATCTTCCATCAATTCTCCACTTGATACAGGTTTGGTTACATGTCACTGCCGGATTTCATCCTAATTTTTGTTCGTTTGTCCAATTTCAGTTGTTCAGTACTTCCACAGAAGGGCATTAAATGTAAAGCTGTCAGATGTGTGTTGCTGGTGTATTTCCATTTCAGCTTCTTTTCCCCTCTTTATCGAAGTATAAACATTGAATGTATTCTCCTCAAATCCTCCAAAATCTTGATATGCATGCCATGTGTGACCTCCCAAACATAGCAAATAGCTCTGTTTCACAGAGCACTCTTTAAGTCATTTTGCAGGAAACTCATTGCATCATGGTAATTTCATACTCTGTATTTCATAGTATCTTCCCCCTTTTCTGTCCTTTGTTGTGGACTGATTTTCCCCCTTCTATATAACATAAAATTCTCAAAAACATCTGCATTTTTTCATCTCTCTGGGTCTGTTATCTGTACACCTGATCCTTGCTTAAAAGTCTTCATTCAAATTTACCATTCAATTATCTCTTTTTAATGGATTGCCTACCATTATTCAATAATAATTTGCTGTTTAGGGTGTTTAGGGCGCAAATTTTACTAGTATCAACAGATGTAGAGCCATGCCCTTCTCTGGAGGATACATGTGTTTTCACTTGGGCTTTTAAAGCATCAGGGAGAGCTTTAACTCTTGCTCCATTTTACTGGTCATTTGATGTTCTTAGTGCGACTCCTGTAACTACAATGGATATTGGTAATGGATAAGTTCTAGTGTCAGTGCTTACAAGAATAGTTGTTAATCTACTGTGAAGAAAACAGTACTTCTAATAATATAGATTCAAGCTTCAATAATGGCTACACATGCTAGAATTTTTATTTTCTATGGCCATGTTTCTACAGATAGCTATAGTTCATGCAAACCCATTAAAAAAAAAAAGCTAGCACTCTGTTTTATTAAGACCCACTACTTAAAATCAAATATGGAGTTATACTGTGAGGTTGGAGTAAATTAGTATGACTGACCTTTATCACATTGTGACTTTTTCCATATCAGATTATAAAATTTTATTCTCAGTTCTTCATACTTTAATAGTCAATAAAGCGTCAGACTAGATTAGCATTTTACTTCTAATAGCAGTTAACATTTAAATAATGTAATTAATTTGTAAATAATTTTATAATATCTCACATAAAATGTAAAAAAATACTATAAAATTACAAAACAAATAATTATAATTCACTTCTTACAGTTCTTGTATATTTCTAGTCTATTTCTAGAAAATGTTGAACCCAGTAATATCAGTTTTTAACTTTTGATTTCATAGTATAAACTTGGATTGTCCATATGAAACTTTGTATTTACACATGATCAGAGATTAGTCATTAGAAATAATTCTCTCTTCTGAGTACTTATTTACACAGAATTGTATGTTGTTTTTATAAAGATACAGTAATGAAGAGCATACTTAAGAGCTTGTGGAGAGAGATTTTTCCTAAAATTGCTAAAAGACAGCTTTATGTTAATGAAGACAGTATATAAGTATATAGTATATAACTGTATACTTAAGGTATATATAGAGTATATATATAGTATATAACTATATTGAGAGGATAAGGTAGACAAAAGAACATAGAATTGTTATGGAAATGGGTCTTGCCATGTCATAGGAAAAGACTGACAATTGCTGATAATTTCATAAACTCTACCAGCAGATGAGTAACAAGAAAAGAGTTCTGAAGATGTTTAAACTGAAAAAAAGAAGCTGAGATTTTTTCCAGAGACTGAGAGATTTTACCAGGAAAAAAACCCTGGGAAACTATTACAGAAAATGGAATGGGAAGAGTCATCCTTGGCTTTTTTGTGCATGATTTCATTACATGCATGGAATAATTTCAGAAATAAAGAATTCCTTGTATTTGCACGTTTGATAAGGAGCATGTATTTTAATTATATAGAGATTAACTGCTGTAAACAACACTATTAAAACTTAGATGTGTGGACTGAGGGACTGAGAATAATGTTCAAAGCTTCATTCATGACATGATAAATGTGTCTGTATGGAGAAGATCAGTTTTTAAATGTGACATCAGACTAATCATGCTTGCAAGATTGATATTTCCTAAAAAAGTGGGTGCTTACTGTTCTTCTAATTGAAGACATATGAAGAATAAAACAGTTTGTGTATCATAATGAAAAGGTAGGGGACGGAGGGAGAAGAACTAGGAAACAAATATGTTGTGTTATGTCAGGTTATCAGGTGTTTGTTAGATGTCAAAGAAAACAAAGACATTGAAAGAAAAGGGAAGAAGCAGAGATCAGAAAGGACTAGACAAAATACAGCTAAAAAAGAAGAGAATTACTTATTGAAAGAAAACAGAAGGGTAGAATATATGCAAGCTACATAGAATTATTGTGAAAAAAAAGTTGAATGAGAGAAGTATCCCCAGAACAGACGCTGAAGGAATGAAGTTGATGAGGGCTAAATCAGAAAGATAAATTATCATTTTGTCAGTATGGTGATGAGAACATCAATTAGAAACCAGCAGATATGGACAGGAAGGAATTACTAGAGCAGATAACATAGTCTACTAGCACAGAAAGACTTTTAAAATATGGAGGAGATATTTAAGCAATATCTACTGATAACTTCAAAATAAAATAAATACATATTACTATCAGAGGTATTCATTTGCACTTATTGAAGAAAAATACTCAGTTTATCCTCAGCTATGTGTATCTTGAAAGGAATTTGTGTTAGCACTTCCAATAAGATTTTCATAAGCTCTTTTTGCTAATAGAGTGCTAAATACATCCAGAACAGTATTCCCGTTCACATGAATACTCTCAAACTTGGACTATACTAAATTCATCTTAAATTCTTTGTTAAATCTATGAAGGCTATTGTGCTTAAAAAAACCCAAACCAAAACAAAACAAAAACCAGTCAAAACCCCAAAACTCCCAACCCTCTCAATGATATATCAGTAACAGTATTTAGTATATGTTAGGATTTTTCTTATGAGTTCTTGACTGTCTTTGTCAACATCAGTAGCTTTACATATTCTAATCAACAACCATGACAGCTATAATTAAACAATAAATAATATGTCCTTGATCCCCACAGAATGAACAGTCCCATCAGTGGATTAGCGACACAGTGATCCTCTGCATATTCGTGATCCACAATTTCCTGGATCCGAATAGTTGCAGGTGATTTTTCAGCCGGTAGCACGACCTTGGTGCATGTGCAGAATGTACCACGGACACATCAGCTCATGAATATATAATGACCTTATGAATATATAAGTGCCCCCCCCCCGCTGTCACTGCCCACCAGAGTTGTCAAACATGCTTCATTCTCACTGTTTAAGAGAAAGGGGAGTCAATCCCATCTCATTGAAGCTGGGAGCACTGCCGCATGGCCGGCACAAAGGCATTGGGGCCATGCCGGCACTTCCGGGCAAGACGGCGCGGCACAGCTCCTAACCAGGGGATGACGGGGGACGGTTGCCGCCACTAATGCCAGCCTTGGGGTGGTGGAGGATCGGAGATTTAAACCCCAGGCGGCTGGGAGCAGAGCCACTGACTCGGCACTGTGTTTCAGCTCTGCCAGCACCGGCAGAACACGGGCGGCATAGCTCAGTGTGCCCCGATGCCAGCAGCATGGACTCCTGATGTCAGAGTTAAAACTCTGTGCTGGCACCAGAACCCCCCTCATTGCCCAAAATAAAAACTTCCCTTGTAGGTTTTGAGGGGCAGAGAGGGTGTGGAGGGAAGGTAGGAGAGGGAAGGGGAAAGCTGTGGGCTGAGCAGGAGGCACAGGGACAAGTGAGGCTGAGGGGGCTCCCAGCACAGGTCGCATCTGTTGTCTGGTGCTCTGCCGACTCCCATCTGCCCCCGCCCTGCGCATCTGAGGAGCTGCTGCAAGAGCACATCACACAGCCACCAGCTCTTTCGCCCTACACAGCCGCTGCTGGCCCACAGTCCTGCAGACAGCCCCAGCAGGAGGCAGGAGGTGGAGCCTGGCTGCTGCCCACCGGGGATGGGGCGGCCGGATCAGCGCTGCCTGATCGCACCCACTCTTGCCAGAAAAGCTTTGCTTGGGGTTGTTACATTCCCAGAAAAAGAAACCCCAAACAAAGTAGCCCCTTTTAACAGCAGGAACTGTCCCAGCCTGTTGAGCTGTCACTCCCGTCGCACAGTGCTATGGTACCCACAGTGTCACCCCAGCCAGCACCGAACTCATTCCCCAAGCCACCCCCAGAGGCCTGCTCTGGAGAGGCGTGCCACCTCTGCCATGTTTGAACACAAGAGACACACATCAGCAACCAGGAACCCCAATAAAACTGAGCACAGACGCTGCAGAGAAAGGACAGAGGCTCCTCACCCGCTCAGATCCACGGGAGGGCTGGGCACAGCTTCCCAGCTCCCAGTCAGTTTCTGTGCTTGGAAAAGCAGCTCTCTCCCTGGAGCTGGAATGTGGCAAAAGGCGTTTCCTCTACTTTAGTTAGGCATTACAGAGGGAGCCGTGCTCTCAGGACCATCCTCCAGACCTTATTAGGGGAGAGGTCATGGCTACGGGCGTGGCGTACTTGAATACTTAGTGGGTTTGCTATCCTTGCAGATTCCACAACTCGCGTGAAGAGGGCCAGACCTAACAGCCCACAAGTAATGGGAAGCTACTGTACTTTAGCACAAAACCTTTAATTCCTAGTGGCTGAACTTTTTGTACACCATTATTAGAGGTCTGTCACAATGTAGTTCTTTCAAATTGCCTGAATTGCACAGACTTTTTTTATATAGGAAGTTATATAAAGTTACATACTCATTTTCTATGACAGGTACCAGATGCAAATTTTGAGACATGTATTTGTGTAAATTGTTCCAATGGCTTGTGGATCAAAATACCTCACTTTGTTCAGAAACTGCCAGAAATAGTTTCTGAGCTGTGTGCACTGCCTTTGAATGATTTTCTTATTTTTAACTCTTCCATGATTTTTTCATCAGGCCAGAAAAAATTCTCTCCAACAATATTAGGTGGTTGAATTAAATCCAATGTGGGATTTGTATGTGTGCCTTTCATCACCTTCTTGTCATTTGAGTTGATGCAGTGCTAAACCCAGAAGCTGCATCAAGATTACTTAAAACAGAAGCACTTGCATTTTTAAGAACCCAATCCATGATTGAAGTATGTGTTATGTAATGCTACTTTACATCAGAGTTACAGAGAGAAACCTACTAATGTGTCTCCTCCAGTATAACAAGAAATCAATGTATCTGTTAACACCAGTTTCCCTGAGCCCAGTGAGTACCTAAGTGCTGTAAATTTGAAAATGTGAAATCTTGTGAGGAAGGAAAGAATAGGAGAAAAGAGTTTACTTCTGGGAAATAACTAAGAAATACAGAAAGATTAATTCTTCATTGGTGTGTATCTGGAGCTGTTTCTAGAACGTTTCTAGCTGTTTCTGGGCCCCTTCCGGCTCGGAGTAGCCTGCTAGACTGTGAGGGATCTAGGTTGGTGTTACGCTATGGGATGTGCTCTCGGTCTCTGTACGGGTGTTAGATGGTGAGTTGGACTAGATGATCCTTGTGGGTCCCTTCCAACTCATAATATTCTGTGATTCTGTGATAGAATAAGGGACATAGAAGAGGAATGACTAAGCTCGATGAGTCATCTATATCCAATTGGTCATTAATAAAAGTATATAACATCTGAAAATCAGTTTTGAATAAAATAAAAAATAAAATATTATATATCCTGATCTGAGAAGCTTCCAATTTAGAAAAAATACGGGTGTAAAATAACACAAAAATTATCAAATTATCAAAATTTATCAAAGTATCAAATTATCTTCTTGTCATGGGTTAGTGTTTGAGACAGTTTCCAATATGTACCTGTTTGTGAATTTCTTTCCATTTTCTCCTCTGGGTGAATTCAGGCAAATGGGGTTTTTTTTGTCATCAGAGGTGCACGCAGTATCTGTCCCCCCCCGCCTGGACCATGACGGTGAGTGGGGGCTGGCAGGCACCACCTGGCTGTGTGGCCTTGGCGGGGCAGTGACCATCACAACATGGAAATCTGTGTGGCGAGCACCATTCTCTGGGCCAATGGGGTGGGCAGCTCTTCCAGTGGCTGTGGATGAGAGGCTATATCAATTCTGAGTGTACACAGCGACCCACAACTTCCAGTGTGTGGCTCTGCACAAATGAAGTGGCATCACTGAAGTCAGACCATGTGGCTGCGGCTGGGGGCAGCCATGCTGCCAAACCCCTCTTCCGTCTCTCACCAGAAGTGTCCACAAAACTCTTGTATTTCCAGCCATGACAACTGTACTCAACTGCTGATTGGTGAAAGAGTGAGAGCAGAAGCAGAGCAGAAGCAGAGTGGGGATGGGGAAAGTTTTTTAAACCCAGCAGGCAGCAAGCTCCCTTTTATTTTTCCCTCCCTTCCTGATGGAGAAAATGGAGACATAGACTTTCTCATGACCTCTCCCTGTCAGCAGACACAACAGGCATGGAGCAGCTTCCAGCAGTGTGATCAGCACTCAACCCACCTCTTCTACATACTCAACAGAAAAAGGACAGTTTTGAAACATTTTTTTTCTTTCTTTCTCCCTATCAGTTTGTTTTATTACATCCATTTTATTACTACTATTTCTTCCCCCTTTTTTTTGCCCCTTCCCCCTCCCCTCCCTCTCTAACCTCTTGGTTAGGAGGGAGTGGGAAATACAATTTTATATATATATATGTATCAATATACAAGAAGATGAATGAAGACTTTTCTTTTTTTTTTCCCTAATCACCCCACCTAGTGTTATATTTTACATAATTTTAAAAAAAACCCATAACTGTCTTCTATAGACAAAGACACTTCTGTGACTTAAGTTTGCTTTTTAAAATGATCTTTTAGTTGAATTTCTAACAGTATGCAAGTTTTTATAGGATGTTCAAAATAGATATTAGCACCAAATGGAGAAAAAATAATTCTATTTCCTACATACTTTTTCGCAGGCATAGTGATTGGAAATAAATTAACAATTTGCATAGAAAAAGGATGCAGCAACCACTCACCCATACAAAAGTATTATTGAAAATATATGAAACTATACCCACTCAATTTAAGTTTACATGGCATGCTACCCAGCCATTTTATGACTCTCTGTTTTTTGAAAAACACTTTATTTTTCTTCACATTGAAGATGAAATATATAAATATGTATTTTGCAGTTTAAAATACATAGACACAGAAATATCTCAGAAACATATTCAGCTGAAATGAAATTTCTTTCATGTTATATTTTACTTGAAAATTTTGAAATAAATGAAGAAAAGCCAAATATAGTGTCTTGAAGAATAAGATATTGATTTGTTTTCTATGGATTATGCAAGTTGCTTCTAGGCAGTAAAGGGATGCAATTAAAAATAAATTGTTAACACAGTTCTCTGTATATTTTGTTTCAAGTTATGCAAAACTAAAGAAGGATTACTCTGAATAAAAGCTTGTTTTCTCAATTCATAAGAAAAATGTTTTCTTAGAACAGAATCATGCAAGAATGAATTTAGAACATCTGAATTTGGAGAAAAATAAGTAAGATGGTAACAAGAGAAAAAAAGGATAACATTTTAGGGAAGATTTCAGAATGAGCCTAACCCTATATATATGGAATATCAGTGCCTGTAGGAATTATCTTCTCACAGTACCTGTGGGAAGACTGAAGCTGCCAAAGGCAGGAAACTATGACTCTACAAGGGAATAAAACAAAATCCATTACGAGAGTACATGTGTCAAAGTGGAAGGATAAATATCCAAGATCTAGGACAACGAAAAGAGGAAAAATTCAGATTATGAACTAGAGAGGTTTGAAAGAGTGCATTAGGCTTAGATAATGAGCAGTGACCCAGCAGGGGAGGAAAAGGAGAGAAATCAAACCAGCAGGAGGAATGTGGATAAGTGAAGAGGGTCAAAGTGAGAGCTGGATATGAAGATTGTCAAAAGGTATAAAAATAACAAGAGTTCACTAGAAAGAAAAAGGTCTGAGATGGAAAAATAAAAATAGCCTGGGTAATTATGAGATGCAGTATTGGAAAATGAGGCAGATATGAACTAAAAGCATGGCTAAAACATCCTTAAATGAAGGAGGAAAGCATTTATAGGGTTGAATATACAGGAAAATAACCCCAGTTCCCACAGTCGCTCCCCATAGGGCTTGTTCTCCAGTCCTTTCACCATCCTTGTCGACCATCTCCAGACCCTCTCAAGCAGCTCAACATCCTTCTTAAACTGGGCAGACCAGAACTGCACACAGCATTCAAGATGTGGTCTGACCAGCGCCGAGTACAGGGGAAGGATAACTTCCCTACTCCAACTGACCACACTGTTCCTGATGCAGGCCAGGATGCCATTGGCCTTCTTAACCACCTGGGCACACTGTTGGCTCATATTAAGTTTCTTGTCAACCATAACTCCTAAATCCCTCTCCATTTCACCACTCTCCAGCCATTCATCCCCCAGCCGATGGCAAGGCATGGGGTTGTTATGCACAAAGTGAAGAACTCGGCAGTTCGACTTGTTAAGTCTCATATTATTGGAATCTGCCCACTTCTCCAGCATATCAAGGTCCCTCTGGAGGGCCCTTCTACCCTCTAGAACTTTGACATTTGCCTCCAGCTTGGTATCATCCTCAAACTTGCTGATAATGGACTAAATTCCCTTGTACATAACGTCAATAAAGATATTGGACAGTGCCGGGCCTAAGATTGATCCCTGTGGGGACTCCACTAGTGACTGGTAGCCAGGTGGATGTGGCACTATTATCATCCAATCCACACTCTGAGATTTTCTCCTGAAGCTTACCATGGAAAACCATATCAAAGGCTTTGCTAAGAACCAAGTACACAACATCCACTGCCTTTTTTTGTCAACCAAGTGAGCCACTATTTCATAAAAGGAGATCAGGTTGGTCAGGCATGACCTATCTCTCCTAAATCCATGCTGACT
>WEKX01023891.1:0-14125 GCA_013390025.1 Pitta sordida | reverse complement strand
CAAATCTAGGATTGTAAGACCTGTCGCAGGTCCTACTCAACCATTATCCTGCTCCAGCGGCATCCCTGACC
This sequence comes from Pitta sordida, assembly GCA_013390025.1. Taxonomy (NCBI): domain Eukaryota; kingdom Metazoa; phylum Chordata; class Aves; order Passeriformes; family Pittidae; genus Pitta; species Pitta sordida. The sequence goes on along the minus strand of WEKX01023891.1, from coordinate 14,054 downwards.
CAGTGATTCTCTACTGAATTTTGTTTACATTTTTGTTTAAATTCACTGGGGGTGAGCAGCAGGGACAAGTTTTCATCCCAGCAGCTGGGTCTCCTTCTCAAGCAGCATTGCCTGGTCAGGATAGGTGAAGCTGCTTTCTCTCTGGGCACACCTGTGGGGCAGAACCCCCTCCCTATAGGACAGGGGCAGTGTCCCACTGGCTCCGCTGCCTCTTCCAAGGCACTGCCAGCACAGTGTGGCCAGGAGCAGCCGCACCCAGGCACTCCGATCAGCGAGTCCGAGCTAGCGTGGGCTGCAAGAGCAGTGTGCCAGTGGTCTGTGCAGTGGCTTGGGGGGGGGGGGGGGGAAAAAAATTGCATACTCATGACTGCCTCCTTTGAATATTCATGAGTGTCAGGCCATGCGTGCACAGTTGCAAAATGGGCCTCCTTAACCACGGAAAAATCACGCCACGAAGAGGTGAAGCCACTGTCTGGTGACGCGAAGCGGAGAGGGCTGACTGTATGACCTACTTTCTGTAAATATGTGTTTATTGCAATCACTCCACAGTGAAAGGTCATACAATGCACTGAAGACTTTTATCCTATTAGTTCCTCCACGGAGGTGTAACAGAATAAAACAAATCAAAGATTCTTGAGCATGTGTTTGGACAGTGCCCAGTGAATTTAGAACAGGTGTTTGCTACAGTAAGCATATTAGAAACCTTTTGTTTCTGCAGTTGATGTCTCCCCCATATGAAAAATGGTTTTTAGGATTTTTTATTACTTTACTTAGAAGAGGTGATGAAATTCTTGAATAGTAGAGTCACTCACTGAACTTTAAGGAGGTGAATTTTGAAAAGGACGTCACCTTGGTCCTCAAGATTTTAGTCAATCTCTAGTAATAAGGATCAAGGGACAGCTTATTCTGGCTTAAACTTCCTCTTGTACATCTAACAATTATCATTACCAACTGGAGACACTGTCAGGTAGACCTCAAGGCTGATTTGGCATGACAAATGGTGTCCTTCTGTGTATCTGTATTGAATAGGGAACTAGGTAGGTGTCTTGGTTTTACAGATGGCAGTTATGGTTTATTTTATTAAATTATATAAAATAGAATGTTAGGCAGAATGGACTGAGGGGAAAAAAAACCCCACTTTTATTTATCTACCTACATACATATGTGTATGTAAATGTTTCCCACTACCTCCTAACGGAGAGGACAGAGAGGAACGGAAAAGGGGGTGGGACAAAAAAAGGAGAAGGGGAAAAAAAAACTTTAAACGGAGAGAGTAAAACAAAGTGATGGGGAAAAGGAAAAAAACATTGTTTTAAAACTGCCCTTTTCCCGTGGAAGAGGTAGATGAGTGCCTAGCACGACGCTGGAAGCCGTTGCACGGCTGTTGTGCCTCCTAGCAGGGAACGGCGGCGGGTGCACTATGTTTCAGCTCCCTCAAACACGAAAGGCAAAGGCGGCGAGAAAGAACGACCTCACCGCACGCTGGGTTTAAAAAGCCTCGCCCTCCGCTCTGATTCTGCGCTCCTCCTTCAACCAATCAGCAGCCGAGTAGAGTTGTTGCGGCCATAAACATGAAACAGTTTGCGGCGACTTCCGGCAAAAACCGGAAGAGGTCCCCAGAGAGATGTCCGTCGCCATGTACAGTCCGTGTGGTCGACGGTCTGGCTCTAGCCGCCTCGCTGCCAGGAGTGCAGAGCCGCACGGAGCCTGGAGTGGTGGGGACCGCCGCATGCACACAACCCGCTGTCGTGCTCTTCCCGGCCGGCGGGATCCCCAGCTGCCGGGCCACCGCTCTCGCAGCCCGTCCGGCAGCAGCCAGGCAGTGCTGGAGGGGGTCCCGCTGAGCTCCGCTGCCGCCCGCTTACGGGGTCCCGGCCCCGCTGCCGGGGCTGCCGTGCTCACCGCATCTACCGGTGCCGCACCAGCTCGGAGCCGGCGGCGTCACCCCGGCTCGCCTGGTGCACCCAGTAAAGCCAAAGGAATGAAAAGGATTTTTCGACAGAAAAACAAAACAGGTCTTGTTTGTCGCAAAACTCATAACCAGAAAGTTATCCCCAACGCATAACAGTAGGTGAAAAAAAGGAAGATGCTTCGACGTCTGTAAGTGAGCTAAATGAATATAACAAACCAAAAGGTTTTAATGATTCCTTTTAATTTTTCAAAGAAATTTAACTCACTCATGTTTATAGTTTTGTGCATCTTATACTGAAGAACATTTGTGAGAAATACAAGTGTGTTTACTAAAAAAATAAGTATTCTCTCTGCCTTTTTATACGTGCAAAATTGGATGCAGGAAAGCTACTTACAGAGCTGTTTGAAATGCTGGCATAGCAAAGTGCATGCACGTCGACCTGTTTAAACAAGAATGCTACAATTCAGTTGTGATCAGTTACAAAATCTCCATATCACTTGGCATCAATGATGGCATCAAATCATTCCGTGACTAATTTTATTTTACATATAATGAAGTAAGATGCTGTTTTAAAAAATGCTGATGTACTGGATGGAGGGAATAAAATCACACTTTTTATACAGAACTGAAACTAATTTTTTACACAGAAATAAATAAGTTAAAAAGATACTGGGGTAAATACTGAAATTTATACAGAGATTTACTGATTAAATTGATAAGTGCTGTCACTGATTGTCAGTAAAGGCGCCTTTATATGAAGCTTCATATAAAAGAAATAGTATTGATACTGGCTTCTTCTATTACGCTACTGGGTGCAACACAGAAGTATGAAGATATAAATTCAGAACTGTTAGATAGGCAGAATCAGTAGTCTTTGCCTTTGGTGACTTAATAGATTTTGAGCACTGTGAGAGCAAATAATGCAGCTGGTGAGCTGCAATGTTTGAAAGACGAGGTCACAAAGACTGTCACTAATAGATGAAGGAGGTTTTGTGTAATACTAGGGCAGTAGTTAATAATTTGTTGTTTCTCTGATGACTTAGTGGCAATGGTAAAGAAATTAACAAAGCTGTGTTCCACTTGGGAAAGTGTTCTAGCTGGTAATTCACTCAAATTAAAAAAATGCTTGCTATCAGATGAGGAAAATGCTTCTCTGACCAATGCAAATGCAATCAGTCTATTGATATTAATACTGAGGTGCTTCTAGCAAAAGTTGGAAAGACAGACAGAAAAAGCATGGCTTTTTTTCCTCTTAGTGTATGATTTGGTATCTTTTCTCATTAGGAGGAAACTGGTTTAAACTTCATAACAATTGTCTTTCAGAAATTCTGCTGTCTGTTTCAAGTGTAAGAGGGTATCTTACCCATTTTAGGCATTCCAATACCCTTATAGAGTAGAGATTAGAAAGTTTAGTCTTTTTTATTACTTTAGCATGGGTATTTTTTTCTGTATTTCTTAGACCCTGTCTTCTTTCCACTGTGCTTTTTACATTAAAGAGTTTAGTGCTCCATGATGTGAAGAATGACCCCTTTGTCTCTTTCCCTCTGTTTTTTCCTTGAGCTGAGCTGCTCAAATGTGCTTTCATATGTTGATGAACTCACGGGTTTGATCACTTAAATAAGTAAAAAAAAAAGATAATGGGTTGATGAACTTGACTACACAAAAAATATCAAAAGATACTATTTAGTATAAAGGTTCCATCACTACAGATTCTTTGGAAACACTGCTGATGATAATGAATTTGTTTAGTATTCATGGAATGCTACATGCATTTCCATAGATAATACTTTTGTGAGATATAGCCCCACTTAAAATATTCCTACTAACTGAATTTGAGTAAGCAGTTTTATCAAATGATGGATTCAACTATTGCCAAGCATTCAGAGTACAATTGTTATACTTGACTAAACAGATATCTCTCTGCTATACAAGTGACCGACCTCCTGCATAAATGTGTGTAGTTTATCTCAGGTCTACTGTAATGAGGAGGTTTTGGCACTCAGCTGCATTTTCCCCTACCCCTCAGCCCCCCAATATTTTCCTTAGATACTCTCTCTTTATTAGAAATTATGGGGGAATATAGCACAAATGTTTAGGGAGTTTTTGTTTACTGTAAGTGAACTGTAAGTTCACCTTGACCCACAGGATTTTAAATTCATCATGCCGTTGAGATGATGTTCGCTTTAATTTGATTTAGAGATTGGATGTGTTGATTTTCACTGCCATCTGTGATGATCCACTCTTGGCTATAAAAGGTGATGTCATTGTAAATTGTCAAAATTAAAAGCTAGCATATACATGGATGTATAGTCTTTTCTAGGCCTTAAATATTTCTGACATAACAATGATAATTCACTGTTCAGATGGGAACTTTAATACCAAACTCTTAAATATTAGTCCCTTGATGGGCTTGCACAGACACAATCACTCCCATTTTCCAAAGTCATTTTATTAGTGTAATGTCTCTGCATGTATTTATGAATTAACAGTCAAAGAAGTATGTAATTCACTTTCAAATCAGTNGAGCACACAGGACCGGGGCAGGGACCGAGTCAGGGCTCTAAACGCCATTGCGAACTGCAGTAAATCACGTGCGGGGGAAGCCCGCCTGCCACCAGTGCGCGCGGTGGGAGCCTGCCGCTGTGGGACTGCCGCCCTCCCAGCACACAGCTTGCCTCACTTTCGTGGGGCAAGTTTTCCCCTTCAGGGACCGGGGGTATGGTGCTGCCATTGCTAGCCCCCCTCCCCGCAGGGAGGGGTGAGTCCCGCCCCACAGGCACCGCGGCACCGCCTCTCGGCAGAGCAGAGTCAAACTGCACATGCGTCAGGCAGCTGGGCTTGCGGACCGCTAAATCATATTTGCGAAAAAATTGCTTTGCAAATGGGCGAGGTCATGAAGGAGAAGTCACAATACAGAGAGGATTCACTGTATTTCTGATAAAATGTGACAGCAGATGAGCTTCACTTTGTTATATTTTGTTTACATATGGAGTGATGGAGTAAGGCCTGTGTTGTGTTTGCAGTAAGCATTTACAGTGGATGTTTAATTAACTTTCCTCCATAATGTTAATATACAGTCAGCCCTCGAATACCACAGTACTGTGGGGCTTGTTGCCCCTCCGCGTGAAGACCTCCGTCCGTGTAGAATGGCAGCTCATTAATATGCAAATTTCCCCTGGTCACTCTGCCCCTCAGGTCCAGAGCAGCTGTGGGGCATTCCCAGAAGCTCCTCGCGTGATGTGAGCGGTCAGGGGAGCGAAGGCGGTCTCCTCTGCCCCGTCCCTGCCTGGGGAGTCCTCAGGAGTCTTGAAGAAAGGGTCCCTGAGCCCATGCCACCCCTGTGGTGAGTCCTGGGCTTTGGCTACTGCCGCTGTGGCAGCTGCAGCGGGCGGAGGAGGCACCATGGGGCTGTATGTACTTCTGAGCCCTCCCCACCGTGTTGCCTCCTGGGCATGGCACAGTGGTGGCTAAGGCCAACTGTGCATAGCTCTGCCGGCACTTAAACATGCGAGAGCAGTGGCTTAGGAGGCTGCCTTGTCACCATGGTAAAACTGCCAATGGCGCACTGTCAGAGCAGCGTCCCGGTGCTGAGGAGAGGTGCTGAGGGCATGCTGCATTCTCCAGGAATTTTGCGGACTCTGGGATGCATCCTGCAACGGCCAGACTAGCAGAGTTTAAACCCATGTTTGACTCCAGCACTAAACGTATGTATTTAGGTAGAGTCAAGCCTAAAGTGAACATACTTTTTCCAGAAATTGAGCTTAAAAACTCTTGCTTTCAAAAAACCAAGTGAACTGACAAAACAAAAACCTCTGATAATGCGTAAAAACAAAAGCTTTGTAGAAAAGGTGACATAATAGCTCATGAAGCTAGAATGCATCTGGCTTTTACAGCCGGTTGGCAGATAGCCTCCATGGTAACATGGGATACAAACTGGGGACAACAGCAGAGTGGGTGTGTGCCAGCGCCTCTGTGCTCCTTTCAGCATGGGGAGAGGGAGGGTGGCAGCAAAAGAGCAGGAGGGAGCACAGCTGGGATTTCCCTTTAATTTTTTTTTTACAATCGGTCTTGGCTACATCTGAATATGGAGATGACCGAGAAGGACCCCAACCTGTAGGGTAGGCAGTGCTGCCCGAGAGATACTACTCCTCCATCTATTATGTACAGGTTTTCCGCAGCCCTTGGCCAATTTGCATCTGTAAAAGACACACGTGTTGCAGCTTAATTGTCCGTTTTGTAACCTCAGCTTTTCCACAAAGCGTTGTTACTTCTAGCACAAGGTTTGTATTGCTGGTTTCTTAGCAAGCAGGAATTTGGGTTTTTTAGCTCATTGCTTCACTGCTGAGTGCGGCAGACACGCTGGGGCGGGGTGCACAGCCTTGAGATCATGTGCCTCCAGGACTGCACACCTCCGAGGACCCCACGAGTGCATGTTTAAGCAAAGCTTGCGCCGTGCTCAGCCCCCTCACTGGCCAGGCCCCTGCCCCTGCTCAGGTGGAAGAGACCAAGCAGCTGGATGTGCCTGGCCAGCCCATCACCATGGGAACGACGCTGGCACAGTCAGTGGCCAAGGTGGCCCCACTGTCTCTCATGCGACTCTACTGGCGTGGTGCAGCCAGGAGCAGCCGTGCCCAGGTGCTCTATGCAGCGAGTCTAGGCTGGCACGGGCAGGTGCAGCCACGCCCGGGCGCTCTGAGCAGCGAGCCCAGGCCAGCGCAGGCCGGCAGACCGGTGCGCCTGTGGTCCATGCTTGGGGGTGGGGGTGGGATTTGCATGTTCATGACTGCCTACTTTGAATATTCATGAGTGTCAGGTCATGCAGGCGCAGTCGCAAACGGACCTCCCCAACTGCAGAAAGATGACGCTGCGAAGAGGGGGGCACTAAGTGGAGAGGGCTGACTAGTTCTGTTACTGGATATTTCTATTACACAATAGCTGACAGTACAGCCAGTACAGTATAGAGGGGGAAAAATGGCCCTTCATTATCAAACCACTATATTTGCAAGAGCTCACTGCCAAGAGACTTTTAAAAGCAGTCAAACAATAAATTAATTAGAATTCCAAAATGAGCTATGAGGGGCCAAACCTTGATCCCACTGAAATCATTAGCTCATGTACTGAATAGTGCTAGTGTTTTCCCCTGAAAACTGTTCAAATATCTTTGGTTCAAGAAAAATAGCAGACTGTTACTGCAGATCTAACCTTCATTAAATTTCCTATACACTTAAATCTTTGTATGAATTGGGAAATAGGTTTTGTTTGAACTGAGTACTACTTATGTTTGATTTTGAAAATTATTTTTAAGGTTGTATTCTCTCCAGTTGCTATTTTTCTCAGGGAATATAAGTGCAGCAAGTAAACTCCCATATATATATAAATATATGTAATACATAGATATATACACTCTCATGGAGACCAGGTAACCAAGTGGGTGCCAGCTGTACTTCTTATTTCAAAGGTTGCAGGTTCAACATGACTAAGCTCAGTTTTCAGTAAACTTTCTATTTGCTTCTCCACAAGGTATGACACATAAAATTCAGCCAAGGTTAAAAAATGTCTGTTTGCACATGCAATTATATGGAGTCTATACCTCCGTGCATAACACAGAGTAGAAGAGCAGGAGCAGTTAGCACAGATACATCTTTATCTAAGTGCAAAACTGTATAATGTTTAACAAAACTTGGGTAACTTTCTGGTTCTTGAAAAAGAGGAGGAGAATACTGAAAGTCTGAGCAGCTTATAGTCTGGGAAAGGGTTAGGTCTGTGGAAGGTTACAGTAAACAAGTTCTACTTGATCCTGTGTTTAACTTGCCCAATAGAGATATAATACTACGGAGTAAGAGGAGTAAGAGGGGTGCCAAACATGGTTTGACTTCCAGATATGTACAGCTTCCACGTATCTTGTCTACTCAATACTGATGTCAAATTTTCATGCTTGCTCATACATGAAGGGATGATACATGAGATAAAGAGAAGTGCAGCTAAACACGTGTCCTATGTATGTTATTTTAGGAGTATGTGTGGGCAAGGGAAGTAATTACTTGTGGAAATAAAACCTATTGGCTTTCACAGATTCCTTTTTGTGGTCCAAGAGAATAGACTTCGTTTTGCAAGTAGGATTATAGAGAACAAAATGCTCTGTATCCACAAAGACCAGAAATTACGAGGCAAACACATCTCATTGCGGAGTTTTCCTCAACAGACAGATGTTTCCATGGTTGGAGACATTCTCTGTGGAGAAAGCAGCCTGGCAAAAATGATAAAGATGCAATGCATTTGCAACTGCACAGGAATATTGTGTGTCTCTATGCAGACTGGAGGTGAGGCAAATGAGTATTACTCACTTCATTGAGAGAGGCCTGATACAGAGTACAATTAACCTACACTAATATTCAGACAGGGTCTCTCTGGTATACCTATCACTTGATTGAAAGAAAACAATCCAACCCAGAACTTATAATGTGAAAAAAGATTGAAACGATCAATCAATTGGTCCTTCTAATATTCTCTGTTTAAAAGGGTGGCTGGTTAAAGGGTGAAATCTAGTGTACAAAATTAAAACAAGAAACTTAAGCTGTTGGTGGAATTAAGGCCCACAGAGTCTCAAATGTGAGAATTGGGAGACTTGAATAGGCCAATTCTCTTATTTTCAAAGTACAAAGCTTTTTTTTTGATTTTTTAAGGGGAGTTATGATTGCTTTTATTAAAATCTTTATGCTATGCAAGGTTGTGTGTTTTTGAAATACTTGATTTTTTTTTCAAGTTTTGGAAGCAAGGATGTTTTAATATTAATAATGTGCCAAACATCTTTATGGAGTGCAACTTATGCATACTTGCCAGGTCTGGAGTCAGTTTGGAGTACTTTGTCCAATTGTTCAGGATGATCAGAATTCCGAAGACAACATTTTAGGCTGAGTGATGGTACAAAACATGAGAATAAAAATTGTCAGAACTGGCACTGCCAACCACAGTACTTTAGGCCCTAATGCTTCAAAAAGTAGATAATTTTGAAAGGACTTTTTTTTCCCTATGTGTGGGCTCTTGTGCTAATCTGAAACGTGCAGTAATATATGTGAAGGTGATTTTGGCTGCAGACCACTGGACTAAAAGCCAAGGATTTATTGTTTGTCTGCTTAAATAAAAATCTCCTACCTCTTTATGTAGCATACAAACACAAAAGAGCAACAGATATCTGCTGAACAGTGAGTATATGTGTGTGTGCAAGGAATTACAGGAGAAACAATTACATTTACTTGACAGCATATATGAGCGTCTTCATTTTCTACAGTGCTTATTGACTCACAGAGGGAGTAATTCTATATCTAGCTTTTAACGTATTCCTTTAAGATATTGGCTTGCTCATACTTTAGAAACATTAAGGTTCCCCCACTCAGCTAAACAATGACCAGATATAAATGAGGTGCTTATACACGTGTGAAAGAAAAAAAAACCATTTTGCTTAATGTTCATGTCTGATCCAGACTGTCTGGGTTTCACAAATGTTACACAGTTTATGCCAGATTACTGGGTTAGAAAGCAACTCATCAAATGTCTGCTGCTAGAGAGACTGCAGCATCTGCAGAATTATTCATGCTGGGGGCTGGGGGCTAGGGGCAGCTGGGCTCTCACATCTAACTACTGCGGAGTATTCCCTTCCATAATAGCCAAAGCAACTTGGGTTCTCCTGACACTTCTTTTTCACAGACTCAGTAGAACTGTTTTTCCAACCAGTGATCTGGAGAGGGCAGAAATATTCTGGTATGGTTTGAGACCAGATAGGTCTTTAAACTTTGAGATGAAATTGTGCTTATGTGCTTCAGGACAAAAAATATGTGAGGGACAGGAAGCACTGAAGCAGTTTCCACCTCCCTCAAATATCCCTGTTGTCTTTTAAGTCACTAAAGTGATGTGGCTGACACAATGACAAAATGTTTTGACATTACTTTGGAGAATGGACTCCAGTTCTGTAATGGGTCTTAGTCTGGAAATTTGAAAGTTTCATTGTTAAGGACAGCAATTACTCAGTTGCTTTTCCTGACTCTACTGCAAACACTTGGGAGAGAAATGATGTGCTTTACATGAACACAGCCAGGGATCATTTTGCTCATTTCCTGAATAGAAGGGAAATTTAAACAATATTTGGCTTAGAAGCAAAAAACTCTTAGTACATCTGGAAACAAATATGAAAGCCTCCTCAAAGAGCTCCAAAAAAAGTGTGAAGGAAATGAACTTCATCCTATGATGATCAGAAAGGATATCATAGGACATGCTGAAGAATTAATGAAACATACTTCAAGAACCAAGGCCGTGTGACAGGAGGCTGGTTATAACCAGATTTTCTCAGTAAAATATTGAAGGCCATTTCTTCCTACTCATTTACGTTGACTTACTACAGAGCACTTTAGAAAGACTAAGAGACTAATTGGTACTGACGAGGCTGTGACTACGGAGTGCAATAGACGGTAGTAGTGTGAAATTTCTTCAGAGAAAAATCTGTTCAGAAAGTGTAAATCAAATAGAGTTGACCCAGAAACAGGCATTTTAGTAAAGCTGACATCTTTCAAACACCATTTCATACATTTAAAAATCTGTTTTAAAAACAGAATTGTTTTAAAAATATCAAAATGACATATCACACAATTTTATTTATTTTTACTTTGAAAAGGCTTTCAGTAATGTTAAAATATTGTAATGTTTATACAAATATTTGGTGGATTGGAATGTGACCACACATTTTTTACCAAAACAGCTTTCCCCTCTGCATGGCCCTTATAGATAATTTCTGAATTTCAGTTCTTTCTTCTCAATCTGTATTGGGAATGAAAGACAGAAAAGAAGGGGAAAAAAAAAAAGGAAAAAAAAAAAGAAAGGGGAGGAAAAAAAGAAAGGGAAAAAAAATGAGGTTAGGTGGAAATTCATTCTTTACCAATTTCTTCTGTGTGATTCAGTTGCTGGTCTTGCACACATACTTGTTTGTATTTTGCAAATACACCCAGGTAGTACCCTGCTACTCATCAGCTATTCAGACAGAAATAGAAAAAGCATCTAGACCAGCAGTAAGGCTTAGTCATGTTTCTTCAGGTCTTAGGTGAGCTTAAAGTAGGGCTGAGTCATCAAAACACTGAACGGAATGCACTGAAGCACAGAGGGAGCACTGTGTTCTTTGACTAGAGTTGGGTGGGGGCAGCTTCCTCACTGCTCAGATTAGAGGAGAATTCTGCTCCTACTTTAGGCATGGTCTTTCCCAAGGCTAACCTGAGATGATTCAGTTGATCACCATCCCTGCCAGAGGGCTGTGCATTGTGCATGAAGGCAGAACATTCAAAATTAACTAGTCTCACCCGAGTAACTTGTTTCAAAGCTGTCATTATTGTGAATATTAACTAGTTTTTAGCCTCATGTTATAATGATCAGCATATAATGTTGAAATAGAGGTGTGAAAGATCACAGCCTTAAGTGAGGTAAAATCTCCTTGAAATCTAAAATAAGTCTTTAGGAAATAATGAAAATATTCCAGCACAGCACATGCGTTGTGTTCCGTTTTATACACGAAACAATATTGTTATAATAATTTTTTTGAACACACTAGATTATGACTAGGGAAAGAGATGGGACTTCACACACAGAATTGTGTGTGAAAATTTAAAAAAAGTATTTACTGTTTTCAGAATCAGTACACTAGAGAGTATACACAAATCACTGAATTTCTCAGTCACTCAGCCTTATTCTCCATTCTAGGAAGCAGATTTCCAGATTTTTCCAAGTCCTGAGCTGTGCTGAAATGTTGGAAGGTACTTTGCTAATCTGTATGATATCAAAGTTTATTGTGCAACTTCAGGGTTCATTAGGTTATCTTTTATTTGGTGATGGGTGAACTGTGACAAATTCAGAGATCTGAGTGACTCAGAAGAGATCTGCAATGGTTAACATTCTTTCCAGACAAATTTATTAACTGCAAGATATGCAACAGAGCATTAAATACAGTGAATTCAATGTAGTGGCATTGTACACCAAAAGCAGCACTGTGAATAGGACATAAATGTGAATCCTATGTATTACTACTTGGGATTTACATATTATCACAATTTTTCTTTTAAATTTTCCATTAAATTTCAGTAAATATATGAGGTTTTAGTACTTAATTGGCAATTCAGTGCATGAGAGAACTGCAGAAGAGACAAAAAGAAATAGAAGATCATTCTAGACTCATTATTGAATAAAAAAGATAATGATAAAGTGATATACTTTAAAACCAACTATTTTATTCTTGACCTGACCTAGAATCTTCCTGAACCTATCTTCCTAAACTGAACCTTATCTGCCTAATGGAATAATTAAATGGATATTTCTAGCTAGAATGTTTTACATTATATCACAGTGTTTTAACAGTTCACTATGTCTAGGAATGACTCTGACCATTCCTAATTTTTCCGGAAGGAGGAAATTTCTCTGGGTTTTGTTTTTTTTTTTTTTTTTATATTGGCACAAGCAGGAATGTTTGAAGTCACCTAGGATTTTCAAAACAGTGAAGATGAAAATGCTGTGAAGCTGTGAAACAGACAGTACAGTATGTGAAGCTGGTAATTTTGTTCATGGTGTGTACAGTGCCACAGCATAACACACACCCAGAGGGTTGGACTAGATGTAGAAGGGCTCCCAGACCCCCCTTGCCACCAGCTGTTCCAGTTGGCAGTTCCTGCTCCTGATTTCACAAGTGGGAATCATAAATATGCTGAGACACAGCAGAGAACAGTGAGTATGATGTAGGGCTGGGGGCCAAACGTGATGAGCTGCCTGATGCTGTGGAATGGGCTTGCCAATATGAAGGTGCAGTGTCCCTTTGTGTTTCAGTTCCTACATCTCCTGAAGTATCTGGAAGCAGCTACTCAGCTGAAACTCCCAGCTTACTAGAAGACTGCTTGCTGATGTTACTGATGTAGTTTCTACACCCCTGATACACTTCTGGCGGTCCTTGTTGAAGACATATTAAAAAGGGAATCCTTTAGAGAACTGCCTTTTTCATTCTCTGCTTGCACTCTCAGCTCTCAGTATTTCTAACATCAACAAGATATTGTTATTTCTTCCCTAAATCTTCAAGTTGCTCATTCACTACTCCCATTGTCTTGCAGTTTCTATGACTGCTCAAGGCCCCACAGTTCTGAGCACACAGACCATTCATTCCTTGTACAGAATGAAAGCCCACTACAAAGGATCGTGGTCTTAGAAAGCAATTGTTTTCATTTAAGTATAGCCTTTCATAAGTGGTTAAGAGTCTAATAAGTAAACAGAGGTCCTGGCCCTGGATATGTTTCTTAGATCTCTGAGAAGCCTGTTTATCAGAGCTTGAAAGAAATTTTACGGTGGCCTTACAGTAAATCAGACAATCCCTTTCCCTGTGCTTTCATTTGTGGTTTGAGTCAGTTACAATAAACCTATTTTCAAAGGTGGAAACTGGTGTTCGGGGAGGTGGTAGATGAAATTCAAAGCTCTTTTATGAATGCAACTTCAGAGGAAATATACTAAAATTCTGTGATTGACCGGCATGTGATAACATGAACTAAAACCAGAAGGTGGAGTCCAAGCTGCTTGTAATCACTTGGATATGACAGTGAGTAGTCTTCATTTGCAAGGGTGCAAAAAGATGCAAAAAGATACAAAAAGTCACAAATGGTGACCCAGAATATTGACTGTGTTAGAACAGCTTCATGCTGATTGACCAATATGTGGCAACCACAAATCCAAACCTGAAGAGCTCTGTCAGCAAAATTGAATCCACACACTATCGGAGACATCTTTCAGTTACTGAGAGAGCCAAGGAAAAGATGAATTTGTATTGCTTCAGTGGCCTTTGGTGACCTGTGGACACTGGCACAAAGCAAAGACATTGTGCATCTCCTCTTCTGTGCCCCTAGCTGTGACTGAGCAGCCAGGCAGTGATGCTGCCAAAAGAAAGTGAGCACAGGCTGGACTCTGACCAGAATCAAATTCTGCAAAGTGTTTTTTCTCTCTGGTGCAAGGTATTTGCAATCATACAGTACTATCAAGTGAAGAATGCGAAAATACAACCAACCAGCACTACAGGAGAGTTGCCTCTAAGAAACTAGTAATAATAATAAGCTTGACATCAGGGATGAACAAGTAG
>WEKX01023888.1:0-29561 GCA_013390025.1 Pitta sordida | reverse complement strand
AAGGAGATCAAGTTAGTCAGGCAGAATCCTTCCCTTATGTATGCTTTACACACTGTGTCAACCTCACCAGTCGGGGTGTGGAGACAACCCCAAAGCACAGGGTTAAAGCCACACTTCCACCTGGGAACGTGTGTGCTCAAAGCACCCTCACTTACCTTTGATCACACACGGGTAATGTCCCGTGAGCCTCTAGGACCAGCCAAGTGTCTGTGCTGCCAGGAGGTATCTTTAAGCATGCCCAGGGGGTGGTGGTATGGGTCCTGACCTGTCAGAAGGCACAGGAAGTCTGAAGAACTCATGTGACTGCCATGGGAATCCTATGCTCTGATTTGCTTGACAAACGTTCATGCATTACTTTTCTGTTCACCGCTTTTCTACCAGAGCAGTGTGCTGCCACGTGCTACAGCATGCTACCCTTGACCAAGGACTTTTCTCCATTCAGTGTGGTACAGCAGGGGAGGCAATTTGCCCAATGATGCTGTCAGTACCTGCTGAGACCTTGGTGCTGGTGGTGCGCACGGTGGGGCCAGAACGGGGGAGGAGGGGTGTAATTTGCTGGGCTTCTGGGGACTTACAGGGTGGTTAGGAGGTTTGGGGTGTAATTCACTGGCTTCTGGGGGCTCCTCCCACCACAACAGTCCTATTCCATGCCAGCAAGGGTTGGTTTAACAAGTTTCAGAAATGCAATGGACTTAGGAATGTATTCCTGCAAGAGAAAGCTGCCTCTGCTGATAAAGAAGGAGCCAAGAAGTACGCAAACATTCATAATCATAATCAAGTAAGGGGGCTACAAGCCTGAACAGGTATTTAATATGAATGAGACAGCCTTATTCTGGAAGAGAATGCCATCTCACACTTACATAATGGAAGACGAAGAAAAAGTCCCTGGGTTTAAGGCTAAAATGGAGAGAGTTACTTTGATTATGTGTGGGAATGTTGATGGATTTCTGCTAAAGCCAGCACTTATATACAAGTCAAAAATCCCAATCCCAAATGCCTTAAGAAACAAAAACAAAAATAGGTTACCCATTTACTGGATGCATCACCCGAAGGCCTGAGTAATGAAACTACTCATGAAGGATTGGTTCCACCACTGCTTTATACCAGAGACCTGTCCATGAAAGGCCTCCCATTCAAAGTCCTTCTGCTCATGGACAATTTTACAGGCCATGCTGCTGAACTGCATTATGACAGTGTGTAGATCTTGTACATGCCACCAAACACTACAATCTTGATCCAATGCATGAATTAAGGTATTATTCATGCTTTTTAGGTGCTCTATATGCAGAATACCGTGCAATCCCTCATTGAAGCTATGGAATCACACTCAGATTTCTCTGTGAAGGCTTACTGGCGTAAATACACCGTTGCAATGTGTATTACAAATATTCAAATTACCATGAAAGACATGAAAACTCAAACTTTTAGTACAAATTGGAAAAAATTTTGGCCGGAAATGGTTTGTGATCATAGGGGATTCCCTCCTGAGGAAGTCCATAACTCTGTGGTAGACAACACTGTAAAGTCAGCAAAACAACAAGGAGGAGAAGGTTTAGATGAAGTGACTCATGATGACATTAATCACCTGATCGATGCCCATTCTGAACCACTGATGGACAAAGACCTCAACAAGATGATTAAGTCTGACAGCAAGGAAGAGAAAGGGGAAGAGGAACAGGGGGATGAAGAAACAGAGAAGAGGTTGACATAACACTTGATGACCTCGCAAACATAGCCAGAATGGTCAATGAACTAGAAACATATGCTCAAGAACATGACCCCATGATGGATCATTCCTTGCAGTTCTCAAATGATATTGACAGTAAGATGTTGGTTTATAAGAACATTTTCACGCAGAAGAAAAAGCAGAAGCAACAACTCCTCATAACAGTGTTCCTGGATCATAGGAAGCCACCAGGTATGCCTTCATTGCTTACAGACAAGAGCCAAGATAGTTCAGCACTTGAATAAATGTCCGGTGATGAGGTGGTGGTGAAGAGGAGCCTTTAGAAGAGCTGCAGTAATGCTCTTCTTGGCTGTGCAGTACATTCGTCTCATCATCATCACCTTCCACATCATCAGTACTGCATACTTAATTCTTCATCATCATCATTCATTGGTGTCTAGACTATTCAAAACCAATTTTTTTTTACATATCTTTATTTATATGTATTACAGACTTTCTTTTCTACAAGTACGTATTTAAGAGTGTATACTGCATATACTATTGTCCTGTATAATGTTTATGAGGATAAAAAATGTTTATATGAGCATTGTAAAGATTTATTAAAGTGTTGTTGAAGCTCTAGACACATTTTCTCTACAGTTCAATGTTACCAAATTGCCGTGAGCTGCTTTGGACTGGCTGCAGCAATGGGGTTTGGAGGATGTGGGACTGTGGTGCTGTCGAGGCTACTGGAGAAGCCATAACAGAGCCCCTCTCAAGAGGAGAGAGATGTTCACTACAGCCTTTGGAGGTCCAGTTTATATGTGGAGAGTGGATTCACCAGCGCACAGAAGGAGTTCTTGCCTCGGTCCCTGCGAAGTGGGAGCAGAGACTGGGTGGGTGTGCATGTGCATGTGTGCATGTCTGTTGTGCTGGAGGTATTGCACTGTTTCCACAGGACTAGGCAACGGGGCGGCAGAGGCTACCCAGGTGCTGCCGCAGCCTGTCACCATGGTAATGGTGCTGTCGAGGCGCAGAGGCTAAGCAGGGGCTCACGGGGTCCTAGAGGCACAGGCGCTTGGCGGGTCCCAGAGGCATGCAGTGTGTGGTCAAAGGCTATCAGTGTGTGGTCAAAGGTGGTTTAGGGCGCTTTGAGCACATGCCTTCCTGGGCAGGAGAGTGGCTTTAACCCCACAACCATGGGTTGTCCCTGCACCTCCACCAGCAAGGTTGATACAGGGTGTAAAATATACATAAGGGACAGATTCCTCTTGACTCCCCAGTGAGCTGCCTTGCAGTGCTGGGGGCGGTGACATTGGGTTTGTCACATTGCTGCAGCATAAAAATAGGTGCTGGGACCCTCCTACCGGTGGCCTGAGACAGTGGTGGCTGAGCGTTCAGCTGTCCAAACCCCTAGACATCTCCTGAGCACTTAGGGGAGCAGCTCCGGCACACTGTTGCCACACATTTGCAAGTGGCGAAGGGTTTGTCGCACTGCTGTGGCATAGAAGCGGGTGCTGGGACCCTCTTGCAGGCAGCTCAAGACAGGGCCGGGCAGCACGCCATTCCACACCCTCCCATGGGCAACCTGAGCTGGTCCCTGCAAGTGGGACCGGGATCAGCCTTACTGCTGCAGGAACTGCAGGAACTTCCCCCAGCATCCATAGAGTCCTCGGCCATGGGCAGGTGCATGGTTTCTTGAACCACCTTGCTGAGCGGCACTGGGTTTGTTGCACTGCTGTGATGTAGAAGTTGTTGCTGGGACCTCCTGAGAACCTTGGTGAGCGGAGTGGCCCTGACACACTGCCAAAACATTCCAAGGTAAGGGGGGTTGGGGCAATGGGTAGAGATTATTTGCATATTCATGAGCTTTCTATCGTCAGAGATCATTCTGCATAGGTATATACGCGAATACATCGTGAAGAATGGGGCCATCTTCACGGAAAAAAGAACCACGATGTACTGAAACCGCAAGATAAAAACCACAAAGTCCTGAGAGTTTACCCTATATTTATCTGTATATGTATATAAGTGTATACATATATATACGCATATTCATTGAATTTTCGTGTAATTTTTCTTAAGCCAAACTTCCACAAAGCAATCTGTTAAAGGTTTACTATTAGATAATTTTTCTGCTCCCCATTAGACTGCTGACAACTCTATTATGTAGTCTTCTGTGAGCCACACATATTTTCATGTGCTTGAGAAGTGCTGTAGTTGACAGAATTGACTGAGAACTTTGATCCAAGCTTTCATTAAAACCAACCAATTTTCCCAGGTGCTTTCAAGGATAAAGCTCCAAGTCTTCTAGTATTCTTTTCATTTATTTGATTTAACAGGCAAGCACATATCTAGAAATTTCATTGGATCTTAGATCGATCCCAGACTGAAACTTCTTCAGCTACTGGATTTTTCTGAGCAACTGAGACAACAGTCCTAAGAATGTCTGAAGTTCCCGTGGCCCAATACAGTAATGCCTCAGCCTTCACGAGGAATGGGTCTTGTCAGGGTGTCGCAAAATATCTAATTCACAAACACACACAAGTCATTAATATGCACACAGGCCGTGCCCATCGTTCCACCCCCACCCAATCAGGAGCCCTGGTGAGCATTTTCCGCTCCTCCCTTCAGGCTCTGCCAGCACAGAGAAGCAAAGGGAAGCGGTTCCGAGCCCTCTGTCCTGGGGACACCCCAGGAGAATCCCTGGGCTTCCCTTCAGCCAAACTGCTGCTTCTGCAGCTGCTGCCGGGCTGCTGCCACCACTCATGCTTACCCTGCCTCTGCGGGGGGGAAGTTGCAGTGAGGAAGGGGGTGTCCCTGACCTTTGTTTGGTGCTAGGAAACCTTAACTTTGCAACACTGCGACACCCAGTGCCCCTTATGGTGAGGGGTGGCGTCAGTGTCGGAATTTCTTTTCCTTTCCCTTTAACATCTGCCGGTCCCAGGAGAGGCAGTGCAGGCTGTATGGACCCAGCAGAACACCCCTTCCTCCTGCTGCAGCGAGAGGAGGTCATGGGAGAACAGAAACCTCCTTCTAGCGCAGCAGCTGTGGCGGCAGTATGGGCACGTCCCGGTGCTTCCCCATCCCAACACACAGCTTGCCCCACCACTGCCACAGCCAGCCCAGCCCCACTTTCATGGGGCACTTTCACTGAGACTACGTCATCACCAGGTGCACCAGGCGCACAGTCCCTGAGCACAGACTGCATTGCCTTCCCTGCCTGTAGCCATAGAAACTATAACGCATGCCCAGCAGGGGTTGTTCCCCAGGCTGGGCTTAGAGTAACAGGGGGCAGCGTGGTTTGTGGCAGTGCTGTGTTGGGTCTCAGCGGCCGCTCGGGGCATACCATGAAATGAGCCCTCCACTGTAGGGACCAGGCATGGAGACACACAGGAGTGGGGCAGGGACCGGGGCACGGCAAATGCCACATGAGTGTGACGTACCATGCACCCTCCCCTCGAGGCCAGGCCAGTCCCACCCCATAGGGAGTGTTTATGCTGTCCCTTGGCGAAGCAGAATAACTGCAGATGCATCAGCTGGGAAGCTCTGTGAATCACGGAGGCAAATTTGTGGATAAAATTTCTTGCAAATCAGTGAGGTCACAGTGGAGGGGTCACAATGCAGCAAGATAGAACTGTACCAGGTTTTCAGTAACAATACAAGTTGTCTAAGGCAGATCACAGAACAAATTAAGTGGCATTTNCCCCCAGGGGTCGGTGTTGGGTCTGGTCCTGTTTAATATCTTTATTGATGATATTGATGATGGGATTGAGTCCATCATGAGTAAATTTGCAGATAACACCAAGCTTGGAGCATGTGTTGATCTGTTAGAGGGTAGGAGGGCACTGCAGAGGGATTTGGACCGACTGGAAAAATGAGCAGATTCCAATAAGATGAGTTTTAACAAGTCTAAATGTCAGGTTCTGCACTTTGGTTATAACAACCCCAAGCAGAGCTATAGGCTGGGGATGGAGTGTTTAGAGAGTCAGAAGGTGGAAAGGGGCCTGGGGGTATTAGTGGACAGCAAACTCAACATGAGCCAGCAGTGTGCCCAGGCGGCTAAGAGAGTCAATGGCATCCTGGCCTGCATTAAGAATGCCCTGCAGGGCAAAGGAAGTTATCCTTCCCCTGTACTTGACACTGGTTAGGCCACATCTTGAGTATTGTATCCAGTTCTGGGCCCTTCATTTTAAGAAAGATGTTGAGGTGCTGCAACAAGTTCAGAGAAGGCCAACAAAGATGATTAAGTGGCTGGAGGATTAACCCTATGAGGAGCAGCTTAGGGAGTTGGGTCTGTTTAGTCCGGAAAAGAGGAGACTCAGGGGTGATCTTATCACTGTCTATACCTACTTAAAAGGGGGTTCTAGACAGGCAGGGGTCAGTCTTTTCTCTGTGACCATTGGAGATAGAACAAGAGGTCATATTCTTAAGCTCCAACAAGGGAGGTTTAGACTTGACATTGGGAAAAATTTTTCACTGAAAGAGTGATTCTGTATTGGAATGCGTTCCCCACGAAGGTGGTTGAATCACCATCCCTGGAGGTGTTTAAGGGTAGACTGGATGAGGTCTTGAGTGCCGTGATATAAGTGTTACAGATGTTAGGTTTTAGGTGGACTATAGATTGAATTTGGTGATCTTCAAGATCTTTTCCAAACTTATCAACACTGTGCTACACTGTGATATAACTGCTTACTCACACTTATATACACATACATACACACCTGGTGAGATGGGGGCAAGAGTCATAGAACTGTTAGTTAGTCATAGAACTGTTAGTCATAGAACTTTAAGATCAAGTTCAATCATCAAACTAGTTGACCATCACCATGTTCCTGGGGCTATGTCATCACCAAGCGCGCAGTCCCTGAGCACAGACCACATTGCCTTCCCCGCCTTTAGCCATGGAAACTATAACACATTTTAAAATACATCCCCAAATATCACATCCACACATTTTTGAACACTTCTAGAGATGATGAGTACACCTCCAGAATCAGAGGAGTAAATGTCAGAAAACTCATAGGTTGAGATAAGAACAGTTTAGCAGGTAAAGCAAAAGCTGTACATGAAAGCAAAGGAAAACAAGGAATTAATTCACCACTTTCCATAGCAGGCAGGTGTTAAGCTCCCAGGAAAATAGGGTTCCGTCATGCATAACAGTAACGGGAAGACAAACACTATCACACCAAATGTTTTCCCTTTCCTTCTTTTTTCCCCAACTTAGATGTTGAGCATTATGATACGTGGCATGGAATATTGCTCAAATCAGTGGGATTCAGCTGTCCCAACTGTATCGCCTCCCAATTTCTTTTGCATGACAAACCTCCTAATTCGTGGGGTGAGGAGAGAGGTAGAAAAGGGCTGGACACTGCGCAAGCACAGCAATAACAAAAACATGACCGTGTTACCAACAATGTTTCCAGCACAAAACCAAAACAGCTCCATATCAACTACTATGAAAAAAATTAACTCTATCCGAGTCAAAACCAGTACATAGGGCATATGTAACATTTAATATTAGGAGTTAATATTTATCGGTATGAGTTCAATAGCAAAATGAACCATAAATTTCAGCTTAGAAAATCAAGCTGTCACAGGACAAATATTGTTTCTGTTAATGCCGCTTCATGTGACCCTTTATTGTGTGAGGTCCTTGTAATGCCTTAAAGGTACCAGAAAGAATATAGATGTTCCCTGTGTCTGTTTCATCTATGATGAAAAGCAGAAGCAAAGCTAAATAACAATGAATTAATTTGCTATGCTTTCTGTAGCTTTATACACTATTCTTTATACAGATATAACCTTTCAGCATGGTGATACCTTGGAAGAGAATGACATTTTTTATAAAAATAAAAATATAACCCTATGATTTTTAAAAAATGCTGTGAGCATGTTGTGAATAGTGAAAACACTTTTCAAATATCTATTTTTAGTGCTTTAAACTGGAACAATCGCTGTTTTTACCACCACGAAATACAAAAGAATGAAAAAATGATAAAAAAGCCCTACTAAAATACTTTAATTCTCTTTTCTATTATTCCCCTTTCCTTCAAAAAAGAAAAACTGTATTGATCACTGACATTCTTCTCTCAAGAGATGCTTGAAATTACTGTGTCCTTGATAGCACTTGTGCTAATTTAGTGTCTAATTAAGAACCACACAACTCTTCTTTATTTGCTCTCCTCTACAGTACTTTTTGTGGTCAGGGCTCAGGATAATGAAGTTTATGTCTTAGAAATACAATCAGTCCTTTTTCCACTTCGTGGCCCCCCAGTGGCTTTCCATCTTTGTGGCATGATTTTTCAGTGATTAAGGAGGCCCATTTTGGGACTGCACATGTACAACCTGACACACATGAATATCCAAATCAACCCCCACATCGTGCCGCACGGAACACGCCAGTCCCGCTCTGCCCCTCCGCTCCAGGCTGTGACAGCTCCTCCTCTCCCCTCGGCTTTGCTGGGGGTCATGTCAGCATCCCCCCTCCCCTCAGCTCTGCTCCGGGCCGCACTAGCCCCCCACCCTTCCCCTCGGTTCTGGTTCGAGCTGCGTGCTGCCCCTCACCTCCCCTCGGCTCCGCTCCGAGGAAGGAGGTTTCATGGTTTCATACAGTTTTGAATGATTTACACACTCTCAGGTTAGACGTGGTGTCCTAGATTATCCTGGGATAGATGCCTACTCCAAGTATGAGAGACCAGGTCTACCCACTACCAGGACAGTGGTGCAGGGAGCTCCCCACACTGTTGCCCCTAGCTGAGTAGAAAAGGGGTTTTCCCCAGCTTGGGGTGACCGTGGGCACCAGGAAGCGCTGACACAAACACTGACACACAGCAAGGCAGTGCTGAAACTATGCTGGAGTGACTGGGGGCAGTGTAAGGGTGCAGGGTAAATTTGCATATTCATGAGCTGCCATTCTACTCGGACAGAGGGCTTCACAGGGGAGGAACAAGACCCGCAGTACCGTGGTATGTGAGGGTCGACTGTACAAACAGAAAAGAACAGTGAAGTTGTGGGGGTTTTTGAAAAACAAAAACCAAACGAAACCAAAAACCCCAACTCTTGACATCAGAGAAAACACACTATTAAATTAATTGAAACCTCTACAAACAGCAGAACTTCAAACTAATAAAGTTTTTCATATTGTTATATACCATGCTGATTTAACCAAAAGTACAGTAAAACCACTACCATTGGAAAATTAGCTTTTCAGAATTTTTTTCAGATTAAATATTCCACATACTGCCACATCCCTTGTACTTTTTTTAAGTAACGGAATTTTGGTAGCTGACACAGCTACTGCAGGAATGGCTTTTATGAGACTATGCCAGACACTTCCCCCATGTCAAATAGCCAATTCCAGCTGGCTCCAAGACAGACTCATCACTAGACACGGCTCAGTCAGTCAGAGATGTTGGTACTACCTCAGCAAAAACATTTTAAGAAAAGATAAAAAATTCCTGTGAAACAGTAGCTGGGAGAGAAGAGTGAGAATATGTGAGAGAAACAGCTCTGCAGATTCCAAGACACAGAAGGACAACTACCTGAGAGGAGGTTGCAGTCAGGTGGGTGTGAATCTCTTCTCTCAGGTTGATGACACCAGAACAAGAGGACATAGCCTTAAACTGCACCAGGGGAGGTTTAGACTGGATGTTAGGAAGAACTTTTTCAGAGAGAGTGATCTCTCATTAGAATGGTCTGCCTGGGGAGGTGGTGGAGTTGCCATCCTTGGAGGTGTTCCCCTCAAGAACCTTAGCTGATGCTGAACATGTTAACAAAGGTACATATGTTTGTGGTGGTAATAGAAATAGTAATTTCTTTCATGACAGCTCCTCCTGTAGGGAAATGAAAGTGACAGAGAGAGAAAGCCCATTGAAACAGTTCCAGAGACTGTTTCCTCACATCAATCAAAAGGAAGTAGACAGATCCTTGATGTCCCCTTTCTTTTGGGAGATGAGAATTGTCAGTATGACACAGAGTAGTCTTTGGTAATCACTATCAATCCTGTGATCAACAAGAATATTCATCTGGTATCATCTCAATTACGTCTGGCAGAAGGAGAGATTCTGTTGCTGCTGAAAGCCAGTATCTAAACTGAGTGTAATTCAGAGGATTTGACTTTGCTTCTGGAGCAAATCCATCAGTTTAGTTGCATCTGGAAGGAATCTAGTTAGTTTATTCTAAAATTCGAAGCTAAACTTGGGAAGTAGGAATGATGAGAAAGCTTGTTTGAAAACCACAGTTCTGATCTGAATTCAGAAAACTTTTATATCTACATCTTGACTATGAGGGTCAATCTCAGTTTATAGGTTATTTTTCAACATGTTTTGTACCTCATGTTTTTGTAATATAAAGTAAGGTAATACAGTTATACCCCCGCATTTGTGAGAAACGGGTCATATCAGAGGTCTCAGGAAATGCCAAACTCGCAAATACGTGCAGGTCATTAGTATGCATGCAGGCCATGCCCTTCACTACACCCCCAGCCAATCAAGAGCACTGGGGAGCCTCTTTAACTCCTCCCCACAGGCTTTCGCAGTGCAGGGGAGGAAAGAGAAGCATTTCTGTACCCTCTCTGCCTGAGGAGACCCCATCCCCCAACAATCCCTAAATTTCTCTTTGGCCACGCTGCCACTTCCACAGCTGCTGACCGTGCGTGCTCTCAGCCTAAACCCCACGCCGCTGCTCCCGCCCCAGCCCCAGTGTTCATGCCTGCTGCACACCGGTCCCGCACCGCGGGCTGCCCATCTCACACTGCGCACCGCCTGTCCCACGCTGCTGGTCACGTGTTGCCAGCCCTGTGCTGCCAGTGCCATGCTGCCGGTCCCATGCTGTGGGTCGCACACCTCCAACCCCACACAGCCGTTCCACGCCGCAAGTTATGCGGCGCATGGGGGTTCAGCTGCGGCAGCAGAGTGAGCATGTCCCGCTGGCCGCCGTGGCCAGCCCCACTTTCCTGGGGCACTTCCCTTCCCCGCCTGTAACCATGGAAACAGTAACACGACCAGGGGGGGTCAGTTCCCCAGCTGCGCTTCGAGTAACAGGGGACAACATGACTCCTGGCCGTCCCTGTGGGGCTGGACCGGCACTGCCCCACAGGGAGCTCTGGCACCACCCCTCAGCAGAGCAGAGGCACTGCGCATGCGTTGGCCGGATAAACTCGCAAATCCTTGAATCAAAACTGCAATAAATTCTCCTTGCAAATGGGCGGGGTCATAATGCTGAGGTCGCAATGCACCAGGGATTCACTGTGTATACCTTTCTAAGCACACCATGGTGAGATAACAAAACATAGCACATTCTATTAAACATTACAAGGATTATATGATATTTTCTCTTTCAGATTTAACTGGACAATTTTGCAAGGCCTCATTTTACTACTAAAATCTGAATGCCATACAAATGGCATGTAAGTCTTACAACGTCATGCTATTCTCCTGCTTTTATCATGTTATATGCTTATATACACTCTGTGGTCAAAGTTATTTGATTATAAGGAGATTATGTCATCCGCATGAAGAAATTAATCTTTACTGCTGTAAAATGCCAACTAAAGAAGTAGAAACTCTTGATGTGGTATCTCACATTGATAGAAGACATTAAATCTTTCTTTGTCTAAAAAACAGAAATCCAGATTGCAAATGTAATTTTATCTGCATGAGATTTTTTTTAATTCATTCTGGTTAAAATTCTACATAATTTCACACAGTAAAATCTCACGTTTTTTAAACCTTATCTTTCTGTATTTTAAACGAATTCTTGTATTATCTAAGTCTTATGGAATAGTTGCTTTAATACTAAGCAAAATCAATATAATATTTCTGCAATGGGTCTAGTAGACTGAATATCATAACTTCATTTTATTAATGATAATACCCATAACTCAGTCATAGTGCATGTTCATCATGAATAGAAGACATTGTTTAATGAGGATCAAAACATTAAGCATATCTCAATACATAAGAACATGTTCTCAGTAATGCCTCCATACAATTACTGCAGTGCCCTTAACTTATAGTTCTGCATAGAAAATTTTACCCTAATTCTCCTGTCTCATGAGTACCTTTTTCTTCTTTCAATTGCATCTGAATAAAGGAATTTGCATATTGTTAATTTGTTCCTTGAGGGTTTATTTAAGCTTCTTGATTCTCCCCAGGCAATACTTCTCAAAGTAAAGAATGGCAAGGTTACAAGTTGGCAGAGGTTTGGGAATCTTCTTCCAAAAATTGGAGATTTTGCAATAGGACAATATAATTGAAGATTATCCTCAGAGCACAATGTTCAAAACTTTTTTTATTAGCATTATATATGAACTTGCCTTTTAATTAGAAACTTGGAGTGTGAAAAGAAAGTTACATGATTGGTAACATATGATGGAAATGATATATGAAAATTTTTCTCTGGACCATACTGCTGATACATGAAAATCTGGTATTATAACCGTTACTTACTCTGGATTCTGCAGCTGCAGGCTGATTAAAACTCAGTGGGAAGAGCTATAATAAACAAATACCACCTGCTGCAAGAACAGGTGTTTGTGTCTTCATTTAGAAACCAAAGTAAAACAGAAGATGCCAAGGGGCTGAAGTAGATCAGTATTTGGATTGGCATAATTTGTTACTACTTGTCCTTGAACTTAAAAGCATATTATTCTCCTTTCAAGACTCCTTGATAGGGATTTAAGACTCGTTTCTAGTACTTAAGAAGCTCTGCCTCCTCTGTGTCTTTGTCCATTCACCATATAATGTGTATTCACTGAAAGTATTTTTTCTCCATTCAGCAGAGTATAACATAGTGTCTAATGTCTACGAAAATTTTATGCACAAAAATAAGTAAAAGCAGTATTTGATATTTTATTTAGTTTCACTAATTTCATCAGCATTTATTTGACATTTGTAGTCCAAACTATTCAATATAGTCATGAGAGACTATCATGATTGATCTGTTTCTTCATAAATTTAATACATGTTTGTGAAAGAAGATTTGCATTTATAAAAAGTAAGTACAAAACATCCTGTTCTGATATTTAGCTCCGTGGTATTTCTGATGCAGAGGAAGCAGATTAGTATCTCTCCCAGTGAATGTCTGTTTAACATGTGTCTTGCCTGTTTGCAACTTTTCAGTGGTGAATTTCAATTACAGAATTCTTTATTCATCATAGGAGTTCCTAACCAATAATAATCAGTGTAGCTAAGTATCTAGACAAAAGCATAAATTGACATGTTATGTACTTGTTTATGTAAAAAAAATATAGTAGCGTGCATAACAATGATTGTGATACACCTTAACTAAAGCCAAAATCAATCAGACTAAAGGGATTCATCCTGTACTAGGAAAACTAGTTTATGTTTTAACAAGTCCCAAGCTACTTGGCAAAAAGATTTTAGTCTTTTTGGATTATAGTCTACAGTCTTCAAGATAGTTCATAGTAGCAGATAACACTTGTTACCAGCAGGGAGACAACGCCAAGGTTACAAAGTTTCTGAGAGCTCTATTTTTTTTTTTTAATCTTTTGCAAGAGATCTTACACATAAATAAGTGCTGAAATCCTGTAATACTTAAAGTGGATGTGAAAATTTATTCCTGGTAATACAAGCAATATCACAAAGTTATTTAAAATGTGCACATTGCCAGAAGTGTGGATTATAAAAAGGAGAAGCTGAGAATTAGGAAGCTTTGGGGAAGATTTAGCATATTTGAGATGTAAAAATTACTTTCTTGATTTATTTAGGGAGTCCACATGGGTTGAACAGGGAAGCAGCTATGGGAACTGGGGTTATTCAGTCTAGAGAAGAGGAGGCTCAGAGGTGACCTGATTGCTGTGTACAACTACCTGAGGGGGGGTTGCATCCAGACATAATCTCTTCTCTCAGGCTGATGACACCAGAACAAGAGGACATGGCCTTAAGCTACATCAACGGAGGTTTAGACTGGATGTTAGGAAGCGGTTTTTCACAGAGAGTGATCTCTCATTGGAATGGTCTGTCCAGGAAGGTGGTGGAGTCGCCGTCCCTGGAGGTGTTTAAGAGAAGACTCGATGAGGAGCTTAGTGTCATGGTCTAGTTGGTGGGAGGCTTGGATGGATGGAGCGTGGTGCCCATGGTTCCAAGCTTGTGGGCCTGATCCCTGGGTGGGCGTTTGCTTGGGAGTTGGACTAGATGATCCTCTGGGTCCCTTCCAACTCGGAGGATCCTGTGAACCTGTGAACAGGAGTTGGAGAAGCATGCTGCCAAAGGTAGGATTACCTGGGAGGCTTGTTTCGGATTTTCTGATAGTTTAAATGTTTAATGATAAACATTTAAATCATTCTTAGATCAATATGTCACAAGAGAGATCAGAAAGGCTGTTGTTAGTTACAATGACCATTGAGCATGTTGATAAAAAGATGACGACGTATATCTATTTTATGTTATTCAGTATTACAGAATGAAATTTCCCTCTCTCAAATGGAGGAAACAAACCAAACTCATCGAGTTTGTAAAATTAACATATATTTATAATTAAAAATGCCTAAAACTTATTTTAAATTATATTTGCTATATTAAATATAATGAAATATTTAAATGAGATATAATATCGGTGAGAATGTATTTTATAATAGAACTAAATATCGCTTCTAAATATGCTGACAAAAACATAAAATTTAGTGTTATAAATTCTTTAGAACTTAACAACTATTATAGTTAAATCAGTAATATAAACAGATTTTTTTCCCAACATAGTCAGATACAACTATGAACTAAAGAGCTGGAAAATAACTTAAATACATTTTGAAAATTAGGGCGGAAAAGATAGTAATTGTTGAAATAGTTCTGATATAGATTATAGAAGGATATAATTAAATTGAGTGAGTATTCA
Organism: Pitta sordida; assembly: GCA_013390025.1. Classification (NCBI taxonomy): domain Eukaryota; kingdom Metazoa; phylum Chordata; class Aves; order Passeriformes; family Pittidae; genus Pitta; species Pitta sordida. The sequence goes on along the minus strand of WEKX01023888.1, from coordinate 15,037 downwards.
CAGGTTATCCCTACCCTATGTTCCCCCTTTCCCTCCTGGTGGAAAAGGGAATATTACATATATTGTAAGAGAAGGAGGGGTAGGGGGAGAATGGTTGCCTTTTAAATGATGCTTCCCTTGCAGTTCTGATCGTGTTAGTTAGAAAATAAACCCTTTATGTTCTTTACTTATAGTTTTGCCTTGTTTTTGCCTGTAACCAGGTTTATTCTCCAGTTTCTCTCCTTCAGGAGAAGTTGGGGTGGGTCTCTGGCATCCAGCCAGGGTCAAACCATGACAATACCGAAGCCCCCGCCCAGCCATAAGCCCACAGGGTGTCGCAATGTTGCAAAGTTCAGGTTTTTCCAGGCTCCAAGAATGCTGACCAGAGCTCAGGTACACCCCTTCCCTGCTGCGGAGGCTGGGCGAGCACGCAGGGGGCGGTGCGGGGACCCTGCGGCCAGCACGAGCACCGGGGCCAGGCCAGGGGGCTGGGGGGGGGGGGTAGCGGCGTGAGGTTTGGGCTGTGAGCACACACAGTCACAGCAGCCACTCAGAAACATTTCCCTTTGCTCCCCCCGGCTCACAGAGCCCGAGGGGAGAAGCAGAAAATTGTCCGCACCACTCCAGAGTTCCGGGGGGTGGAGAAATGGGCGTGGCCTACATGCATATTAACGACCTGCACTTCTTTGTGAGTTTAGCGTTTCACAACGCCTTTGGCATGTCCCATTCCTTGCAATGGACGGGGTATAACTGTACTTGGGTAGGAACTTTTCATGCTTTCTTTTGAACAAACGTCTCTACCTGGTTTATTCTAAAGTGTGCCTCTTCATGACTTCCGTTTATTACGTGTTGACTAAATAGCTTGAAACTAAAACTGGCATTATTCATGTTGTAAACTTTTAACTTAAATGTATATTCTTGTTTTTCTAATGCACAAACATTTTTACAAATCTAGCTACCCATAATTCAGCTGCAGGCTCTGTTCTTAATTTTGTATTTCGCTTACAAAAATCACCTGATTAAGCAAAAAACATATTTCATTGACTGAAATTCTCAAAATGTTGTGCTTGCAACAAGCTTTGAAAGAAACATCTGTTCAGATGGAAATACCATTTTTTTCCTACCATCAAGCACTTGCCTTTCTGCTCAGATATTTTTTGCTTTGCTCTTTACAGCTGGTATTTTAATCATAAGACCTACAAGTATGCTTTAAAGCAATTTAACTTTTCATTTTTACTCAAGTTCCTTAAACTACTATTTCTGCATCTTTCTAGCAGGCTTTACTTTTCTGAACAAAACTAAAATGATAAAAAATAACTGTCTGAAATGGACTTCTGGCTAAATTTCTCATATTTCTTTATAAAAGAGAGATAGGATGATATCATGTAATACTGTATTTCATAATTACTAGGCTGACAGAAACTGTGAATGCTCATTTATACCTAACAACTATCCGATCTCTATTTTTTAATTATTTTTTTTTTACTTATAATTCAATTAAGAGGCAAAAAAGTCAGTATAATGTTTCATTCACAATACTGAAAAAAATGTACCCCCATATGGCTAAGTGCTTTAAAAGTTAGCATGTAAAGAAGATACATATACTAGGCAGTACAGAGCACCTCCGGAAGTCGCAGAGGGACAGGTCAGGTCCTGAGATTTATGCAATCCATGAAGATACCAAACCCATGAATATTCAATCACCCCCCACCCATAGTCACGTGCCTTCCATTAATTATGTCTGGAGGGCAGTCCTGGGAACATGGCTTATACTGTAGTACCTCATTAAAGCGGAGGAAGCGCATTTTGGTGTTTCTCAGGTGTGGAATCAGGGGTCTGGGACACTATGCACATGCATGCAGTCGCAAAACTTGCTGAAAATCCAACCGTGACTAATTGAATATGCGAATCTGGGAACTGTAATTATGTGGGGTTTCTCTGTATTTAGTAAAAGAAAGGATTAGGTGCTGTTGAGGGTTTAGTTGTGAGTGTTTTGTTGTTCTTTTTTCCAAATTTTAAAGGGAGAGGGTTTTGAAGGTATAAGGAAAACTTTTCAACTTCTGATGTAATACCATTGTAAGAGTCTATTTTTTTCTTAAGCCTTTGATACAGAAAAAAATGCTTATTCCATGATACTCTGGAGACAAGCACGGTGGTCACATAGGAGGGAATCAAAGTGCTGTGTTGTATAAGTAATAAACTTCTTGAGTAGTTTATCTGCTTGCTCTTCCTTTCATACAAGGAAGTTAACATTTCTTATATGTTGATTAATTCATATTGCATTTCTAGGGGAAAAAAATCCATAAGTTTTTCCATTAGCCTAACTTTTTTCTTATTTTTGCACTTAACAATAAGATTGATTTTTCAGAAAGATTCCTGTAAAGGAACTTACCTACTGTTTCTGTCGGCTTTACAGAGACATGGTACACATTGTTTCAAACAAAAATTCCTGTTGTGATGGGGTTTAGCCTAGATTTCCCTTTAGAAAAATGTCACGTTGAAAAATGAATAACTTTCAACTATTTTGTTGCTACAAGTTTCACTTTTGTTTCGTTCACTAAAGGATTGGGTTGTAAAATTTGTTTTTTTGTCTTTTTACATTATGAGCTACAAAAAAGTCAAATAATTTGTCATCTATTAAGAACAGATACTGGGAAATGGTTGAAATTTAATAAATACTTTTAGAAAATGGTGTTGGATTGAAAAAAACTAAAGATACAGAGATATAATTTTCCTTTTAAATTTTGTTCTTTGAACTATTTTTATATAGAACAAAGTAGCCTTATCATACTGAATTAAAAATAAAAGGCCATCTATAAAGTTGAAAATGAATAACTGAGTGGAACATTTGCTGAGATACTGGAAAACCTCTTCCTGATTGCTATTTATGCCTATTGTTGCATCTAAGCCTGACAAACACCCATCTTTATACCCTGAGATCTCAAAGGTCCTAACGAGTTTGTCTTAGTTTCTATATAGTCCTTTTAAATGTATGAGTACCTAGGCACATGTTATTGTAGGCCATTTGGCTCCTTTCACGCTTGAATGGAACTGATTAGTCCAGTAATCATTTTAAAATCATGGTTGAAACGTTTCTTACTGCTTAGAGAATAGGCTTCAGGAAGAAATTTAGCCTAAAGTTAAATATAGATGATATGCCTCTATCTGAAAGAGGAAAAATATATTCAGAAGAAAAGCAAGTCTCCCCTTCAAGTCAATGAAACAGAATCATACAATCTCATGTTTAGAGATTCTTCTGTGGTGGTGAAAAATCTGCATTCTATTTATGAAAATGATAGCATCTTTTTCCTTCTCATTTTGTCCTAATACTTTCAGTGCATTATATAAGACATCATTTTAAGTGACTGTCAAAGTCAGAAGGGTACAATTACACACATTTATTCTTTCCTTTGCCCTGTGAATCCAGAATACTTTCCTTATATAGCATTGTGAGACACTGTGTCAGTTATTAATATTTTACTGTGTTGGAACCAGCCAATCGGTGTGTGTGTGCTGAGGGAGGGCCAGGCCTGCAGCTGCGAAAGGCACATGGCTGCACATGGCTGCACATGGTAGAGCTTTCAATCAATAGGCCCACATAGTAGCCACCCACACCACACCTCTGGCTGTCTACACTGCCTCTCACTCTGGCCACGAGGGCTACAGAGTGCTCAGTGAAGTGGTGGTCCCACTTGGAGGCTGTGGCCACACTGGCCAGACCCCATAAATACAGGAGCACAAGGCTCCATTTTTGCTTGTTTTTCTCCGAGTGATTGTGAGTCATTGGATTCTTGGCAGTAACTGCTTTTCTCTAATGTCTTTCTTTTCTCCTTCTCTCTTTTTCTCAATTCTTATTTTCTTCTCTTAATCTCCTTTCCTTACTCTTAATATTTTTTTAATAACTTAAAACTTATTGTATTTTATTAAGCTTTGTGCTGGGTGCTTTATGCTGGGTGCTAAAAGCTTCTGCCTTGGTTGGATATTATGCCTGTAAAACCTTTTCCAAAAAGTTTATTTTCTCACTAAATTAAAAATCATTTTCTTGGGAAAGCATGTCATAGTTTTCTCTTTACATGGTTTTGAGGTATTAATGAACTAAGGGCTTTTCCAAAATTAGATGAGCAAATTTTAAAGCCTTAAATATATTTTTAAATGCAATACTTCCGGCTAAGCTTGCAGCTTCAGAACTGGGTCTTATAAGCATTGCAAAGCTTTACAGGAAGAAAACAGAGAATGTCTCTTACTCCATTCAAAAAATGTATGTATACTTGCAGCAATTCTAGAAAAGTAAAAGTCGTGTACTTGAATACACTTAAGCAGATACGGACGCTTTAATCTGTATTTTTGTATAATGCAAATTAATATATAATATATATAATATGTATAATGCAATTATACAAAAGGCTGTCACTATAGCAGTATTCTAAAAGTACTCCTGTGCAGTCATCTGCTTCCATAAGGAACTCTGTGCGGAAATGTATCTGTTTGAGACCTAGCTTCAGGTTTCAGTTTTTAATTTGCAACTGTAATAGCTGTTTAGAAGATATATAAACATTAAAAATGTTATTGTAATTTACTAAGTTCCTCAAACATGTAGATGGTACAAAGTATAGCTTTTAACAATTAGTATGTTCAGAAAATTGGGGTTTTTTCCCTTTTTTCCACAGAGATATTATTTTTTACAAACAGAATAAGAAACCTATTTCAGAAAGGACAATTAGCACAAAAATATATCATAACAAATTACCTTCTACCTGTGAGCCTTTAGTTTGGAAAAAAAATGAAACCTATGAAAGAAAGTCTTATCAACTTAGCAAATGAGTGGTTTCTAAATAATAATAATTCTACGATTAATTTACATTAAATGTTACACTACTGACTTATGTGTCAAAGTCTTGTCTTTGTTAACATTTTCAGGTATTTTTAAATGTTTAGAGGGTTTATCTAAGCTTTGCCATAACTGACAACTAAGATGAAACAGAAGAGATGAACAGGGTTCATATGGAAGTGGCAGAACTGCTGAATACTGGTGTTTTTTTCTGAGCAGAATGGATTACCAGCAGAATGAGAAAGGGACTACAGGGACCTATATAATGCAGGGAGAGACAGGACTCATGGCCATACAATATAACGTAAATACAGATCAACTTTATTAGACCTTAAAGGCATAGCACATATTGAAACACTTTTTAAGTTACAAATCCATTTTCTAATCTCATCCAGAATATTGTAAATTAATCCAATTAAGTACTTCCTCTCTCACAGCAAATAGTATAAGATGTTTTTCTCCGTTGCATAGATCCATCAGCTCACAACTGTTTGGAAGCATCAGAACTTGTCACTGAAAGCATGTTGATGTCACAATTTTGTGTTTTATTTGAATCCTGTGTAGTTCACAGGTTCACAGGTTATTCTGAGTTGGAAGGGACCCATGGATCATCTAGTCCAACTCCCAAGCAAACACCCACACAGGGATTAGGCCCACAAGTGTGGACGCACAGGCACCACGCTCCATCCATCCAAGCCTCCCAACAACTAGACCACGTCACTGAGCTCCTCATCCAGTCTTCTCTTAAACACCTGCAGGGATGGTGACTCCATCACCTCTCTGGGCAGACCATTACACAGAGGGATCATTCCCTCTGGGAAAAACCTCTTCCTAACATCCGTCTAAACCTCCCCTGGCGTAGCTTAATAGTGATCATAAATACCGAAAACAAGGTAAATATTCGCTTATTTTATTTATGGAAAAAGGAGTTGGGCAGGGGAAGAGATTTGTTGTTGTCCTGATTAAATGCTGTGTTTTAGACAGCTTTAACATGTCACTTCTTTAACAATGTTTCATTAGCATTATAACTCCACAGTGTTGATTTTTGAAATATGCTTTCTCTTGGTATCACCTTAAAATATTGTGTTGCATCCTCCCTCCACTTTGTCAATATGTATTTTATGACCTAACAGCCAGATAATGCTGGGTCTAACTCAATCAACTTCCATTTCACTGGGCTCAGTGGTCATGTAATGTGATGGGTCACTCTAAATGGGGAAGGAAACTAACTCGAGAAGGGAATCTTTAGCAATCCAGCCTTGTAGTAAAGATTGAATACCTATTTTATTAAAGGATATTGTACATATAAATGTTGATTTATTGGCCTGCAAAAGATTTCAGTTCTTTCTTTTAGATACAGCTTAAGTCTTCAGCAGGCTTAACAAGTTTGGTAATTTTTATTCTGCAAAGAGAAGTTGCATAACAACAATGATCATAAAATACTTCTGAGATTGACAGAACGTGTTGCAATGCAGTCTCCCACCTGAATGTCTAATAAGCACATCCTACAAATGTCAAGCTCTTACCCTGAATATTGGAATAGCTTCAGGCAACCTGAAGCATTTGGGGGAAACCCAGAGAGAGAAAGAGAAATGCATATAATTACAAATTTTTAAAAATAACTAAACACTAAATTTAGTTCAATAATAAATATACTGTCTTGATTCTATTAAGTAGCATAATTAATATTTATTGCTGTATTTATGTGTTTGATTTATTATATTTATATAATATGTTAAAGTTTCTGGAAAGCCTCTCCTTTAGAGATTAAAAACAAACAACCACTACCAACAAATGCACAAAAACCCAAGCCAACCCCACAACATATTAAAAATTACAATTTCTGTATTTGGTTGGTGATAAGACATGTTTACCAAACCCAGAGAATTCAAAGTGTTGTTCTTCCTTTTTTTATTTCTCATACAAATGATCATATATAGGCTAATATATTTTGAATACTTGTATCTCACCTTTTTCATCTTCTAAAAATACTGAAATTAATGATCCGTACTTAAGGCATTGAATTAAAAATAATTGGGGGCTTACAAACTTGTGATAATAAGCAAAGGGGAAGAAAAATGATCAAAAGATGCAAAAATCACTATCAAGCAACAAAAACAACTTTACACATTTAGTATTTAGTATCAACAAACATGCTAATGAGATGATAAATAATTATCTTCTTGCTAGGGAAGCTAAAAAATCCGTAACAAAAAAAACCCTATCTTACATAGAGATAATAAAAAAATAATATTAAATTACAACAGTCATGGTGATGATGTTAGAGTTTTTTATCTTTTGGGGTTTTTTAGTAGGATATAGGATGAATAGATTTTAATGGGTGAAGAAAGGGGAAAGCAGACTGGAGTTCAAATACTTATTAGCATTAAATATTGCTTCATTATAATTGTTATATGTTTGATCCAAAACAGAATAATTGACAAAAATGTTGGTGGTGATATATTTTATATGTATCTGTTTAATTTTAAGAAAGGCGGAAAGTTATAAGTTAAAGATCCATTGACTACTCAACAATTTAACAATTAGTTCATTACCGACAAATGCATTGTGTCAAAAGTGACTGTGATCATTTTAGTAGCCACAGTTTTAATTGTTGAGCTTGTGTATATTGGTGAAGGAAAAGACATAATGACTACAACTATTAGTAGTTGTCCTGGTTTAGGTTTTTTGCTGCTCTGGCAGCAAGGGGGTTAAGAGCTCAGCTCTTGCCTGGGCCTCAGTCGCTGCCATGGCATTCAAGATTATAGAGATAGAGACATCTCCGTGAATAAACATATTTGGGAGAGAAGAAAAAAACTTAGTAGAAAAAGGTAGAGTGCCGGGTCAGGATGTGTGTAAGAAGCTGAAAACTGTGACAGCTCTCGCCCCGGCCTACTAGAGAGGGGGTAGGAATGTTATTCCAGGCATCCCGCTGCTGCTCGTGAATAGGATGAACCATGGTGTAAGCCTATGGGCCAGAGAGAGAGGAACCAGTGATGCAGAATCCATCTAAGCCATGACTGAAGATGGAGATCAAGCTGAAAAAAAGCTGCAGATGTTTTTCAGAGACCAGAAACACAAGCCTGGAGCTGAGAGCTCAACAGAGATCCTTTGGACAGACGTTTTGTGCATTGTGGTAGGATCTGAACTTTGGGATGGGCTCATATATGAAGCAGCAGAGTAGCACTTAAAACACTGCATCCTGTGTAGTGACTCTTGGACAATAGAGAATTGGGAAGAACTGTCATTCCCGGGTCGAGATCTCACTTGGGAAGGGGTCATGAAAGACTTTTCTTTTTGTAAGAGAGAGAGAGAGAACTTTATGGAAAGGCAGAGAGATGGTTCCTACCCTGGATCTCATCAGAAATACCAGCAAGCATGGTTTACCCCTACCCTATGTTCCCCCTTTGTCTCCTGATGAAAAAAGGGAATATGACATCTGTTGTAAGAGAAGGAGGGGGGAGGGGGGGGGGAGGGGTGCCNAAGGAGGGGTGAGGGGGGGGGAAAGGTTGCCTTTTAAATGATGTTTCTCACATAAGTTCTGATCTTGTTAGTTAATAAATAAATCCTTTATATTCTTCATTGGTAGTTTGTCTTGCTTTTGTCTGTGACCAGTTTTATTTTCCAGTTTTATTTTCCAGTTTTTTCCTCCAGGAGAGGTTGTGGGTGAATCTCTGGCATACAGCCAGGGTCAAACCATGACAGTAGTAAAAACCATACAAGGTGTGACAAACAAGGCATAGACTCCAAAGCCATTAATCAAAGAAAAGAATTTATTAGAGTAAGTTACCAACTTTTATACAGCCTCCCACCACCACTTGTACACTTGCCATTATGCCATTGACTTCGCTTTCTTTTAAACTGATTGCATACATAATGTTGCGTGTATTACAAAAGACATGATGCCAATTCACTTCTGCATTCTTACACCTCTAATTCAAAACACGGAATTCCATCCTGCATGATAAAGCATGATCTTAGATACTGAAACTCAAATGTTTTGTTTAAAATATTATGATACTTCATCATAAAGCTTTGGCCCAGAGTTCTCTCTCAAAGTAACCTATGCCAGGATTAAGGGTTTAGGATGGCTAAAGAATCTTTCCTATTTACTTGCAGCCACCCTGTTTTGACAATTTAGTTTTAAATCCTACATGTTTATAGGTTGTCTTTATTGGTCTAAAGCCTGGGGGAGAAATGGATCACTAGCCTCATAGTACAGCTGCCATTAACAAAGGAATAGATGTATTCATTTTGATTTACAGTGCTCTCTGCTGCTTTAGTTTAAAATACATGTATACAGTATAAATTCCTATGTCTTATTGTACTAATTACCATGGCATGAATTCACCTCATCCACTTTTAGGTATCAAAGAGTTCTTTGGTCCATATACAGTCTAAAGACAACAAATCATTCTGATTTTAGGTGAACTAAATCACATTTCAGGTAAAGTGAATTACATCCTAGAGGTGTAGAATCACAGAATCACAGAATCAGTAAGGTTGGAAAAGACCATAGAGATCATCAAGTCCAACCTATCACCTGTTGCCTAATCTAATCTAGTCAAACCTGTTACCTAACCTGTTGCCATCTTGCTACCAACACAATGTGGTGGTGATCTTGATTTGTCTGTACAGGTGCTTTTGGATGTGTATACTCATCTAAGTTTTGCTGTGTAGAAGAATCACACACTATTATCTAAAATCATTGTTCTGTTTAAGGTGAGGACATAATGTGCATCCTTTCCCATCTGAAATCAGTCAGAAATAAAAAATAATTAGTAAACTATGAATTTATGAAGCTAATTCAAGAGTACTGAAAATTAATCTGAATTTTCTTCTGGATCAGGAGATTCATGCATATGAATGACTACTTCTACACAGATAAAATGCTCTCATACATGGGAGTTAATAAACAGCAGTTTGTTAAAGGCACAAATCAGTTAATATTGATTTGGGGGAACAAAAAAACCTTTTCTACTTACTGAGTTACCAATTTCATTTTCAATTGCAATACTTCATAATGAATTTTTGTCTATCCATTAGGGATTTATGCAAATGTAGGTCTTATTAAAAAAAATCACATTTTCAGAACATCTTCGTGGTTGTGTTTGTAAACAAGCTACTTAATAGGGAAATTGCAAACAGGATCCTTAATAAACAAACAAACTCCCCTAATTCTTGCAACTTTGATGCACTATCTTCTAGGCTTACGTTTTTACATGGAACAAGTAATCAAAATCAAGTAAAAATGTAATACAGCTCTCCTTCAAATATTCAAGATTTTTCAGCTTGTTTTCTTCCACTCTTTTTTCTTTTTACTGATGTCCACATTCTGTCTTTTGTCTCACTTGCTATGAATAACATGTTTTAACATGTTTTAAGGTAAAAATTATCAAGGATACTGTGATCCAGGTGTTAATGTGGGTTGATTGTTAATTAAATATAATGTCAATGGGATACTTCAAAACAGGAAACCTAGAATCTTAAAAAGAAAGGCCTTTTTTTGTTGTTTATTTACATTCCCAGGTCTTCTGTGGCTTGTTTATTAATGTGCATAATAATTAGGGGAAAAAAAAGTAATTGTTTTTTGTCTATTGACTGATTAAGTACTACATAACTGCACTTTTAGATTAGCCTTAAGACTTTGAATTCAGTCTTTGAATAGCTGGAACGCAGAACTTTGACACATAATCGGTCCTCTTGTAACAAGGGTCTTTTATGCAAAAACAACTGCAACTTTCATTAAATGCTTGCATGCAGCCAAGCAAAACAGAACAGTTAAAACATAAAGAAAAAGTGACAGAAATCATGATCTCCGTTATAGAGTAGTCACCTAGGAGAAGGGGCAGTCTTCTGCTTCTGCAGTGACATTCACTGTAATATTTGTATCTGAGAGTAGTATAAATTCAGAGTTAAATTGAGGTTACATGTTGTCTTCACAACTCTATGATGTTTTCTGAGGAAAAAAAGCAAAGAAACAGTAGTCTTAACCTCAAAACATTGGTACTTTTGGACATCAGCAGGTCATTCTCTGGTCAAAAGTGAGCAGCACAAACATTCAACACAAATACAGTAATAAATACTCATAACACTGAAGATACAATTTAAAAAGTTGTTAACAACTTGCTGAGACCAATGCAAATATGTCTGCCTGTTCCCAACAGTCTGAAATGACAAGTTAGTAAAAAATGCATTTTTCCTATGACCTTATTACCTTATCCTAAAGTCTGCCAAACAATACTTTTTGTTAAGACTTCCATATATTGAGTGTTGTATTGAATCTGTCTGAGCCCATAGCAGCCCTCACAATGCTGTGTTTTAGAAGGGTGTTAATAACACAAGTGTTTTGTCTACAGCTGGGCACACATTGAGACTGTAAGGTTCCTTCCGCAATCCAGAGCAAGATTCTGGGAGGGGCCCTAACTGACCAAAGGGATATTCCATACCATATGACGTCAGCTCAGATATAAAAGCTAAGGAAGGGAGCCGGAAGGGGGGGCACCCAGTGCTTGCAAAGCTGGCCTTCTAAGGGCCAATTAGATGCGTAGGAGCCCTGCTTCCCAAATGTGGATAGACTACTGCTGTTGATGGGAAGTAGAGATTAGTTCTTTTGCTTTGCTTCTGCACTTTGCTTCACTGTGATTTATTTTGCTTGTATTAAACTGCCTTATCCCAAACCACCCTTTATATATCATCTTATTATCCGGGACTGAGTGACTGCTTGGGCCCTTGGCACTCAGCCAGGTTAAATCCATTACAGATGTATATATTCAGCAATAACAAAAATCTCAGAGTAGCTGAACAGTATACAGTTCAGATGGTTCCTCCTACATTGATACTGTGGATATTCCATCGTATGTACTGTAAGAGAGTCAAAATAAAGGTCTTTCATTGCTGTGAGAAGCCCTTATTCATATACTGAGTTTCAATTAGTAGGATCCCTTTTAAAATTTTCATATCTTCATATTATGATCAACTGAATTAAATTCACTACAGACAATTACACCTCCATAGCTCTTCATCATAAACCAAGACGCAAAATTAAATAAAGTTACAGAATCATTGAATCAATTAGATCAGAAAAGACCTCTGAGATTGAGTCTAACCTTTGACCTTGTCAACTAGACCATGGCACTAAGTGTCACTTCCAGTCTCTTCTTAAACACCTCCAGGCACAGTGACTCCATCCCCTCCCTGGGCATCACATTCTAATGTCCAATCACTCTCTCTATAAAGAACTTTTTCCTAATGTCTAACCTAAACTGCCCTAGCACACCTTAAGACTGTGCCCTCTTGTCCTATATCTGGTTGCCAAGGAGAGGAGAAGGAGCTTACACTCTTTATTGTCATAATCCAATTGCACTCTTATGAAACATCTGGTGTTTCACCCCATGATTCGCAAAACAGATTGCCTTCAAATAGTAAAGGTATAACCTGCCTGGCTGTGGAGTCATTATGTTATATATGTTATGGCAGCTTTATTCTGTATAGTTCTGCTGCGGTGCCACAAACCAGAAGCTCTTTAGCAGTTGCTGTGCATTCAATTCCATTTTAGAGCACTCTTTCAGTTTGGTTTGATTTGAAATGGAATTATGTTTGCAGGAATAGAGAATACCAAAATTTCTACATCACAAAGAGGTGATGTGGAAATCCTGCTCAAAAGCACTCGACAGTTCTGAACTAAAGCACTGGTGAGACCGTTTTACTTCCTGACTTTTATCTAAACAAAGCAGTGTAAGTTTGTATTTAATGAGAATAAAAAAGAAAAATACAGTTTATTGAAAATGTGTTGTCTAGGTCTCAGAGTTTTTTGGTAGTAGGTATAATGGTAAGATACCTAGAAGGTGAGGATGATAAGCCTGATAATATCCAAACTAGAGAAGAAGTGGTGTAAGCATAAATAGATAAAGATTTATTTAAGACAGTAGATTGTATGTATATGAGCAAGAAGATTCATTTGCAAAGAGCTGAATTTAAGATATCTCTTAGGATTTTTTCGAAGCATCTCTTTCCAAGATGCCTTCTTTCTCTTTTTCATTATGTTAAGGAATCTGTGAATGTTTTTGAAATGTATTTCCTGTTTTGCTTGTTTATTAATTTTTGCTTTGGTTTTAATATTAAAGTCAGCACATATCTGATATGGTTTATTTTGAACATAGTTCGGTAATCCCTCTAATTTAGCCGGGGGTTGAGTCCGGGCAATGCTCGCAAAACCTGTATTCTGCAAAGATAGGATACTCATGCATATGCAAATAAGCCACGCCTACCTCCTAGCCCTCCTCAGCCTCAGAGCACTAAGAGGCATTCCTGGCACCTCTTCACATCCTCTGATGGCACAGGGAAGTGAAAAGAGTCTTCCCTGCCTCTTTCCTGCTCGAGGAGTCTGCAGGGTTCCCTGTGGGAGCCAGCAGCAGCACGGGATTCTCAGCTTTCGCCACTGCTATTGTGGCACTGTGCTATGTCGTGGTGGGACCTTGCCACAGTCACACAGGCTGGGACACATTCACTGCTCGGAAGCAGGATGTAATGTAGCTGCCACTTGCAAACGGTCTGTGATGCACCTGCTGCTCAGGAGTGAGCTGTAACTCAGTAGTTACTTGCATGTGAGCTGCAATGCACTCACCACTCAGAAGCAGGCTGTGACAGCAGTGCAAGCCTGAGTCTCATGGTAGCACAAAACCAAGCCACGCAGCACCACCTACCTGAGTCACACAGCGCTGCAGGTCTGAGTGTCATGGCACCACGAGCCCAAGCTGCATGGCAGCACAAGCCCAAGCCGCATGATGCCACGAGTCCTAGCCTTATGGTGCCACATGCCCAAGCTGAGCCGCACAGCAGCGAGGTGATGGGTCGCAGCAGCTGCAGTGTGGGGGCCCAGGACCCTGGGGCTAGCAGCGGCACCACAGGCTAACGGGGCCCCAGCATGGCCCCAAATTGAGCAGCTGTTATAAGCCATTGACTCTGCATTGTAAACCTTCCATGTAGCCTCTTCAACACTCATAAGGGAGCAAACTCTGGGTCTTCTCCAAGCAAGTGAAAGTCGTCACCTTCTCACCCTGTGGGGCAGACAAGGCCCACCCCTTGGCATGGCAGAGACTATCTCCACATGCACGGACAGGAAAACACCACAAAGAATTGAGGGAAGACTATGGAAAAAAACCCATACTGAAGCCACAAGAGGTGACCCGTGAAGTACCAAGGGGTTACTGTACAGAATTCCATTATGTTTCCATAGTTGTTCATACAGTTTTCATTCAAGTGGAGTCATTTTACATTCCACATGTATGAAATCAGAATAGTAAGAATGTGAGTTTTGTAAGAAAGGAGTTAATTCTGCTTTCATTAATTAAAATTCTATATAACCCAATTGTAAATGTTTTGTGTATGCACCACTGTGGGGTGAAAATTCCATTTAATCTTTCCATAAAGTTTTCATATGTATATATATTTCCAGTTGTTATTAACTGTAGGAATCTTTTATGATAAAGTAAAATGTTTAGTTTATCATTTTGACCTTGACATTCTAACAGAATCAAAAAAAATCTTTCATTCCATTCAACACTTCAAAGAAATACAAGTTCATTTGTCACATTATTAGTGATTGGTCATTGTAATTATTTGGCCTGTATGTTGTATCTTTTTACTTGAAACTAAGCTAAAGTAACATAAAGTAATGGTATGCTATAGATCATAACAGTCTCCTTTGGTATGCTATATTGAAGATTGTAAATATATTAATGAGACCTACTAAAAGCAAGTCACCTTTGTATACTGCTGTCATGGTTTGACCCTGGCTGGATGCCAGAGATTCACCCACAACCTCTCCTGGAGGAAAAAAATGGAAAATAAAACTGGTCACAGGCAAAAGCAAGGCAAACTACCAGTGAAGAATATAAATGATTTATTTATTAACTAACAAGATCAAAGCTTATTTGAGAAGCATCATTTTAAAGGCAACTTTTTCCCCCACCCCATCTCATATTCCCTTTTTTGACCAGGACACAAAAGGGGAACAGGCGTAGGGAATAAGCCAGGCAAGTTGGTATTTCTGACCAGATCCAGGGTAGGAACCATCTCTCTGCCCTTCCATGAAGTTCTCTCTTTCTCTCTCATGAGACAAAAAGTCTTTCATGACCCTTTCCCAAGTGAGATCTCAACCCAGGGACACAGTTTTTACATTCTCTGTCGTCCGAGAGACATAGCCAGGATGCAGCCTTTTAAGTACTG
>WEKX01023887.1:49667-107859 GCA_013390025.1 Pitta sordida | reverse complement strand
TATGTATATTGCTCCATCTGTATTTCTGTATTTCTCTGTATTTTCCCTACATTTCTCTTGACTGAGGGTATGTTTATAGCCACATAATTAAAACAAATAGATATAATCGTCCCCCACTGACTCAAGAGCAAATTACAGGGAAGAATGCACCATGAAAATATGTAATACCATCAACTCTCCCCACCCATTTCATTCACTGCTATAGATCCTCAATGAGCCCAGCTAGGTGAGCTATTTCCCACATCAGATTTCTCTTGAGCACAAAGTAACAAAAAAGGTACGAATAAGGTTTTTCTGTTAATGCTTCCTCACCTCCCATTTATTTCAAGTGAGCTTTTGGATGGACATTGGGCAGTTCTTGAATTTGCAAAATCCATTACCTAAATAGTCAAAAGGTTCTCATTTTTAAAGTACAAGGGATTTTCTGTGAGAAAAAGGTCCTGAGTGGTTTGGGTAAACCTCAAATTAAGTCATACTGAGTCACTAAGAGACAACAGTGTTAGTTTAATCACAGAATTTGGTGGGTAGCTCTGGCTGCAGAAGGTAGGTCTAAAAACAGGGATGTGTGTGCCTTCCTCTCAAGGTCACTTGTGATTTTGAAGACTCGTCCTAAGAACATATTTTGCACTGAAATGTTATGGCTTATAGAAGAGCACACACAGTTAGTTCCCTGTGATAAGAGTACACAGGATTTGAAGGGAAGGATAAAACCATCCTGTTCTTAGGAGCAGAGACTGCACAGGACCCACAGTGGAGCTGGTGTAGTTGTGACAGATGAAGGTGAGGGCAGAGTTTGAAGGCTGATAATGACAGGAGTTTACACAGACCAAGCACTGAAAACCATCCAGTGAAGAGATGCTCATTGGAAAGATTAATGGTCTCTGCATTTCAGCTGCATTTCCACCAGCGCAAAGCAAGGTTCTGAGAAACTGAAGTGCAAACAAGGACTCCATAAATCCTTCCTATTTGGTCTTGCATATTAAGTAAGGGACAGAGAAAAGGGAAAGTTTGGGGTATGTGAAGGATGGAGAAGAAATACCTGGCGATTTTCCCACTACATTGGGATTAGATCAGGGCGGGGGGGAAATCTCTTACATTTACAAGTCCAGAGTAGGCTGCAGAGATCCCCAGGCTTTCTGCATAACAGCTTGTTAATTCTCATCTTTTCCTTTTCAATTATTTATTTCGTTGCTCATCTCCCAGTTGCACTTCAGTTCCTTGTAGAAGCTCTCCTTAGTCTGAAGATCTTGCTTAACCGAGAACCTGAAACATGCAGTTAGAAAATATGTACTAGGAAGGAACTTGGATGGCTCTTGGGTTGGAGCTAAGACAAGAGGAGAGGGAGGGAGAATCCACTGTCACTCCCATCAGGCACGGGAGACCTGACATCTCCAGCTGCTGGCTGCAGCATTCCCTGAGCCATAAATCAGGCCATTCATGAAGGAGCTGCTCTGCCAATATACATAGAAAGAAAAACTAGAAGGAAAGCGGCAAATCTGCATTAGATCCATCTCTAGCACAGCAGAAATCCTTCACACCAGTTAGATGAGAGAAACTGATGTTAGCAAACCACAGAAGGTTTGGCAAGGGTAAAATTGTACATGCTAATGAGCCCCCAAAGAATTTTGACCTGTGAAGGATATTTAACTACTGAGAAAGATTTATATCCAATAATACACAAAAATGGAAGTGAGCACAGAGTACAGGGAATTAGAAACACACTACAAACATCCTCCTGCTCACATCAGTCAGCATTGCAAAATAATTCAAGAAAACACCAGAAACACTTTTCAATATAAAAGCAGTGAGCAACGTAAGAATGCTTAGCCAGAGAAACAGCTTTGTATAGTCTGTCACTGTCTGCATTCAATATTTAAAAGCCTTATTGCTACAAAACACTGTACTAGGTCCTTGCACAGAGAAACTCTGCTCTGGAGAACTTGTCACCTGCTCAGTCACTGTCAAGGAGGTTTTATGTTACAGAGGCACATGAAGCAAGAGATGTATTATTGATAGACTTGGCTTTAACTGAACACAGGTTTCTCCAGCCTCAGGTCGATGAAACAGCCACAAGACTGTTCATTTCTCCACACCGCTCTGCAGATGTGTTCATCCTTTAAATGACATTTCACCAAAATAGTTTGCAGTAAAACTTATATATTAATCCTTTTCCAACTGGGATTTCATGAAGGCAGAGGTTTCCCCAACCAGCTTTTCTGCAATCCCAGCCTGATATAAAAGAAGATTCCATCCAATGAAGTCACAGCAACATCTCCATTACTGACTATTTGTGCAGACTGTTGCCATTCCCTCTGTGTATATTTGCAGACAATGCACAGATTCACATCTGTAATAAAAGATTATCCTCATCTGCTACAAGGGAAGCACAAGAAAAAACCTCTTTTATTTCTGAGAGTGACCAAACATCAGCACAGCTGGTGCAGAGGTCCTTCCAGAGAGGATGCAAAGAGGTGGTGGAATCTCCATCCTTGGAGATACTCAAACCTCAGTGGGACACAATCCGTGGAAACTGGCTCTGTACAGGCAGTTGCACTGCACGACCTCTGGAGGTCCCTTCCACCCTTAGTTTCTCCAAGAATCAAATTTGCCCTGCGCCCACACACCAAACAGACTGGCCAGGCACCCTGTGTGGTCATGGGTACCACTGGTTTGATTCCCTCCTACAAAACTCAAGAGAGTCCAAAAACCCTGATTTTTTCCTTTAAACAATAATTAGACATAATTGTTTCAGAGATCTGAAAGATTCATAAAAGTGTAATTTCTCTTATATAACCAATATATCTCAGCAAAGACAACACTGGATCCAGAAGTCAGTCTCTTTCTTGGGCATTCAGGACACTGGTAAATGATCAAGGGGTCTTGCCAATGTCCACATTTAATTCACAGACTGAAGCCTCAATTTCTCTGCCGGTGAGTTCGACCACACTGTTGTACAACACTCTTATTGACCCTAAATAAATCTGTCATTAAAGGAAATTCCTAAGCAAAAGCGTGAAAGAAACAAGCTTTGCTATTTTTAAAGCTTTTTATTTGATATTTGATTTAAGCAAATGAAGGAAAAATCCGCCGCCCAACCTGGCTTATTATTAATTTTAAAGCATGTTATTTTAAAGTAAAATTATTTTAAAACAAAGTTATTTTAAAAGGTTGTTTTCAGCCACCTGTTCAAACACTGTGACACTGGAAAGCAGATTCAACATTTGCATGTTCCCAAATCTTGTTTGGAAGCAGCCAGGAGACTCCTTTCATCGACACAGCTCTGTGCAACAGACCTCTGCATCTTTGGGGTCTGGATCTTCTCTGCTACACATTTCTCGAGGTGCCAACCACAGGCCAAGGCAAGCACTGAAGCTTCTGAAAGAGCAGCACTATCAGTTATGTTTGAGACAGATCAGTTATTGCCAAGGCACCAGACATGCAAGGGACACCTTGCTGGTTCAGGAGTTCTGCCTTCCCACCCAGGCTGCCGAGGATTCAGGTGGTGGGTGAGTTAATCATTAAGCATTAACAGCTTCTTTTTTAAAGCATATTGTTGGAAATGCTCAAGATCCAGAAGTTTACTGTACACTGAGGTTAACTTTGTAAAGAATATTATGATTATAGAGGAATACACATAATTTTGCAAAATCAGGAGCAAGGGGCACAGCCTGATGTAAAATTATCTCTGGAAATATTTTAGATGTGTTTTCTTCCCTAACTTGGACAAAGACCAAATACACATCATTCCTAAGGCTATTTCTGTTTGGAATAGATCTTAATCTTTCCAGTAGTTCCTTGTAGTAAAGAACACACTTTCCCCACCTAAACTACTAAATTTGAAGCAATAGTTTAGCACAATTCACTACATCAGCAAGCAGCCCCACATTCATCAAGAGAACTTCTGCAAGAATTACCACTCCCTCAAATCCCACACAACCCACCAGCCTCCCAGTTAAAATATTTGTCCTTCCCTTGCCCTCTTCCACCCCAAGTCGGAATACTCAGCTCATCAGCGACAAACTCTGTGCCTGGCATTTCATCTGAACAGCAACAAATTAAACAATCAGAAGCAACAAAAAAATTATGGAGAGATTAGGCTTCAAAATGATGCTTTTATTTATAACTAAACAAAGGACACCAGCTCCAATTAACATAAAAATTTTATACTGTGTTATGGCAAACACAGGACTGGTATGCTCAGAGCACAGACAAATGATTTTCAACTTAAATTCATAACATGGGCTGAAATTCTTCAACTGAAAAGCAAAACTCTGATACGTACAAAGAACAGAACATGGGATTATTCTTTCAATTAAATATATCCAATTTTTTGATATTAACAATTTAAAAGTATTTAAATACATGCTGAAGTAGCTAAAGTTTAAATGATTAGCCAGGTGTGCAGATATAAAGTTACAAGAAGTATTTTGGAGTTTTATAAAATATGTAACTTCTTCCCCCAGACAAAGCCTATGTAAGTGTAAGGTGCTGTCATGGCAAGAGACTATTCTTTGCCTGCATGCAGTCCTGCTGAAAACCTCCTACTGAAGCAGATTTCTGGTACTTAACTTGCAGGCAGATTTACTCCCCAGCATGCAGCCAGTGATGAAAATCTCCATAAAAACCATCTCTTGAGCTAAGATGAAACGGAAACAAGTTTTTCAACAAAATAGGTCCTAAACCCCACTTGTTCTGAAGGGGAAAAATAAATTACATCCTATGCTACTTCATTTCCCTGTTGCCAAATGGATTTTAAAAAAGCTTTATTTTGTGTTTTAAATGCCCCCCCCCCAAATATTTTATAGTCAAAACTTCGTCTTACTTGAATCTGCAAGAATCCCAGTAGTGGTTTTACCAATTACCTGACTCTGAGCTCAGCGGCTTGGCCTGTGTAAAGACACAGTCACCGAAATCTCACACATCCTTTTATTACTTGAAGAAATATTTACATCTCCTGATTAAAAATTCATTCAGGAATAAGTTCTGACTATTTACTGTACACTCGCAAGTCATCCTTTCTCTGGAAGTACTGCAGCTTCTGGGTTTTTGGTCAACACAAAAGACAACCATGCACGTTATCTGAAGTTACTCCCCAAGGCACCAACCAACCTGCTGGAATTGTCTGTACCACCAGGACAGAGCTGCTTGGGACGGTTCAAAATTGGGTAGAAGTGGATCACTGGGGGCTTCCTAATCTTGTAAAGCTTTCAGAACACGTGTTGTTCAACTCCAGCTGTCACGGGTTTGCCTACTTTCAACAACAGAAGGAAGATATTCCCCGTGAAAATCCTTTGCTATGGTCGATAAGTCTTTAAATGCTTTAGATAACGGTGCAAAAGTGGCATTTGTGATTGACATTTAAATGAGTTTTATGTAACCTGTGAAGATTTCACAATACGCCAAATTTCAAACAAGCCCAAAAGCTAAAAATGTTCAATAAAAGCATGACAATTGTTTCAATCAGGATGTTCTCCATAAAATTTTAAAAAAAATCAGCTATTTTTGGCTCCCTTCTTAGTTAATCCACAGAAAATTTAAGTGAACAGTAAACACAGAACACTGTCTGTCTTAAGCTCCCAAGTACTACAATCAGCTAATTTACTGTAAGGACAGTTAAAGCTCTGATCAATAAATCTTTGAAAACAGCTTTTTCTGCTACTTCCGTGCTTTAAATCTGCATGCATTCAAGTGCATGCAATTCTTAGGTTTTTGGTATTCCACGAAAGGTAGCAGGCAATTTTAGAGTATCTTTACCACATTTCAGGAATGTCAAGTAACATTGTGATATATTATTTTCAAATTGAAAATATGCAACTGCAAAATTTAGTGTACCTCAAAGCCCATTCATGCTAACTGTAAATCATACAATGTAAAATTAGCTTCTAGACTATATTTTTCTGAAAATTAGTTTCACTCTTGCAATTTCATCTAAGTGTTGGCTTAAAAAAAAAGCACCTAGTGAAGTACAATCTTCAAAAATCTACAGAGTGACTTCC
Source organism: Pitta sordida (assembly GCA_013390025.1). Taxonomy (NCBI): domain Eukaryota; kingdom Metazoa; phylum Chordata; class Aves; order Passeriformes; family Pittidae; genus Pitta; species Pitta sordida. The sequence goes on along the minus strand of WEKX01023887.1, from coordinate 101,863 downwards.
ATACTGAAATGTCCAAGTTAACCCCAATTGATGAGGAAGAGAACAGCACCCTTGTTTAGGGATACATGAGCCACAAAGATTGTACTGATTTGAAGTTTCAGCTTTGTCACAGTAATTTTACACTTCAGACACGGCTACAGTAATTCTCAGGAGGATCTTGCTGTGAGCAGCTCCCTTTGCAAACTGTACAGAATATGAACTCAATAGTTGAACTAGACACTGATCTTTTTCTAGAACTGTACATCTCACTGTACATATTGCTTTGGAAACAACTAAATACAATGGTCCGTCATGCAAGCCATGAGAGTGTCAAAACTTCTTTTGTTCCACTAACTTCAAATAAGTTTGTACAAATAATTTAGCCAATCTAGATAAATACTGCACATGGAATTATGCTGAAATACGCCTGGGAGTTGACATTTTCTACAAAAAATATGCAACTATGACTAAAAGCATTAAGTACTAACTGCCCACCTCAGTATCACCGTGTACAGCGCCACTGTAAGATGTGCCTCTAGAATGTACACAAGAATCAAGAATGTTTATACATTTTATATTACTGGGTGCAAAATAAAAATAGAATTAAAAAAACAAAAACAAAAACAAAACAACCCACAACCCTGCTGGTTCAAGCCATACTATGTGTATTTTATAATAGATTTTAAGAAAAGTGGAAAATTTAGGCTACCGAGAATTACGGAACATCCCAGAGTTAGTATTTTAGTTTTAAAACTTTAAAATTTACTACTAAGAAGAAACATTAATGAGCAAACCTTGACCTACCGCCAGTATTTAGTCAGACAGATACAAACAGTGACTATAAGCAATTAATCAGAAAACCAACGAAGTAATCAAAAGCATTGGCAATACCAGACAGGACTTGTTGACTGCACAGAAAGCAAAGCCATGAGATGACCATATTTATGTACTCTGACTATAGCTGGTTAATGACTTTATACCTGAGATGAAAATTGAGAGGTAAGAGAATTAGTCATGGTGTAAATAATGATCAGATGAAAACCAAGCATGCAGAGATAACTGCATTTTAAAAAATATATGCAAGAAGATCACAACTGACATTTTCCCCTTAGGATTATTTTCATTTTGCCATTCAGACAAACACTTGAACTCACTTTACTATGTGACAGATTGTGTTCAGAAGCTATTTTAAAGGCTCCTGTGATTCCAATAGTTTAACAATTCATTAAATTTGAGTAGAGGCAACACACTCTACCCCGTACTCTTTAGAAATTTAAGGCACCCGTAAGTAGCAAACTTCATGCCATGTTTCCTTTCTAGGGAAAAATAAATATGATTTTTCCCTTCAACAGAAAAAAAGATATTAACCATGAATTCATAAAAGTGATCAGAATGCCACATTCTCTGTCAGTGAGGCAAAAGGTTAGTGATATTTAGCTTAAAACCCCCACAATTTATAGAGTTACTACTGAAGCCACAGAATCTTTGCTAACAGGTTACAAAATATGTAATATTGTGATAGAACAGAAAGTTCGTATTAAATTCCGGAAACGCTAAAAGGTAGAAGCAGAGCAAGGTTGGGCCCCATGTAACAATGAAAGAAAAGAAATGGGAAACATTTTTCCATGATAGATACACTTAATTTATACAGCAAACTTCAAAGTTTAATGGATCACTGTACCACAAGGAGTGCAAATACATGTTTCTGTGGGCAGGAGCACTGCTAACGAAGCGCGTTTTGTTTTCATCAGTATGGAACGACAGTAAATCACTTCTCTGATGAACGGAAATTTCATTCCATATGTCAGAAAACACATCTACGATTTATTACCAGAATCAGCTCAAAACACTTCCCATAATCACAAAGCTCAAGTAATATGTAGCCATTAGACACAAAGATATACAAGATTTTGGTTACAAGTGCGTTAGCTTCAGATTCTGAAGCTTAATTCTTTGCTTCTGCAGCTTCTTTATCCTGCTTTTCCTTTGCTTTCTCCTTTTCTTCCAGTTTTTCTTCTTTTTGAAGCAGTGACATAATCTCGGCAACCTGACTAGTGCCAATATCAATATCTTCTTTGTCAATCAATTCCACTACCTGCAGGAACATAAAATGAAATGGAAAGAGCATTTACTTTTTAAATAATCGAAGTATTTTCATGTATTAAATTTTAAGACAATGAAAGCATTCGGTTCTCATGTTCAAGGAAAACAGCATTTTTTCTCTTGTGAAATTCAAACTACAACCAGTGTCTCAAATATACCGAGAGTATTAAAAAAATAAAAGCTAAAATGTAAAGCAAATGATCCAGTACTTTTGATCGTTGTGTGGGCAGCACACAAAGACTCACGTTTTAGAACATTAGTAAACCAGACCCATTTATTTCATCTGTTCCAATGGACAGCCCAGATTCAGTACCTGCTGCAACAGTATTTAAGACAACTATTTATAGGCTTAGTTTTATAAAAAAGATCTTCTGAACTAAATAGGCACAAATTTAGAAACACTTAAAAAGTTAAGGGAAGGGGTGGGTCTTTCAGAAGGATGATTCCAAATTCCTTTATATAGTTTTTTTGTACAAATGTATCCTTGGCATAGCTCCTCAAGTTCCTAGAATTATTCTGCAATATATGGAGAATTCAGAAGTACAGTTTATCTGTGTTGCTAAATGTACAAACAACTGTTTAGAGCAACAGGGATGACAACCACCCCTGGGACAACTTCAGCAGACAGGGGAAATGCATTTCAAAAGGCTGGTACTGTATTTTCTAGCCTGGCATGGTTTAAACACTATTTCTGTATCGGGCAGGAAAATGACTTGCAAGGAAATAAGTTTCAGGACATATATAAATTTACCAAGTAGAAAAGAAACAAAAAAAAAGGAAGGTGAAACGCAGAGAAAACCTGAGAACGCTCTGCAAAATCAGAAAACAGGATAAATCAGGCAACAAACACAGGTCATTTACAGAGGACTTAAGGATAACCAATTGCCTGTTGTCTTTCAAGAGTAGGAAATACAGGTATCAATGAAATAGCCACAATATACAAGCATGTGTTGACATAAAATATATTTATGGGTATTTTATCAAGACTTTGGGTAACAGTGGTATTCCTAAAGTAGTTCCTCTACTCCCTCCCATTTGAAAGTAGCAGCAAAATTACCATATTTTACAGAACTAGATACAGACATACAGGAAAACCCTCAGCTTTAAAGGTAATGTGGCTAAGAGACATGGAATAAAGACTTTTTCCCACCCACAAATAGCCATATAGCTTCTCAAGATGCTAATATGTATTATAAGATCTATTTACAATACCTTGCCAACAGCCTCACTGGCATGAAGCAAACGCTCTTACAAAGGCAGCGTTATGAATTTAAGTCAAAACAGGTCCAATGTTAGAAAGATGGTCGGTATTTTCTTTGAGTAGCCCACAGACTTACCTTAACAACATTATCAATATCAATTTTGCCATCCTTGTTTTCATCTAGTGCCTCTGCAATCCTCGTTAGTTTCTCCTCTGGAATTTTCTGAATTTGTTTCATGGCATTAATTAGCTCAGAAATACTGATAAGATTCCCCCTGAAGAAAGAGCACAAACTGTACATGGCAAGCAGGTACTCCAAAGGAGTAAAGGTGACAAAAGACAGCGCTGCAAGTAACTATGTATAACACAGAACATTTGCAAAATTATTAAATAATTATTTATAATCTTGAACAGAATGGAAAAAAAGCAAAAATGAGTTACTGCTCAACAAGCAGATTTTTATCTTACCACTGAATGTCATGTTTTTAGTTCCCACATGTTTTATTGCACAAATACAAGTATGCAGTAGCATTTGAAATAAAGTTTAGCACAACGTCTGTGGTCCCCAGACTGTGTATTTAATGCCCTTGGCCCCTCCACCCTCCATCTACCAAAGATGGAGGGCCATGCATTTGTCAACCTTTGTGATTCAGAGGCTGACCTACAGAAAAATAATGAAAGTCAAAGGAAAATAAAAGCTGAGAACTTCAGCAATTTAGCTGTTTTGTTAAGATAGGCTTCATTTGCTCATACTTTGCAGAAGAAGGGACTAGAAGGTTTCAGATGTTTGCACTGTCTGCTCTCACTACGTTGTCTGTGCTGCAACCTAAAGCCTCTGCTTGCCTATGCATTTTACTGTTTGAAGAACCAGCTCTCAGTACAGATCCAGCTGAAATTCAGGAGACGGTGAACCCAAGAAATACCAAACAGAAGGGCTTTATCAGTGTAGTCCCAGCTCCTCTGGGCACAGTCTGACTTTTCCTCAAGGAGCATTTCTCCAGCTTCCACCAAATATCCTGGACTGGGGTCGTTTCTATGACTCTTGATGGCCTGATAATGTCTGCACCAACTTGAAGGTTAAAAGACAAATCCTTTGACAACTAAGCAATATTTAAACTAATAATTTTCAATTGTCCACAATCACCTACAAAATTATCCAGAAAACCATCCATTACAAAGTAAATTACATTCAGTACAAGCAGATTGTGCACTGTATTGTTCATTTACAAATTCAGATGGTTTTGATCAACAGCTCCTCTGTAGCTCCATTCACATGGCGGCCTTAAAGCTATTACACCAAATCTGAAACAAATGACCATTTGCCCTGGGGTCTGGAAAAAATGAAGTTCAGAAGCAACAAAAGCAGAATCCTTATTTCTGTTTAGTTATGCTCTTTGGGAGCTGGGATACCGTCTCAATGAATCACACTAAATGGTGTAACTATAGACTACATTAATCCATCATTCATGATCACAAACCACGAGAAATAATGTCACAGTTTTCAGTGTCTGTAATATGCAGCACATGACTGTTCAATACAGGATTGCCTGAAACACCCTCCAACATTAAAACCTGGATAAGTGTTGCTAAAAGACTTTTGTAATTAAACTATCAGGAAAGTGTGTTAAAAAATTGAAATTAATTAATTTTTTTTGAAAGGAACAGTGTAAAATTATCTCCTCGCTTCCATTAAACCCATTCCCTCATTTCTCTCCAGAGACGCCACAGACTTTCTTGCCATTTTTTTCCTGACATCTTTACTATGAAAGAACAACAAACACAAACATGATCACCACATTGTTGTGCATCTTTTCAACCAATGACACAGGGCAAACCTACTGTGTGAGGAGCATGACTAAAGGTACGATTCCATAGAAAAGAAACATAGTGCTAGAGATGCAAACAAGATATGCTTTGACTTTCAGAATGCTTTCAGGACTAGCATCTGGGGAATTGTCTTTTCTTTCCTTCCTCATTTCAACTATATTTAACCTTAGAAGAGAGAAAACCTACAGCAAAATTTTGTTGATTTATATTTTTGACATGAATTAGCTCAACATTCTAAACAGGTTACTTACCAATTGTTTTCTAATCACTCATCAGACAAAAGCCAGACTAAAGATGAACAGCCACAGACACCCCCAGTGCTCTCAAATCACTTACCCAGCAGGAGTCTCACCACCATCCAGCTTTGCATCCACAGTCTTTTGACTTGTCTCCAACTCAACAATAATTTTGTCAATCTGACCAATCATTCGGTTCACTTTCTTCGTCAATCTCTTGCTTGCCTTTGACTCTTCGACTGCCTCTTCCTGGCCAGTTTTAGAGAGCTCTTTTATCTCTTGCAAATCCTAAAAGAGATGGTCAAGAGAGAGAAAAGCTTTTGTTGGTGTCAGTTCACAACAGACACTACTGACTTCGACTAGCTTTCAAGACAAGAAGGATCGAGCATGAAATGCAAATGTAGAAACACATAAACCCAAACTGCAATTAGAACAGTAACTTCCAAAACTGTTGCCTTTTTCATGCACCCCTTAAATGTTATTTTCCATATCTTTCATAAGAGGGGATAAGATTCATTTTACTTGGTTGAAGTTTCTGTAATACTGACATCTACACTTGATAAGAAAGAACTGCAGCATGCAGCAGTCTGACAGCTCCTGTTAGCCTCGTCACCCTGGGAATAAGAGCAGGAACAGCATTCTCACCTGGTGGGAAATACTCCAGTGATAACTAGGCTTTGAACATGTTATACAGATGAGGCATTGTCCCATATAAAGTTCATTTACTCAGCTACCAGCTTCGGGCTAACAGACAACCAACCAAGATAATCTTTGAATCTATGGATCATTTCTGCTAAAACTAAACACAAACAGAAAAAAAAAAAACCCTCCCATGCCCTATTCCTCACCTCACTATACTCCTGGATATCACCCTTCAATTCCTCCAGCTCCTCCTTCTCCTTTGTTAGTGATTTTTTCTGTTCCTGCAGCTTGGTGCAAGCATCATTCAGCACATCGATCTCCTCCTTGGTGATTTCCTCACCCTGAAACAGAAAACATACACAAATTAGTGAAAGGCCCATTTGTGATTTTGCTCAAAGATTTTGGGTCTTTTACCAGAAAAGAGCGACTCAAGATTCTTTTTCCACATTTGGAGTCAATACTACCATGAAAAGACTGTAAATGCTAAGGCATTTACATTGTTTTTTGTACATTTTTTTTAAGTACACGAGTAATAAGTTCAGCTAACAGGACTGACTATGTGAGGTTTGGCTATTCAAAATTCTGTACCTAATCATCTCATTTAAGTGTGTTTTACTTCATTCTTTGCTGGGTTAAGCAATTCAAACCACTGAGAAACAATTCACTATGTACAGGAAAGATAAATTACACTAAAAAAATTGTAAAGTTTGGGAAGCAGAGCTGCAATAAACAAATCCCTCTGCCTCAAATAAAATTAGTCATCTTCAAGACGCCAGCAGCCTCACATTTTTCCTCAAAGAGGCAAGAATTCCACTGCATCTTTGGAAGCATCTTTAGGGGACAGGCCACACTGTAACCTCAGTTAAGAACTGTCACATTAGCTTTATGTCTTGTTTCCTCTTATCAGCTGAGGCTGTTGAAGAACTCTTACTCATGGCCTGGTATCAATGCATTCTCATGGTTCTGGTGCTGCAAGAGGTAGCAATGCAAACACTGTGCAACATGAAACACCCTCGGTGGTTCCAAGCCTTGCCTGCCTCCCTCCCACAGCATTCCTCATGGCTGCACTTCAGGCACCCATCTGTGCAATCAGCAAGGCAGACAACTCACCACCCATTTCAACCTGCATTAGTTCCATTTGGTTATTTGCATTAAAACCTTCTTGGCAGCATTCTGAAGTAAACCATGTTATGATAACAGCAGGTAATTATGATGCTGTCGAGAAAAACTGAAATTACTTTTCTACTTAAAACGTCAGTTTAAAATTAATACGTATAGCTATTCTTCAAAGTAACCCTTGGACTGAGAAAAAATCTTGACATCAAACCTCAAAACAAAAATAAGCTACAAATAAAACCTGAGGTGCAACTGGAACACGAAAAGGAAACCTACAAAAGGTGGAAGCAGGTACAGGTGACCCAGGAGGAATACAGAGACACTGTGCCATCATGTATGGATGGGTTCAGGAAAGACAAAACCCACCGGGAACTAAATCTGGTGAAAGATGCAAGAGGCAACAAGAAGGGCTTCTACAAGTACATCAGCAGCAAAAGGAAGACAAGAGAAAATGTTTCTCTCACATATTTTCACTCCCCTCTTCCCTGGCTGCAATAACTTTTTCCCATTCCTAAATATGTTATCCCAGAGGAATTACCACCATCTCTGGTTGGCTCAGCCTTGTCCAGCCACAGGTTTATCCTGGAGCTGGCTGGCATTGGCTCTGTCAGACATGGGGGAAGGTTTCAGCAGCTTCTCACAGAAGTCACCCTTAAAGCCTGTCTCCCCCACTACCAAAACCTTGCCATGCACACTAAATACAGATTGTCAATGCCTTCCTCATTTTTTTACTGGTAAGACTGATCTTGAGGAATTCCAGGTCCCAGATCAATGTCTGGAGAAAGGAAGACTTAACACCACAGAATCACAGAATCACAGAATCAGTAAGGTTGGAAAAGACCATAGAGATCATAAAGTCCAACCTATCACCTGTTACCTAATCAGTGGAGGAGGATCAGGTTAGAGAACATTTAAGCAAACTTAACACATTCAAGTCCATGAGACTTAATGGGAAAAACCCACAGGTGGGAACTTAAAGGGAAAAACCCTTCAGTAAGGGAGAGGAGACCAGCCAGGTAGCTAATGGTTAAAAAGAGCACTCTCTGACTGTAGCAAAGCATGCTTTGATCACAACAAAGCACACTAAGTCTAGAAATTAACTTACTGTTTTAAAGGTGGTAAAGTATGTTCCACTAAGAGGAAGTTGATACAATTCTAGTACAGCCTAGTCCAAATCTAGTTCCTTACTAAATGCTTTGGGCTAAGCTACACCCCTCAAAAGAAGGGGCCACTAATCTTGACCTACTCTCACCCCCTCCCTCCTCATGAGTTAATTATCCACAGTTTGAATGTGCACAGGTCCATTGTAACTATAGCCAGTGCAAATGTCCTCTAAAATAGGTCTATTAATTTCAATAACGTAGATTGGTGGTTCCAGAATTTTCAATCTCCTCAGCAGCTGGTTTTAAACTGATAGAATGCACTGAGAGGGTTAAAAGTGAAGGACAAAAGCAACTTATCACAGTTTTTACATGGATGCTTTGAATCTTCCATTCAAAAGAATGAAAATGTGTGATTATCCAGATTACCTTAATGCCTTCCAACACTGGTGCTGTATCTATCAGTGTCTCCGTGTGCACTGTTGTATCTGCCCTTGCCAGTTCTTGTTCAGCATCCATGGTCACCTGGACCTTTTTAGCTTGCAGAACAGTTGCTTCGAGGTCTGCTGCTGGTTGCACCTCTTTCTAAATTTGAAACAGTCATTAAGTTTCAATTGAAAAAAAAAAGCTCAAACCATTATGTGTATTAGCATCAGTAAAGAATGACTTCTCAAACTAGAAATAAATGCCAAAGCAAACACACACATTTTTATGAGAAGATGTTAAACATATTGAGTGGTTTCACTTGTATTTAATGAACTACATCTCTGAGCTCGTGAGGCTGAATTCACCAGTAAAGCAGGCCAGCAGCTTTTAGAGTCAAATATTACACAATTACATTAGCAGGTTAATGACAAATAGGAAGAGCCAAAAATAAGAACATCTGAAGTATGGGGCGCAGAAAATAAAAAAAACAAAACCAAACAAAGCCATCACCTCTGTTAGAGAAATGAAAGTCTTCTCCTACTCCTCTAATGAAGAAGAAAGAGAAATCAAAGACAAGTAAGACTGAGCCAATGCTTCACAGTAAACCCTTCTGTGTTCATGTCAGTTCTAATATTCCACCACCTTCTGAATGTGGATTTAAAGTCCAGTTTCCTGCAGGCAGCACCCAGAGCAGAGGCAATAACTCACAACATGCTAACTTTTATATCACTGACATTTATTTCTCAATAGTTGAGAGCAGAACTTACCACAGCTGCAACTTCAACGAGGGTTTCTTTGGCTTTCTCTGCAGCTTCAGACAACCTTTCCATCTCTTTTTCTTCATTTTCTTTTCTGATGGCTTCCTCTTCCTGAAGTGTTGCTTCCAGCCGCACTTTGTTATCTATTTTTTCACCTTCAACTTCTGCCACTTTCACTTGGGCCTCTTTGGCCTAAAAAGAATGTAAGAAGTCTAATAAGTCTGTGTATGTCTCCATAGTGTAAGAAGTTCAGATGCCCTTCTTGGGATAGGTACTACAAGTATGCTAATGAATAACATTAAAATCCCCAAATGTTACCCGATTTTTGCACGTCTCAGAACATGATGACTCTCTCTCTTGAGAAAGTTTTCTGGTGGAAATATGAACTTTTAACCCTGAAATCACACACCATTCTCTTTCTCTCAAGACCACCAATGATCTACTTTGATAATTTTTGTTTCTGTATAACAACATCATGTATTTCCATGTATTAATGTCTTTATACAGTCGAGAGCATTGTTTTTGTGTATATCAAAGGTGTATTCTAAATCTTCTTATGTTATTAATGTCTGCGGTCATGCAATCCAATATTGCCTTGTCTTTACTTTGTTCTCAGATCCCTCCACATATAACCCAACTTCCGGTTTGGAAGGTCACTCAAATAAACCTATTCATGGTTTATTTTTTCAAGGAAAAGAAAGAAACCAAGAAGAACATCTGCCTGTCTGAATGGGTTTTCAGTGATGACACTGAAAGCTGGTTACAATGCTCTGCACAACAATACTTACAACACTGTCTGGTAGTGTCTGAAGTGTTGTTTTGAGCTGATCTGCTGGAGAAAGGGTATCTGGGAGATACATGGCTCTGGATAAAATGAGCAATGAAGTCGGGATTTCCTGGTTCAGGTGCAGATCCAACCACTATAAATGCAATACAGAAAACAAATCTTCAACTGTGGGATTTTTTTTTTTAATTTTTTACAGACAAAGTCAAGCATACACAAAAAAGTAAATGTGATTTTTTTTTTACCACAACTCATCAGTCAACACAGGAACTACAGGCTATAACAAGAATTACAGCAATTGCAGTGAAATGTAGGAAAAGTTTTTTGTTTGAACGAGTATTTTAAGAAGTGTCAAATGAATATTAGAAAAAGTGGTTTGTTTCACATCATAGAATCACAGAATGGGCTGGGCTGGAAGGGATGATCCTTCAAGTTCCTGTTCTAGACTTTCTAGAGGCCAAGGGAGGCATCATTCATTAGGTACTGGAAGCTGCAATAAGGTGTCCCTAAAGTCTTCTATTCTCTAGGCTGAACAATCCCAGCTCTCTCCACCTCTCTCCATAGCAGAGGGGCTCCACCCTTGTGATAACTTAGTGACACTCCTCTGGACTTCTTCCAACAGATTTTCCTCTAAACCAAGCAACACCAAAAGGCACAGAACTGATTTACTTAGTGAAAGTTTATTTACAGAGCAACACAAACAATTAACAAGACAAACTTCCAAAACTGCAAGCATATTTTGGATATATTTAAGTCTAAGTATCTATTTGCATCATCAAAATGTCATGGCCTAGTCAAAAGGCAGAAACTCCCAGCTAGTACATACTTACACAGGACACATGCTAAAAGCTTATTAAGAACAAAACACCGTTTTAACCAAGCCCTTAATGAGAACAGAGACAAATGGACTCGTCACAATCAGAAAAAAATCAGAGCCAGCGACTGCAACTTGGTCTGTGTATTCAGTCTTGCAAAACCATACCTGTTTCAGCTGCTCCTTGAGCCGCTCCTCTGTCACACCAAGAGCTCTCATTCCTCGGGCACGACAAGCTGCCTGAAGTTCTTTAACAGTCAGGGTATCAACCCCTTCTTCAGCAATCATCTGCACAATGTGTAAACGAAATTTCAGTAACTCAAAACGGAAGCACCTCATCCCTGCACAGCCCGTGTGTTACAATGGCCACTAGAGGCTGCTGCGGTAACACAAAACAGCCTCCACTGTTCGTTTTTCTTAATAATATAATTATTCTTAATAATATAATTACTTTCACAGAATCACTGAAAATTCACTACAATTAATGGTAGAATAAAAAAAGGTCAGTTTTCTTCTTTACCTCTAATAGGGTATCGTTTTAAGCTTTTTGAGCCTTTTTAAGTTGGTTAAAAAATTAAGACAAAAAATGAAAATATCTGGAAAAACGAACATACATATACGAAGACACATTCATTACTCTTATGTGTAAAAATTAACCAGTGCCTGTTTAGAAGGACTCACCTTGTCATCTGCTTTTATGCTTCTCAACCTCATAGTCAGCTGGAAGCGGAGAAAGTTGTTTGTCCCAATTGACTGAAGTTCCAACAATTTACAAAGTGCCACCAGCTGAGGCCTGGTCAGATTGTCCAGTGTCAACTCATCTTCAAACAGTTTAGAGAATCTTAAGATCTCCTCATTACTGGGTCTTTCACCAGTTTCCCTGATCTGTAAGAAAAAACCAAACACACACAAAGCTTTTCAAAGTAAATGTTATGGTTGTGCATTATCCTGAATAAAAACATTCTCCACTTTGTATCAATGTTGACACAGGAAACAACACACAAAGAAGTTCTGAAAGAAATTCTTAAAAAACAAACAACTTATTTACCAAAAAAGGTAAAAGAATTGATGGTGTGACAGTTTCCAACAACACTGTATAATACACTTACGAAAATATTAGCAAAACAAAAACTAGATGCATCTGAACAGTAACGAGCAGATCTACCTGAGTTGGCATTGCCATGAGATACCTCAAAAGAAAAATACATTGGAATGAATAGTTGCTACAGAAGTCACACTGGCAAGTATTCTTTCTGATACTATACTTACTAAACATAGAAGCACATTAAAAGCATTCATCCTGGGAAGATGAGGTGAGAATTACATCTTACGGCAAAAATTTTGCATGGTGCCCCTATGAAACATGGACATTTACCTACCTCTCCACTACCACATTTGTTACAATACCGTTTTGCTTTCAGTTCTCAGCTGTTCTTTGGAATAACTCAAAGTTATTTCAAAGTATGAACCCCTATTTGGGAAAGGACACTGCATCCTTGTGATGAAAGGTTCTATGTAACTGCTTGTGCAAATGCAAAGTGAAGCTTTGCAATGACGTGTTGCCAAAGGGCATTTCACAGTCATTAATTACTGGAAGCAGAAATAACAGTTCCAAGAAGAAGGAGAAAAATCATTCTCTAGTCTCATCAGGTCATAGTCATCATTATCATCTCCACATGTGTTGATTTTTATGTTTAAAGTATACCATCAAGAGCTTATTAGTGACATCACTGCATCAAAAACCTATAGTCTGAAACCATACAGCCTGATGTACCATGCCTATCTACCTGTTTTACTCACAAACTCAAATATTTTAGTGAACAGTTACCAAGAGCACAGGATAAGGTAAAAATGTGGAAGACAAGATGGCCTCAACTCCATTAACCTCTAAGATATTTGTGTAGCAGGGACTCAAAGAAAGAAAGGTCAAAGGCCTCGTTCCACTCCACCAGTGCCTTCACGACAGGAGCCAAAATGGCACTATAAAAATACAAGAAGCATTTCTTTCCTTGTTTAAAGATGAAGAGCCAAGCACATGTTTCTTGAGAGCACAAAGCTTTGCAGCTTTCTAGTAAACCTCTAGCTACAAAGCAATACAGAGAAATTCTGGAATTCTGCTGCATCAAATACTTCACCACAGAAGTAGCTGTAAAAGAACAGCAAAAAGGTGGGAAACATTTAAGCTGCTTCTTGCTCTGACATTTATTATCTGGCACAGTGAAATTAGATCAATGAAGTTTGTCTCTGTGACACAAATGAGAAATATAAAGCTGTAAAAAGCACACCCACACATAAGAAATGCGGGGCTTGAAACTTCTTTTTTAGTCATCGGAGGAACTTGGGACTTCCTCCAACAAATGGGGAGTGAAACGTCATTTTTTTCCACAGAAATTAACGGCCAAACGTAAATTCTCAGTAGCAGTTCTTTCAGAAGAAAATGAAACATTCCAAACATGATGCACTTCAGCCACTAACTGCTGTAACTAAGCACCTAAACAATGTCCTGGAAATTAAAAAGAACAGAAATGGGTGATTGCATAGAAGCTTCAAAGCACACGGACTTTGCAAGCAGCTGCCGACTGACAAAACTTGCCACGATTACCTGAGATAACCTACATGGCACTACCAACACCCCACCCTTTAAAACTTTATTCGTAGCTCAGACAAGCAGGAAAATCTTAAAGTAGCTGACAGGACTTGTAAAGTTCAGGTCTGAAACCCCCCAGGTTTATGTGCCGTTTTCTATGCAAACCCACACTCTCCCCCAAAGGCGGGGACCACGGTCTTACTTTCAACAAAGCCCTCAGTAACGATGTTGGCTCCATCTCTTATTCAACAGCCCCACAATTAAGAGACATGCAAAGTGAAAGTGGACTGAGATAAATCCCATCCTGAGAAGATTTAAGAAGGTGTTTTTCTTGTGCCCAGGGAATAGTTTACCCTTACCTACAGTCTGGTGAAAGGAAACACTGTCAGACCTAAAGGCCATCAATGCAGGAGGCAGATGTCATCTGACATTTAGTCTCTCTGTCAGCAACTGATCATGAATAGAAAAATTCTGCACCGAACACAGCAACCACATTCCAGCTAAACCCCAGATTATACAACATTCTAGTCAGTGACCAATGGATTTCAGCAGTATAGCAGCCCCGCATTTAATGACTGTTTTTATAAGCTGAATTCATCTGACAAAAAAAATTTACTCTCTTCCCCACTAAGTTTTAATCAACTAATTAGGAAAGGACGCCCTTCTTCTTTCATATTCCATGTTAAAAAGAGGTCAAAAACTACATGAGTAACCACTGAGCACACAATGTTTCATGTGAGAATTAACTTATTAACAAAATAAGTGAACAAGAAGCAAATGAGCAGAAATATACTGCTCCTAAGATTAGACCAGCTTACAGCTAAAAACGTCTGCTAGGACACCAAAGTTAAGAACAGTAAAACTTCATCACACTGAAGTACTCCTTACCAAAAAGAAATTTATCCCTAAAAACACTTCTACATCCTATTTCAAGTCCCAGAATAAAGGTATCAGATGATTATCAAACAAAACACCAAGCTATGTTTTGCAGGAAGAGTGAATAAACCTTTAAACTTTTTTTACCTTTTGAAAGAATGTTGAAAAATCTTTTGTAACATTTCCCTTGGCTGCTTTATTTTTTAACGCCATCTCCTCAATGGTGTCTTGAAGAAATTTAGCCAATTCCAGCTTTACTCTCAATTCTTTTTTCAATCGTTCCTCCTGTTAAGGAAAATATTTGGTTTTGAAAGTTCCTTCCAGAAACATATGTACTGAATATCACTACTTCTGGCCCCAAACAAGTTATGTGGAGTATTTCTGGGTTCCTGCTGTAACACACACAACCCAAGAGGGATTCACTCTTACCAAAGATCCCCAAATTACACTGAAAAACAGGCTACAGGCTCTATGAGGTATGAGATGCAATGCCAGAAGAGGCCTTCACCTGCTAAAATTAACATACACCCTCTGAATCAGCAACGAAGAAAAAGAAACTAAACAACTGGTTTGGGTAATTCCCAACTCTTGTATCCAGCACAGAAATCCTACACTACATCTCCTCCAAACAAAGAGAATTCATCACAGAATTAGAAATTAAGGGTTACTTAGAACCAAATATATGATCACAACTAATTGTATCTGTGCTTGACTGGGAGTTCACTACGTAAAAACCTCATGGGAGCTTTTCGTGCTCTGAAAGGGAGAATTCGTGGGGCTTTTGGGGGGAGTTTTACAAACCTCTAAAATGCGTAAGAAGCTGTTTTAAATATTAAGTATGCTTATGAAAAGCATTGTATCAAGAATAAAGACTACAAATGTTACAATGTATGTTTTAATGCAAAGTAGAAGAATAAAGTCTCACAGCTTTCATTCCACTTTCATAGAAAATGGAGATGGGGATAGAAAAGACAGCAGAGGTTTACAGCCCTGACAGCTCAGCACCTGCACATATAAAAGGTAAACCAGGATGGCACTGGTTCACTATTATACGTTAAACAGCAAGATCTTCAAAACAAGATAAGGAAGATTAAAAACATCACCCTAACACTGAAAAAGAATTCTAATTTTAGACATTTTCTAATTTCTTTACCAAGGAAAGTTCTAACTTAAAAAAAAAAAATAGAATTACTGGATTACAAATTCAGACCCGCTTACCTTTTTAGACTTTGTCTCAAATGTTGAGGGAAGCATATTAGGGAACAACTTAAGAGCTACGGGAAGCAAAAATTCCATAAATGGGACAATAAGAAAAACCAAGAAAGGGACCAGGCGGAAAAGATCGGCACATATTCGAAGAAACTGGAAGGGGAGAAAAAAGAAATGTATTGAGAAAATTAAAATTTCAACATTTATTTTAGAAATACTTGATACGATCATCCAATTAGCACTTAGACTCACATATATATATATGTATTTGCTATGAAGAAAATTCAAAATAACACAGAAAAAGGATGTGACCAAGCCAATTTTTAGTATATTTTTCTTCGAGTTGCTATATACTACAGAGTGCCAGAGTTTCACCAGTTTTCAACACTATAGAAAGTATTTCAATAGCCTCACTGTGTCTCAATAGGATTATTGAACAAGTATCTCATTTAAACCTCTTAAAAGCACCTGAAAACAGGAGGTGGTCATTTGTTGCCATTAAAGCTGCTTAACTTCTTTTATGCATCTTCATTTGTGCTCCACCACTTCTTACATGCATGAGCTACTATGGACTAAGTAATCAAGAGCAAAATGAAAGATCCCTCCCCCTCTGCCTTACAACAATTGTAATGTACATTTAAATCCACGGTAATGAGCCCAGCTTGGTAGATTTTTTTTTAAAAGCACTGCTTTTCTAGAGCAGTAATCCTCTGAAGCAGGCTGAGGCATCCGTTACTGAATCTTGAACTGCATGAAACAAATAGTGTGCTTGTGATTTCTGCACACTCACAAATATATTTATATATTAGGCTGCACAGTCTATAATCAAATCTTTCAGTAATTGTTGAAAGCTTAATAAGTTTTATACAGGGGGAGTGCAGATCATGCCCGACTCCACCTCATGTTACAAAGGAAATAACGGGTTTTTGGGAATCCTGACGGTTCCTAAATCAGCAACCAAAAGCCAGGTGTGTACGATGGTACATTACTGCCCCAGCACTGTCATTCAACATCAGGGTTTGATAAACACAGCTAGGACTGGCAAAAACTGGCAACACAAATGCTATTACAAAAGCAAACACATGCTCCCCCTGCCCCAGATCCCATGGCCTCAGGGCTGATTTGCTGGGATAGAAAACCTCTAAAACTTCACTCAGAATTTTCTTAGCATAAAACCGGTCAAAACCTTAAATATGATGGATATATATGATGGATGCAAAGACCCAAAGTTTGACCTTCTTTTTTTGTTGTTGTTGAATAAAAATTTCAGTTTCCCTGAAGGGATGCTTTGGTCCATTGTTTAGAGGCTCAAGGATTTTTCCATTCATTGCAACAACAGAAGGCAAAGACTACCAGGGAGTTTAAAAAAAAAAATTTAGAAGACAACTTTAAAATTCGGAACAAACACCAAAAAAAGCCACATCAAAAATGTCTAGAGAGTGTAGAGCACCTATTTTCCCCCAGTCTCCACTTCCAGACATGCATGTAAGTATTTCTACAAAATCCATATCCAGGGAAGCAGTTTTCTCTCAGGATTAAGCTAACCTAATGCTAACCTGAGACAAGGCATGAAGGTGCACTAGCAGCCACATCACTGGTCCAGATAAAACTGACACAGATAAGCAAAAAAGGATCAGTACAAAGCAAGGGGGAGGAGCTGGGGGGGGTGGGGGAGGGATGTTGGAAAACTTGATTTAAGCACCAAGCAGGACCAGCTTTCTTCTCACAGCAGCATTGGCCTGGATCAGCTTTCATAAATCATGGAACTGTGCCCTGAGCTAACTTAAGGAAAACAACTTTACGCAGGAACCTAATACAATGGTGTATGATTACACACACATTACTTGGCAGCACAGCATGAAAACCTTGTGACTACTCTGTATCTGCTGCTACAGTTCATGTATTCCACTTTTCCCACCTCTGCAGGCTTGAGGAGTCTGTAAAGCTGGCAGACCTGCCACAAACTCTGTAGTGTTTGCCACCTCACTTCCATGTCCTGAACTATCCAGCACTGAAGTAATTAGTTTTTAACAGCCAGTATCATATTTTGCATGTTTTACTTCATCCTGCCTTCTCTCCTAAGTGTAGGTATGTGACCCTGTTGAATCCACACACTTCCAGCAATTGTACAGGCAGAATTTTGGAACTGACTTTCAGTTTCCATAAGCAGTAGCTCCCTTTGCATTAGCCATGCTGTAATTGCATGTTCATGTGGTTAGATTACTTGGATATCTTTCCATTATTGCCTCCAAAGAGGAAGGAAAGGGCAGGCAGAAATAACTCATTTGTCAGTCTGCATGAAGATAAGATTTCTCTAGGACTGTCAGTTCATCTGCAGCTTAATACATTTAAAGCAGTATGTACCTCAAATTTTATTTTGCGTTTTTTGAGGTTCAGAAGCAACATTTGCAAAGTTGTAGGTAATCTGGCATCCAAGTGTGAAGATTTCTTTAAATCAGTCAGTACACTACAACGTAAGGTTGAACTGATTAAAAAAAAATTAACTGTGTTGAAACAAACTTCATCATTTTACACATCATTTTATAAGACACAGGCTATGTCAGTGTAGGCACTAATTTATATCTGCAAACAAGAAAATTTCTGTTTTATTTAAAACAAGAAATTGCACACCTGCACACCAAAAAAACCCAAATCCAGAAAGGCCAAATGCCAGATCACTACTTAAGTATGAGAAAGACACCTCTATGATCAAAGGGCAATCAAGTGAATAAATCCACCCCATTGATGGAATATTACTGTTGTTTGTATAATTTCTCAGAAGTACGGCTCAGTGAACATGAAAGAGGCAGGAAAATCAATGGTCCCAATGCTCCCTCTGGAGAATTTCTGGCTCTGTTTTAAACCATGAATTAATTTGTCTCCCTTGGCTTTGCAACTTCCCCAAAGCTCTGGGTAAACCAGCACAAGCCAGAACTGCCGCTTGACGGAGTCCCACAGCCCTCACCTTCCCCTATCCTCAGTTACTCTTTCTTGGCACTCCATAATCCCCTCTCACGTCAGCACAGACTGTTATATTTACTGCTGGATCAGCTGCCAGCCATACTCTTGCACACAGCGTAAGGAAGGCAGCAAAAACAAGGAGCATGAAGATGCTGAGTCCTGTCCTAGAAAGAGACCACACTTACCCACAGATAAAAATGGCCACATGAGCATCTAACAATTTTTGCTATTTGTATAACCTTGTGAATATAGGAAAAACCTTTGCACAGTGCATTGAGATGTGCTTGGTTGTAATTACACATCAAGACATTCAAATGTGTACCCAATTTTATCAGGCAATTATTAAAATAATGAGCAAATATTCGTATTTTTGATAATTTATCGTAAGTTTGGAGGGCAGAGATGTGAATCTAACACAAACTGCAGAGAGCCGGACTGTGCCCACAAGCAGCACTGCTCACTCCTGTCACAGAGGGCAAACATTTCTTTGCTCTCCAGCATTTCTTTCTGCACATCTTTCTTTTCAGCAACAGCTGTAATGCTTTATTTATAAAAGGCAGGAAAACAGACTTGATTTTTTTCAATCTGTATAAATTGCTTAAACATCTTGTACTTAAAAGCAGTAAGATGAGAACTATCAATCAGCACATTTCATAAACTGCTAATGAACTGAACTGATGAACTTGAATATCAATGCATTCTTTAAAAAATATTAACTACACCAGCTTATTATTTTTGTCTTATCATATATAAAAGCTTACATCAAATATTTTTGCACATGGATATAACTTTTCACTCTAATTGAATAAGCCTATTTACCTCATCCAAAACCTGAAATTACTATTGACATGCGTGTATATTACCCAAATTTGAAAGCACTCATATTTTGGATCTTCCTTTTCCTTAAAATAATCAGTTGTCTTTTTAGTTTCATACATGTAAGGTACATCCCACAAAGAAAACAAATGTATCTGAACTAAAATTATTTCAGCTATATTTATAACTGAGATAGTATATATATAGTATATGATCAACCATGCATTTCAGTCTGCAGCTTTTATCCTGTTCAAAAAAAAAACTCAAGCAAGCAACAAACCAGAAATAGAACTGGCACAAATCCAACCTTTACTAGAAGTGTTTTCCTTCTGGTTTTCTGTCTGGAGTGAAAAAGCAGAGAAAGTGACCATATACACAGATGTAGCACAGGGATGGGAACTTAAGAACAAAAACAACTGCTGCCCACATGACAAAACAGAAGAATCCTCTGCTGTTCCAACCAGAAAACACCAAATTTATCTTCAATAGTAGGGAACACAACTAAAATGTTTTGGAGTAAGAATATCCAAAAATGTTAGTGTCCACATAAGGAGCAGGAAGCAAACACACCCAGCAATTTGAATTCTAGGAACAGAAGACAACAGAACGAACTGACTCAGCAATCACTGAGGATACTCAGGTGAAATGGGTATTTACTCAGTACCTGTCTCCGTTCCCGACGAGACAAAGTGTTTCCATGCAGTATTCGCCAGAGCATCCTTGCAGCTATTTTTGTGTCAATCCACAGTAACCGAAAGCCATGGTAATAGTGCTTCAGTTCGTCCACAACCCTCTGTCCCAGAGATTTTTTCACCACTTCCACTTCTGTAGGACTATATACAGGACCTCCTTCTTCCAGCTTCTTGTTTTTGTCCTTTAAGGACTTCAGTGACTTTTCAACTATGGAGTCATCTTGAAGGGGACGTGAAGAATGCCACCATCTAACTGGAAGATACTGGGGACCTAAAACACCCAGGGTTGGTAGTGGCGTCCATGAGCCAGAAGAGCTCATAAGAGTAAAGTGTGTTTGTTGAGATCCTTTAGTCCAAAACCAGTAGTGATCTTTTTTGGAGTATGCGTAAACAGGAGGGACACTAGTGCAGTATTTGAAGTGTACAGGCCTTCAAAAGAAAAAAGCAGTCAAGAATTAGCAATAGATCATAAGCTATTTTTATATATGTACAGTTATATATATTTATGTCTTTATCGAATGCATCATTTGACAAATTTGATATTTAAGGAAAGGGAATATTCACAAAAAACCCCCCAAACTTTTGACTCTTAAGATCAACGTCTATACCTGAAAAGAACATTTGGCTTTACTTCATGTCAAAATAAATTAACCTGCAGGGAGTTTCCCATTAACAACTTTGAAAAGGTAGTTTATTTAAGTCAAATAAAAAGATGTGCTTTGCATTTAGATTCAGAAAGCTACAATTGAAAATTAATCTGCAAATTCATAAGTAACAAAGTCCCTGCTATTAATTCTCTTGTTTGAGCAAAGCACTTCAGAAAAAAAGAAGTTGTAGATTTAGGATAGGTGTTAAATCAGAGGAAGAGAACCAGTATTAGAGAACTTCAATTTCATTGGTGTTCCTTTCTCACTATCTCCATGCATCCAGTTTTCCTTTTCAGCAGAAATTTTTGCAAAAACTTTCGCAAAAACTTTCATCATGGTACTGAGTTTGGGCACAGAGAACCAACACTCTTCTAAGCTGGTCAGAACTTGGTTCTTTAATTAAATGCAGACTGAAATTAGCACTGGTCAAAANAAATCCAAATACTTGCTACAAAGTGGCCCTTACACACCCAGAACTACTTGTTACATGCAAGTAGGATTGTACACACTTTTATAAAAATATGGGACAAAAAAAAAAACCAGTAGATAAAATATTTTATATAAATTAGTTCCATTAGGTGTCCCTCCAAGTGACATGCCAGCATTAAGTCATCTACTGGACTGAAATGAATGGGGTGTTTCTTCATGGAGCCCTTGCACTAGCAAAATAAAAGTAGAATGTCATTTTGTCTTCAGTCAATGAACAGAAAATAGGTGCAAGTGGCTCTATAGGTCCAAGCACCATTTCAAGGAAAAAATAGGTTTATTGAACACATTCACTCAATTTTCAGTCAGAAGCACTTTCTAAACTTAATTATCACATGATTTTAAATTACTGTAATGGTTTTGTCTGTTTAATGTTACTGAAATAGAGGGTTTTATTAAAAAAAAAAAAAGACTACATACTACTTTTTAAAAAAACATTATTTTCTAGTTTAAAATAACGTTTTAAGCATCTGACCATTCATTGGTCAAACAAATGAATGAAACATCCACGGTTACACAAAACAATCTGTTGATGAGCTACAAAAGGACACATTTGCACAGATATTAACTAACAGGAATTACAGGTCCCTTAAGAAAATAAATTACATATTCCAAACCAGATCAGGACACTTGCAGAAATCCATCCACCCTGACTTTAAGGCATTTCCCACAAGCAGAGCTCCAGGCCTACATACATTGACACTCTTCTGCAGGGAGAAAAGAAGGGAGCTCTGCAGCAGAACTGGTTCTGAGTGTGCAGGGAACAAAATCTTGCAAGAGATGTGCCTCTCTGAACACACTTTCACAAGAAGGATGTCAGACTTCTATCCCAGCCTGTCCTCAGTACTTGTGTCACTGCAGTCTATTTCTTTCAGATCTGCATCACGTGGGGAGCGGCCACTAATAGCTTGTTTCATTTTAAGCAGCAACATTACATTAATAGCAGCTTTGGTTAAAAACAAGAAACTCCAAACCCAAACAAACTAAAACCAACCAACCAAACAAGCAAACAAAAACAATCAAAACCCTACAAAACAAAACAAAAACACCACAAAACAAACCACATTAAAAAAACCCTTTGCAATAGAATAATTTCTGTCCCAATATTCTGCAGCTCATTTAATCATACAATATCAGAAGAGTTTTGGTTGGAAGGAACCTAAAAGACCATCTAGTTTCAACTCCCCTGCCATGGGCAGAGACACCTTCCACTAGACCAGGTTTCTAACCAGCAGTTAGACTATAAATGAACTACAGAACACATATTTTAACATTCTAAGAAAAGGCAATAGGATATTCACATCCACAAGTATGCCTTGTGAGTCAAGTCAGGAACAGAGAATGGATTCTGTCAATACTCAACTCTTTAAATTCCATAAGGGCATACAAGGACTGGATTCATTTTCAGAAGAGGCTGTACATCACCCAAGGCTGGAACATACAACAAACTATTTTCTTTGGTTTAACAGAGACACAAATTAAATGCTCTGCATTCCCAACTGTCAACTGTGACTTTCAAACTAGCTGTGACTCAGTGTTTACTCTATGGAACTCCATAGGGAAAGTATGCAAGCAGCTCATCATTTCCCGTTATGACACCTGGAATCACCCAAGAAAAATATTAATGCATATTCTAATGCTTTCACATCAGAAATGAAACAAGAAGGGAGGAAGTGGGCGAAAAAAAGGAAGATCTTGGTTTCTTTCTCCCACACACAACTAAGCAGGTGAAGACAGTAATACTCAGACTCCCTTTAATCTGTCAGTAACCTGAAGCTAATATTTTAGCACTCTGTCTACATTCAAACACACGCTCTATGACACTATACTAAGTGATGTACAGTTTTGAGTTCAGAAAATTGTTCATATTTACTCACATTTTGTTTGCCAGCCTCAGAGACGTACAGCTAAGACATGCCCGATCTCCCAAGTTACCTGGAAAAAACGCCAATAATTAGCATTAATTCTTAAGTTCAGGAGGACATTTACCCATACAGTAAATTACATTTATTCATACAGTGAATTACACACAAATACTTACGACCTTTATATAGGAATGGCTACTATAGAAAGCACAGAAAAGATGCTGCTGAACAGCAACTTCCCTGTGCACTGTTTGTCAGCACAGTCCCACTTTGAATGAGGGCGCATCACAAACAGCCAAGATTGAATTTTGTTTTGTTTTGACAATAACCATGTGAAGTACTGAAGCCCAAATATCTCAACCTATTCCAACACGAGTCAAAGCACATGCCTCGCTCTTATTTCTCTCAACTTGTAATCCAAATTTACGACATAGAAGAAGAGAAAACAGAGAGGAAGGAATTCTGTGAGGCACCAAAAACATCCATGAGTATTCAAAACCAAACTGTCCATGCACAGAGTCAAACTCTGTGGACATGTGAGGTACTGCTTGCTCTTGTTCAGCTGCCTGAAGACTTTGCTTGAAGGTTTCCAAGTCCGTCAAGCAAGAAACTACACTGCAGAAAAACTTCGCTGAAAGTAATTTTTTAATAGCTCTGTGACAACACAGTATTAGGGGATCCAAATGGAGCCCTTGCCAAGCATTTAGGACGAAAATTGCTTTTTGTTTGTTGTAATCAAAACAACAACTAAAATATAAATAGGAACCTGAACGCCCTTCACTGGAGAGGTGGAACCACAACACCATTTTGATAGGTTGCTGTCCGTTTTGATCAGTAACTGGTGAAAACTGCTCCACCCCATGATCCCTCCACAGAGGTTACACATTATCTCAAAGGGTGAGGGCCTGACCCAAAGCATATGAAAGGTCAGTTTTACAGAAAAAGCCACGTTCCTCAAAA
This sequence comes from Pitta sordida, assembly GCA_013390025.1. NCBI lineage: Eukaryota > Metazoa > Chordata > Aves > Passeriformes > Pittidae > Pitta > Pitta sordida. Next base: position 77,778 of record WEKX01023887.1, on the reverse strand, counting down.
TTAATTTTATTTAAAACACTAACTCAGAATCAGCTCTAAAAACAGCTAATAAAGTGCACAAGAAGGATTGACACCTATATACAGGCATCCTCCATCCAGGTACAGAGTCAAGCAGCATCCACTCTGGAAATAAATTGAAGAGACCATCAAATGACAAAATATCTAAGTTATTTCACAGGCCTCAATAAAGGGCCATGCTTCAAAGCCTTCTAGCCATGGAAGAGGCATCAGCAACATCAAATCCTATTTAAGAGGCTGCACACAATCTACAGTCACTGAAAATCATCCCCAAGCCCACTAGAAAGGAATTAAGCTCTTTTAAAAAAAATATCTTGTATCAACACCTAGCTACAAAATCTCAATAGGTAGCCAATACCAAGTGCAAAAAGGCTCCTGGACAGATCACAGGAAAATCACGCATGCAACACCACAAATGCCTTGACTCTTTTTGACCCATCTTTTCAGAATTCACTGTAACCAAAATAAAACTGGAAGGCTGTATGGAGTAGGCATGCAGTGGCTTGTTTCTCCCATCTGGAGCCTACTGTTTCTGGTCAATCCCATGAGATAGCAAGAGAGAAAGGTCATTTTAGAGGTTAATGGTGCCCTTTTCCACCATCAAAGCCAGGACACGGCCTATGACAGAACCTAAAGGAGACAACTGAATCTGAGAAAACATGGGACCCAAATATGAAATACCTTAATTATCAGGGGACAATCAGAAAGTATAGAAAGTAAGTTAACTTATCTGAGGAAAAACTTGCTCATCGAGAGATATTCCATGCTAAGTGAGTTCTGAAGTAATTACAGCAAAGGCTATCGCATTATCAGGTCAAAGGATTTACCCATCTCAAATTATACCAAACTCTAACAGGCACTTACTGCCACTGGAAGTAGAGTCAGAGGAAAAAAGTGGCTCAAAAAGCAATCTGTGAGGGCATTTTGAAACAACATTTATAGAAAGAACAGCAGCTCAATTTTCTCAGCCCAAGAAGTACCTGAGAGGATGTCCCTGACTTTAAGGAAGAGTTGAGCTAAGTAGAGACGTACTCAGTGTCTAGACAGGTACGTCAGAGCAGGGTAATCTCTCTGTCTCACCTGAGTGTCAGGAAGCACACAAAGCCCATGGGACAAAAACCAGAGTCCTCCTAGGAGAGGATAGTGCCTGCTACAGACAGGTGCCCCAGAACAAACACCTGGTAGAGGTCAAAACTGGCTTGGAGTTTCTTAGATAAAACTCCATAGCAGCAAGACACTTTCACTTCACTTTCTTTTCCAACCAGACTCATTAAATGTTAAGGAAGGGGTCAAAGAACAGAATTCCAAGGTTGCCATAAGAAAACACGCTGACCCAAATGCTTCTTGTGGTACAGCTTTTCAGAGTGTGAACAGGCACACAGAAATTGTTAATTCCACCTTTGTCCGTTCTGATAACAAGATCACCTTCTGTTTCACAGTGTCTGCTATAACCATGTACGTACCTAGGAGCAAATCAGCCCTGGAATAAATTACACACTTCCTTCAAAAAGGAGCAAAGTCCATAACCCTTGCTTCTGAGGTAACAGACATCCAGACATGACTGAACATGGTGAATGTTGCTTAAACATACTGTTCATTCAAGAAACCTGCATTATCTTTGTAAGAAAGGTGGCGTCAGAAAAACTGTATGTTAACACATTCCTCATGAATAAGGGCTCACGAGAAACTTAATTCATAAATTTAATGAAACATCAAACCTGAAGTTTTAATGTAGAATAGCTGTGTACTGTTACTATGATCAGAGTTTTTAAAAATACAATGCCAACGTGAAGTAAGTCCCTACAGAAGTGTAAGCTTGCACTACTTAACAGTCTGATCTTCACAGGAATAACATTTAGGATTCTTAGAAGCACTTAGCTTTAACTTAATCTTAGACTACTTACACGTAAAGCAAAGAAGATGAGCTAAGTAAAGCAAAACACTACCAAAAAAATTACACCATACAATAATGTGTTAATAATAGATTAACACTCCAAACAAACACGTTGATTGTATCATAACCATAATGCACCACAGCGTGCTAATTATTTGATTCTATCATGTTATTTCAGTAGAGATTCTCCAAGAACATGCAAAATACATAGTAGCGTTTCTTAATCCTATGTAACCAGAAGTATCAAATCTAATCCCATCCCGTGGGAAAGTACATGGGTACCTTTCTTCCTTGCTTTAAATAAACTGGACAGTTAGGACCCCCCGGGTTTTTTGCTCGGGTCACTGCACAAAATAGATGTCTTTACTTAAAAAAACCCATCATGCAGAGGGTGGTACCACACTGTATGAAACACTGGTAAGGCAGAGCACAGCCCGTTCATGGCAAAGAACGAGCACCCGAGTGCTCCGGTGGCCTGTTCTCAGCGACACCCCAGTGACACGGGGCTGTGCCAGTGACAGGGGCTGTGCCAGTGACAGGGGCTGTGCCTGCGGAGCTTTCACTCAGCCCTCACCAAGCCCCCGCCATTCCAGCCCAGGCACAGAAAGAGCAGCCATGGGCCGCGCCCAGGTCACACGTTACCAGCTGTTTCATGCCATTAAACTTCACCACCCAGAGACGCTTGAACCATCACACTATCTTGATTATTGATCAGTATTCCCACACTGCGTTTCTGTTTGATTTTCCTAGGGCTTTCGGGGTGAACTCACGTTTCCTTCCTGATGCAGCCTAAGAAAAGAACCTCTTCTACTTTCCTAAAGGGAAGATGCCCATAACTAGCGACAACCCCACTTCACACACACTCAAGCTACAATGAGNCGCAGCCGCCCGAGGGGAGCGGCGGGTGGTGCTCGGGACCTGCTGTGGGCACCGAGGGCCTTTCACCCCCGTTCCCGGCAGTGGGTCTCTCGCAGCCGCCGGTCGCTGCCTCCGCGCCCGGAAGGTCACAGCCCGTGCCCGCTGTGAAGGGCGAGCGCCGGGGCCTGACGGAGCCGCTCTGTGACCTCTGTGGACCCGCGTAGCCCCATATAACCCCGGCCCAAAGTACAGCGCTCCAGCAGCAGCCGGGGCTTTCTGGCTTGGCAGGGGTGTTGGACTGGATGGTCTCCAGAGGTCCCTTCNGATGCAGCCTAAGAAAAGAACCTCTTCTACTTTCCTAAAGGGAAGATGCCCATAACTAGCGACAACCCCACTTCACACACACTCAAGCTACAATGAGAACAAAGCAGCACCGAGACGCAGTTCCCGTGTTCCTGCGCCTTAACAAAACCCACGTGTTTTCCCTTCCCCAGCCTGACGGCATTTACGGGACACGCGTGTCCCGGGTGCCCTGAGGGCAGAGCATCCTCTCCGGGGCAGCACATGTGAGGAGGCCGCGGCGCCCGCGGAGCAGCAGCGCCGTGCCCAGCCCCNCTTTCTGGCTTGGCAGGGGTGTTGGACTGGATGGTCTCCAGAGGTCCCTTCCCAGCCTGACGATCCTGTGATGCTGTGGTAGTGTCCAGGAGAGCTCGCCTGGGGCCAAAGCCCGGCGTGTCGCCGACGTTCAGGGACAGCTTGGCAGCAGAAGCTCCAATGCCCACACATGTGTTGGTTGTGGATCTCGGGATGTGCCATAAAAAGAGCTTCCTGTTTTTAACTGTGATGTTTTTCACGGAAAACAGCACATAAACCAGTCTATAGAGAGATGTGCCTCGCTATTGCTGGTTAATACTTTGGCTACAGGTAGTGTGCAATTCTCCAAATATAAGTCGAGTCCTGACCAGTATTAGGATCTCTTATCAAACACGTATGTCAGTGCTTGGTTAACACAGTATTACGCAGTGCCGTTCATTTTACATTTGTTTAACCGTATGGGTAGACTGGAATCAGGCGGCTGAAACGATCATTTAATCTGAGAACACTGAAATTTTAAAAGCTGTGGTTTGGGTGTTAATGTCTTCCTTGTTCCAAAGGAAAAGAGCCGCTGGAGGAGAAGTTGCTGGAAGTGTCTGTGGACAAGATGGCCGACAGCCCTGCCAACAAGATGGCCGCCTCAAGGGCCGGGCTCCACAGGGACCAGGACGCCGTGGGTTCAGACCTCTCCCGTCTCATACATCATTTGGTCACTTCTACACCCACCTGAACCCCAAAGAAAACAGGTGCTGGTTAACCTCATGTGCAAAGGGTTGCCTAAAGCTTTGGGTTTGACCCGAAGCGTGGCCGAAACCGTCTCGGAGCAATAAAAAACCAAATGAGTCTGTGGTTATCCTCTCGTGCTTGAGGCTTGGGAAATGCAGGAAATTAATTAGTAATGTTACAAAGTTTTTTTGTGTGTTTAAAGAAAATCCTTGGTGTTTCCTCTAAGAATGTACAATCTAGACTAATTTTATATTAGTTATATTTTTTAATTCAAAAAAATATGTAAAGATGGAATTGCAATTGACTGTATAGTAAAAAAATCAAGGCACCCTTTCTGACATCTTCTCACTGTGTTGGCTATAGAAACACTATTGTTTACATTTAGTAACAATTAACTAACTGGTATTATTTATGTACTTATTACTAGAGCTACTGTTAAAATATTAAGCTCTGAAATGCTCTGCACGACTTTTAGCCAGATGTGTTTTCTTTATGAGTATTTAAAAGTGTAGTGCATTTAAATTGTTATTTAAAACGTGCAGTCTCACAATAGTGCTTTATGTTAATATTGCAATCTTTAAAAAAGCCCAACACAACAAAAACCCCCCATCTTCCCAATCTACACATCTCTCTCATTAGACTAGGTTTGTAGCTTTCTCTTGTTTTTCTTTCTTCTTTCTGATTGACTGATAACAAAACCAAATGAAATAGGGCAACTAATGGCAGTTCCTCTAACAAAGCTGCTTAATTATGTAGAAGCATTATATGAAGCCTATACAAGAAGAATAATATGCTCTGAAGTCATTAAACTATTGACAAGAGATTTCAGACAGCAAACAGATGATTACAGAGGTCTCAATACATTTATGCAGACAAGTAACCAGTCTTTCAATAGTTTCATTAAATTCATTAGTATTCAGGGTGGCAGACAATGTAGATGCATGTGCCTTTTCAGAGCTGAATTCGTTATGTTTTTGTACAGTCTTTTGTTCCAGACTTGTTTATACCTGCAATTTATGTACATGGTTTCCTACTGTATATGAAAAGGATTAATAGTACACTCTGTGAGAATTCCCTAAATGGATACAGTTTCAAAACACTAATGTATTGTGTGTGTTAACCAAGCATTGTGAAGTAATGGTTAAGAAAAGACAGAGCATTCATAAATTTCAAGTAATTGTACAAATTGCTCCCACATGAAAAGGATGAGTGACTGTAGGTGACACATGGACCTTCCACACAAGTCAGCTTTTGTTTTGAAGAAAAGCATCTTCCACTCCATCCAGAGCACCAGCCCATGAGTTCACAGAGAAAATGCTCGTTCCCAAAATAAATCATGATACCACATGTTTACTAGGGATTTTTTTAAAAAAATAAATCAACTACTACAGCCAGTAGTAAAGCACGGAATCACAGAATATTCTAAGTTGAAAGGGACCCATAAGGATCATCGAGTCCAACTCCCAAGCAAATACCCACACAGTAATTGAGCCCACAACCCTGGAGCCATGGACATCATGCTCTGTCTATCTGAGCCAATCTCAGGGTTGTGTCATTTTTAAAAAATTATATAACCTAACTCTCTATCCCATTATCTAGACCATGTCACTGAATTCCTCATCCAGTCTTTTCTTAAGCACCTCCAGGGATGGCGACTCCACCACCTCCCTGGGCAGACCATTCCACTGAGAATTCACTCTCTCTGTGAAAAAGCTCTTCCTAACATCCAGTCTAAACCTCCCCTGGCGTAGCTTGAGGCCATGTCCTCTTGTTCTGCTGCTGGCAGCCTGAGAGAAGAGATTCGCACCCACCCGACTGCAACCTCCCTTCAGGTAGTTGTAAACAGCAATGAGGTCACCCCTGAGCCTCCTCTTCTCCAGGCTGAACAGCCCCAGCTCCTGTACTCACTCCCCATAGGGCTTGTTCTCCAGCCCCTTCACCATCCTCATCGCCCTTCTCTGGACCCTCACAAGCAGTTCAACATCCTTCTTAAACTGGGGAGCCCAGAACTGCACACAGTACTCAAGATGTGGCCTGACCAGTGCTGAAAAGCAGCCATGTTGTTTGGAAAAATTGTCAGCCATCTTGTTGGAAAATGTTTTTTCTAGCAGCAAGAAGATGAAAGACTAAAAGGAAGAAATACAAAGCCTTCTTTCTAGATGGATTCAAATAAGGATAAGGATCTGAAAAATATTAAAATAAATGTAATAGATTATGATATTAGGATTACTGTTTAGTATTAAATACCCTTTTTCCCCCTTGAATGTTAAATAGAGGCAAAAACAAGGTAAAAGTTGTGTAAACCAATTCAAAATGGCCTCCAAAGAACAGGGAATTGTGATGACTGTTATAGGCTGCGGGAATATCAAAATACATATGTACATATTTTACTGATACATGAGCAGAGCCCAGATATAACAAAGGCAAGACTGTTTTACTTGTCTGAAAGAGGCATGATGCATAAGACCTATAAAAGCACAGAATATGCTTGTGGCTGTGCATCACTTGCACAGACGTGACAAAGGAGCAGATGAACCCGTAATTCTCATTGTGGAAGTTTGGAAATCTATGTAGGAATTGGGGGGCAGATGTTAATATGAACAGGGAGCAAAATGGTAATGTAACTATGTACTATATATGCAGTATCCCTGTTCAGAAGATCTCTGCTTCACAGCCAAAAGATTGTCCAGTGTTCCTTCCCTCACCACCATCTCATGAGTCCTCATGGGTGGTGGGCAGGTGCATTTGGGGAGCAGGGTTCCAAAAATGCCTGCACTGTTGGAGAACGTGCCCCTCCTCTGAGGGCATGTCCTAGGAAGCACTTCCTAGATCCTGTTGATGTTTTTTGAGAATGGATAAGAGGACGCTCCCCCCGCCCCTGCACTCCTGACTTCAGGTGTGACCGTGACAGTGTAACAGTAGGAGATGTGTGACAATCCCGCCAGAGCAACCATAACACAGACGTGGTCTCAGCACCCCGGGACACCCAGATGAGAAGCCAGACTGGCAGGAAAGGACGGATTCAGTGGCTGGGGGGAAGGAGGCACGATGCTTGATGCTCTGAGCTGTGAGCAGGAGGAAGTGGGAGCACAGTTGGTATTGGATGAGTCGGGAGACAGGTTTGCCATTTCACGGCTGCAACATCATGTTTGTGTTCACAGTGCGAGTCTGTAAGATGCGTATCAGCATAGGTCCATGGACAGCATTTAAAAGTAGGATTATGCTTCTAGTCTGTACAATCTGTTTCCATGGCAATCCCCAGGTTGTCTCCTTGAATAGGTTTAACAATACGGGATTAACCTCATCTTTATTCAGCGTAAATCTGAAGAAAGAAGAGAAGAAAAAAGACATTACTGTGTAGCAAGTTGCATTAAGTTTCCACTTGAGGGAGAAAAGCAACAGATTATTGGTAGTTTTTTTAAAAAATACTCCCATTCATAGACCCAAAGGTAAAAGTTCAAGTGGTGGCTGGATTACAGAATTGCTGTATGTACGTCTGGGTCAGAAGTTCACTTCTGTCTGTAAATGTGCCAAAGCCAAGCAGCACTGGCTACACATTAGCACAGAAACAGGAGGCCCTGGGTGCCTTTACAAACACTGCTCTGAAAAGCTATGCAGAGACTGCCTTGATGGTAATAACGTGCTGTAAACAGTCATTCCTGATCCATGGATAATTACCTGCTCAGATTCAAGTAAAAATGGGGTATTTTAAAAGATTGCGTAGGCTTGACCCTGATTGTCAACACAAAATGACAAATACAAATAATGTATTAGGTTGTCATTAGATAAATTTGCCATGCAGGCAGACAAGGAGAACACAGCTGGGGGGAGAACAAACATAATTTTGAAAATCTTTCCAGATTGAGGGAAAAGTAGCATTTGAAGTTCAGAGTGAAAACCACGAGGTTCTCGCTTTTCCCAGCAGATGGAGCTTATGTGAAACAAACAGGTGGGGAAGCGATGTAATCACCTCACAAAGCTGGTTTTGGGGTGCTGGAGGAGCACATGGCGGGAAAGCCAGAAGGTTCTGGCCAAGGCAGGCTCAAGCAGAGGGAGGGCAGGCACTGTTCAGGCTATAGGCACAAGAAAAATGGGAATAATGTAATTAGAAATAATGTAATTAGAAAAATAATGTAATTAGAAAAAGCAAATTGATTTTGATCTTGAGAAATATGGGGGGACTTGTTACTTCCAGCTGATATGAGAAGGACTGAGGTTTTGCTGCAAAATCACCAATTCAATTTTTGTTGCAGAATACCAATCAACAGGTATTTAAGTAACCTGTTGTGCCTCCAAATGCAGCAATTTATTTTTACAAATGACTGGCTTTAAAACTATGTAGTTAAGGCTATTCTTTCCTTCCAGGATTTTTTGAGTCTGTAAGGTCTGCAAGTTCCTGCTTGCAATTAGAAACACGGAAAACCGACAATCTTATGTCATCAGCTGCCTCTCAGAGTTAGGTCTTTGCTAAGTAAACACGAGATGTTGTGTTACTGTCAATAAAAGCCCTTAATCTGCCACCTCTGCTTTACCCACCCATCAGGAAGCACATGTGACCAGGGAAGCCCTCCCTACATCTCGGATTTTGTAGACCTGTTCCTGCACCCCTTAGAGATCACCAAATTCCTGGTCATGTCAGGCAGTGTTACAGGAGTGATGGAAAAACAGGAGGTCCCTGCAAACCAGAGATACCTTTCGGTCTGTGTCCATTATAGAAAAAGCAGAAGGTCGGCACATGATTTTAGGAGAATTTTTACCTTTATATTCTAAAACAAGAAGAATGTTCCACTTCCAAGGGCCATTTTAAGGTCAACAGCATAACTTACTTTAGCCATTTGGCAAGGCTGAGGCTGCTGGTGATAAGCACTGGTTTGGAGGGGGGCAGATTACAGCCAGCACATGCCCACAGCTGTAGGACTTGGTAGCAGGAAAAATGCAGTTTAGTCCCTTTGTCCTCCAGGCATATTTGGGCTTTCTCTGCCTCTAAGGAGGTGAGCAAGAACTAAGCATTGCTGTTAAAAGAATAAATGAGAAAAATGTTGAAAATAGAGAGGTTGATTTGCTGGAGACTAATGCTTAGACCTCCTATGCAGAATTTAGCCCTCTTGAGTCTCTACTGTTGGTACATCTTTTTTCCTGGTTTTGCTGATGATCTTATCAGTCCTAGCTCATATTTTGCCCTGACAATCAGCCTGAATAACCCTACCAGAATGTGTCTTTCCAGCCTTTGAATTGCTCTCTCTTATTTACCTTTCAGCTTTAAACTTTCTACCTTACATAATCCAGACCAAGCCTGTAACACAGATCTCACACTTTTTTATCCTGTTCTCCTTGACCTGACTAACACTCCCATCTTCTGCGCCGCTGTACAATGACCTCCCCTTTCCAGCATGCAAGCCCACAGCCCCTCCTTTATTCAAGTCAAAGAGCTGCTTTTCTCAAGAGGCCTCCCCACAGAGATAATGAAAAGCAGATTAAGAGATTTTAAAAAGGAGTTGGTTCCTTTGGAATGGTCAGTGCGCTTTCCCTTTCTACAGCCATCCTCTATACTGTAAATTTTCCAAATCAGTGTTTGTCTGGATGTCTGTGCCTTGACCTCAGCAGGACCTAAGCTGTTGAGCCCCAATCTTATACATGCATATGCATGCCATGTCCCTTTGCTATCAGAGACGTTCACACAGAGTTGGTAAAGGAACAGCACAGTTATGTGCATGTATTTGTAAAATCAAATCCTAGGACTTGCCAGATAATATCATAAAAGTCTTGGAAAGTGCTAAAATTTAGCATTTTAATCTTTTGTTTTGTGACACGGAAAGAATGGCAACCTCCAAGGCAAGTGAAGTGGCAGCTCTGTTGACAACACTTTGTTTGAACTGATTTGTAGGTACTACATGAGAATCTTGAGGGGAAATACCTGTTAAAATGCGATGTGAAGCTACAGAAAAACTACAAAGCGCCATCAGCACAAGTACATCCCAGTGGTGCTTCGCCAGTATCCTGCCTTTTTCTTTCTTGAGCGTCTGAATTTCAGGCATCAGAAACAGAAGACGCTTTGTCTGGGCTTTCCCATATAATCAGCAACCTCTCTCCTGCCTGTCTTAGGCCTCTATTCACTTTATTACTATTATAGTATCCCCTAGAGACAGACTTGGAAGGCATTCCCCCCCAAACATCCTGTTACCTTCAAGCAATTAGGTATTTTCTCAGTAACATATCACATGTTTTAATCCTGGTTACATGCGTGGATAAAGTCTGGCTAGCAAGTCATATGCGTATACAACAAAATACAAAGTTTACTTCAGGGAGTTTCGCCATTGGATTTGATCAGTATCCAGGGGAAGCAAAGTCCCCCAAAGCAGGCATTCCCCTCTGAAAGCAACTTCAAGAGGGAATTTTGTGTACATTCTGAAGGCTTAGCTGGGGACTGGAAATACCTACCAGTCCATCCGCTGGATAGAGTGAGAAGAACTCCCTGGGACTAATCCCTGCAGCAGGTAAAAGTGAGTCATCCTGCCCCCTCCTCAGTCAGGGAGACAAGCCCCACGCTTTCCAATATGACATATATCAGTCATTTTCTTTCTTAATCACTAATCCAACAGCTGAACGAGGAAATACACCCAAGAGATATCAACAAAAAGCTGCTTCAGCCAGCAGTGCTTTCCTGCTGCGCCAAGGGAACAACCTCCTCCCCTTTCCGAGGCCTCTGCTCCCAAGGAACAGACATCTAACTCTCCCTGAGCGGGAAGCCTCTTTCAGCGTGCCAGCAGGGAATCAGGGCCCTGGGCGCCATCCCAGCACCTGTGCCTAGTTTTCTTACAGAGTGCAGCCAGCTGCTCTTCTAGGTCTGCAAATGTCCTGTATACTCCAGTTCTTTTCATTTTTGTGTATTGCTTTGGATAAACAATGCAAATGCACATATATTGCTTATACGTATTTGGATTTTTGCAAATACATCATTTTACATTTACCTTAACCCGGTTTGTTTACAGATCAAATCAGGGCACTGACAAATGGAGCTGTGCCATGGTTTAGGTAATCCTTAAACCAGGGTTGTGGACCAGTAGAGCCCAGAAGCCCTGCATAATTTTTGAGGGAATTTGAAGGTGAGAAGGATGTAACTGCAGACAACATTAGAAACTAGTGACATGGGATTTGGGAGAAAGAAGTGTTTTTGATGGCTGGTGTTTGTCAGCAAATTTTTCTGGCATTGCACATGGTAGCAGAGAGTATAGTTGACCCTGAAGTTCAGAAGCATTAGATAATTGTTTTGGCTCTGACTTTGTTCACAGCATGTTAGACAAGTCATTTCTATCTGTGACACCGAACTATCAACTGCAAATTTCCTGTGTGGAAATAATTATGCATGTTTTCCGAGTTGGCATCATGTTCTTATGTATCCAACAGTTCATGTGCCGAGAAGCAAGGTTAGAGTTAAGAGAAGGCTGTTGTCACTGCTAATAACTTGACTCTGAAAAGCCTTCTTATCATTCAAAAATCCTAGTATAAGTGGAGCCAGCGTGGGGTTAGAATCTCTACTCAACAGGAAGGGGATACATAGAGGTTTGAAAGATAATGAAGGTGGGAGGAAAGTGAATAGAAAATGATTATTTTCCCTGCTCATAATACCATATTAACCCAATCAGTTTGTCTGGGAACAAGGTTTGAAAAAGAACAGAAGGAAATATATTTTCATGCAAACTCATTCCCACAGGATGTTCTAAACCTCCAAAATATAAATTAAAACATTCAACAAGGTAACAGGTTTGGCTAGGTTAGGTAATAGGTGGTAGGTTGGACTTGATGATCTCTAAGGTCTTTTCCAACCTTACTGATTCTGTGATTCTGTGATTCTGTGAAAATAGAAAAATTCAAGTGAGCTAGGCTTAATGGAGTCTCTGGCCCATGGTCATCTAGATGTGATGTCCTGTTTCGAAGTTAGGAAATCCCCAAACTACTGATTTTCAGAAGCAGGAATGACACAAGCAGGTATTTTTCTATGCCCTGTTGCCAATACTAAGCATCCATTACTGTATTGCCTTTCTTGGTTTCCCTTGAGGAAAGGACATGCCTGAGCCTGCTTTGAATTTGTTCTGCACAAACAGAGGTGAGAATAAGAGACCATAAATGATTACCTATGGGCAGCTAATAAAGGACATAAGGTGTGAGTCCTGAACTGGACAGGGAGGTGTTTGAAGTGGACTGGAGGGTCACTACTGAGGTGTCTCAAGGCAATTGACTTCAGGTGTGCATGGCTTACCCTGTGCTGGGGGGAAGTGGCAGGTTTTCTTAGTCCTAGAAGAGCACTGCATTGTTTCTGCCATCCTTACAACTCCAGGTGTTGCTCTCACTAGCAGAAGAACAAAGAGGTTAATAGAGGTGGGGATTTTTTGTGTAGAAGTGTAATGAAAGCCAGGTCAGAAAGGGAAAGGATTTCAGTCCACTTGGTGACTTACACAGAACTTTTCAGCACAGAACTCTACCAAGAAAGGCAACTTGCATCTTCTCTCTCTTACTACAGTGTTTCCTCTTTGTCCTTTACAAAGTCCATCTGCCATAATCCACCTGGCAAGAAGTTACAGTCCATCTCCCACTAGTGGGTTATTAATTACCCATGAAAGCCATGACAAGACTGAGAAGTGTGTTAGTACAAGTGCCTTGTACTTGCTTTCCTTTATCTTCTTTCTTCAGTTTGCTCTGTTCTTCATCTGTGATCTTTCTTACACGTACATTCCATGTTTGCTTGATGCCCCCCCAAAACATCATGGTTGTTCCTTCTCCATTCTTGTGATACATGAGGAGTTGGGCTGTTTGAGGGTTTTCTGTTTGGCTTTGATGTAGTGGAAATGAAAGTAAAGAACCTGCCAAAGGATGAATTTAGAATGAAATATTCTAGAGATTAGTGGTGTTTGCACAGAGGTATGTGTGCAACCCCCAGTACACTGAAGGCTTAGAAACCTGGGAAAAAGCAAACCCTAAGACCTACCTTAAATGCATTGCTGAAGTTTGTAATTTATTTTTTCAATCTGGAGTTACTCGAAGAAATTTACAGTTGGGTTTTCTTATCCTGAAAGCTGATTTATTTGGGTGGAAAAATCTGCATTCTGCTTAGTGGTTTGCTCACGTCACATTTGTTGTTCCATTACCAAAACTATTAACAGCAAAATACATAAGCCAGCTGTGTGCTATCTGAAGTTAGCTCTCTAACAGCAACAGTTAACTACCAAAGAGTATTCCCAGAGCAGAGCTGACGTTAATTGAGAAGGATAGTGCTCTCAGATATGTCAAGACAAGATGCTATAGAAATTGATTTAACCACACCATGCCTTTTGTCTACGGAGCTGCATTTCTCTCCTTGCAGAGCATATAGACTGGGCACTATGGCTGCTACTCCACTGAGATTAATGGACATATATTAGGGATGAATCTCAAAGGTATTTCCTTTCTCTGACTACTCTGATTTTTATTTTGCCTGTGTAAGCGCATTTCAAACAACAAGAGGAACAAGTCAACATTGTCCAAATAAAAAATGACAGATTGGGCTGAAAGAAATTTTTAGGACAGGCTTTGATAATGTATGCTTCTTGAGTGATAGTAGATTTTGTATTAATCATTGTGTTCCCTTTCAGTTTAAAACTTTGAATTACACATCTAAATACATAATACAACATAAAAGACATTGTGCTCCAGTTCAAGTATTTTCCAGGTTCCTGGAGGTACTGATGTTTTCCTCAATTCACTGCAATAATGGTGTTCCTCAAAAGTCTCTAATTAGAATCCCAAGAGTCTTTATTATGGCAAACTCAGGTATCACAAGGAGAATGAATGAAATGAAAATAAACTGGAATTTAAATGAGGCAAAGTAAGATCAAGGATTATTTATTGTGAGCAAGTTCTGTTCCTACTAATACCTATGCAATCCATATATTCACATTATTTTGTGAAACAGCCTCATACAAAAATAATTTTGCTATACAGCATATCAGGATTATTAACCATTATTTTACTTATATGGGTAAAATAATACTGTAGCTTTTGTGCCCTTTATAATGGAGATATCAATATAACTAATTTCATCTCACTGTAATAAAGATGAAATGAATTCCAATCCTGCTCCTATATCCGGTACAACACATTTTTATTCAGCTGAGACATTTCATAAACCTGCTGAAGGTAAGAACTGCATACAGCGCTGAGGCAGGATGTGGAGGCAGGGAAAAGCTACTGCAGAAGAAATTTACAGATTTTGTCTCCAGAGCTTTCCTTGCAATGATGTACAGGACAGAAAGAATTCATTGACTAGCAGCCTTCAAGACCAGCTTGTAGAGCTGACAGTAAGAAAATGTTCTTTTGCATCCAAATTGAGTCCATTTGTTCCAATTTATTAGAACACTGAAAACAAAGAAACTTCCAGTGCCACATCCTGTTCTTTATTTAGGTTGGATGAAGGCTTCATTCGGCATTATGGAAACTAGAAGGACTACGCTGGGCTAAACCCAGGGCCTGTGAGTCCCTTTATCCAACCTCTGGCCATAGTCAGAAACGAGTGCTTAGGGAAAGAGTAAGAGAAATAGGGTGAGCACCGAGTGTTGCTGCTGTTTGCCTGCACTGCCTGCAGCAGAGCCTGCTGTATTTCATCACTGCTGATAAACACACACAGAAGGCAGTGTAGTGGTCTGAGCACAGAGCTGGGAGCTATGAATCCGCTGTTTCAGTCCTGCCTCTGTCACCAAGGTTACTTGTACATGGCTGTGTCCCAGCTCATGTGCATGTGCTGGTGGCACACCTGCCTTCAAGCCTCCGCACTGCGGAGGCTCACACGACCCGTGCTCACGTACTTGCATTCATGCTGTATGTAGTTGGCCAGGTCTGGTATTACAGAGAGATTTGTTCCCCTCTAATGAACTGCTTAACATCTGTGATTGTTTCCTGAAGAGCTGCACAGTATCCTAGCGCACTTCTTATTGTGCCCCTTTATCTCTCCCCCATTCCTTCTGGCTCCTCTGTTTTTCACGTGGTCATCATCGCTGGCCTTTGTGGTCCTTGTGCTTTGTCTTAAGCTTGTCATCCCTCCGTTCTTACACTCAGGAACAGCAGGCTTGGTATAAAAACTGCAAATATTTTCTCCAACTGTGTAGCCTGAGTCAAGGTCAGTCTGTGAGGTAGCAGTGACTCTTTCGGATTTCCCCATTGAAGCTGATTGTAAGAAGGTGACGCTGTTAGATTTCCAATAAAACCAGAAAGATAATGTTGAAATTGCCTCCTTAAAAATTCCCATTAAAAATTTTGTTTAAAAGCCATGTTTCACATTGCTTCAGGATTACCTGCAATTCCCAGCATGATGAGGTCACTCCTGAATAGGCCCTCAGAAGCTCAGTCCATCAGCTGCAGGCTCATTTCTGGTGAGCTCACAACTTTATTATTGCTCCGGAAACTCCACCACCTCCTCCTACACAACCATTATTGGTTCCCACCTCCATTGGTCTAACCATCCTTTCAGAAACACCATGTGGAGGACTGCAAGCTCCACACTCGGGGCACTACTCAGAGCATTAGGATTCAGGCAGGTAGATAGGGAGTCACCAGAATTCCCCTTTCCATTTTTAACCTTACAGTGCAGAGCATTTACCAGTTTGATGCATTACTTGGACCCCACAGCCATTGGGCGTGTGTCCTCATTTCTGCAAGGCGGTTCAAGCTGGCCGAATTGAAGGGCGGATTTGAGGAATTCCTCCCCAGATCCGTGCACCTCAGGTCGAGCAGAACCCTGGAGAGCTCCTCCTCCTCCCTGCAGCCTCCAGCTGCGCTTCTGTGCAGGGCAAGGGTGCGCAGGAACTGGAGGAAGCCACATGCAAATCAGGGCCGAGTGGTAAACAAATATGTCTGACCCAGGGGGATGCTGGTGGGAAGCACAGAACTAGTGAAAGGGAAGCGAGCAAATAGGCTGGAACATACCGGCCCTGGAATATTGGCACATCAATGGGGGCTGTGTATAGTAAATAAATAGAGGTACACATGCTTTAGCAATTTCCCCGGGGTAAACTGAGTAGGAGTGTGTTCAAAGAGTAGTGTTTGCTTTATAGCGTCCTGCGAGCATGGATTCATTATAAACATTCGGAAGTATATATATGGGGGGGCGGGGGGTGAACAATCAAGGATTTTAGACAACCTGAGTAATTGGCAGCGACCACCAAATCCCATCAGTCTGATCCTGGTGCCAAATTCCTTACTTCTCTGTATTCCAATTTCACAAGCAATTAAAATGGCTACTTAGCTACACCACTTGTCAAGTATTTTAAATAGGAAAAGTGATGGTAATTGTTAGGCATTACTCCCCCGGTAAAAACCACACCCCCGTGCTAAGCATGCACAACAATGTACCATTAACCTGCTTAACATGATGGCTTGAAAGAGTGGTATGTCTTCCTTTTACATTTCTACTACAAGTCCTTTGTTATGACTTGTTCATTAAAATTCTTCCTGCAATAAAGAGGATTCAGTGATTTTGCAAACCATTATCATCCCTAGAATGTTTCCATTTGAAAAGTTCAAGGCTTTTTAGCACAGACCATTGCATATGTGTCATATATCGCATTGCAGATGTCATCCAATAGTGGAAAATGTACTCTGAATGCAGTATCATCTTATCAGTATTCCACCACCATCAGCTTTCTCACTGCAAGCAGGCTACTGTTCATTACAATGAAACTGAAAATGGAATAACTGAAGGATTGATTTATATGACCTTCTCTCAGAAATGTTCTAATTCTGACATAATCTCTCTGACTGAAATCCTAAGCACTCCATGATTTTGATTCATTACCCTTAAAAGAAGGAGCTTGCATCTATAGATCAACAGAATACCTGGCATGAAAAGGAGTGGTGCAACAGCTCAGGGAGACTGCAAGAAAATGCAGATCGATCATGTGACTTTATTCCAAACATTGTCTCAGCCAGCAAATCCAAGAAAGGGGCTGAAAGCAAGCGGAAAAACATTATGCAGATGTTTTCACAAATCCACTCTGTCACTCGGAAATCTCTCTTGATAATATATATTTTATAGCAAAGATAAGAGCCTGTTAGTAACTTCAAGCATGAAACAGTCTGTTTACTAAAGGCTGCAGGAAATGTTTACATATTAAACCAGCTAATTTATGGCAAAGCAGGGCCAGAGCTTGATATACTCCACCAAAGGCTGCTTTACCAGGCAGCTCTGTTATCCTCCCGCACCAGCAGCACAACTACCCCATGTTATTCCATCCTAACATCCACTACCATGGGAGCCAGGAGAAGGGTTACAGTGCTTTGAGGGTACATTGGACCTGGCAGCTCGCAGGTGAAGGCTGGAGCAGCCCTAGTGTGCTGCTTACAATTGAGAGCTGATATCTTTAAAGCAAAGCAGCCAGATCTAAATCAAGTGGAATCTTATTGAATTGAACTGACGGGTGAATCAGGCTCATTTTGGATTGTTTTGGTGAGGCAAAGAGAGTGCTTAGAAAAAGAAGCCGATAGAAACACAACAAACTCGTTGATAAACATACATTAAAAGCCTAATACACACAGTTTTAATACCTTGTATAACTGAAATCAACAGGTTATTTAATTTTAAGCAGGTTAACAAACAGAAATCTGCCATCTATCCATGTCTTTTTTCTGCTCTTAGCGTTGGGTGAAATGAATGCTTGCCTCCTTCCCACCCACACACTCAACTCACAGTTCCCACTTAGCCATTTCCCAGTCCTATTTTGGACAAATCTTTATCTTATCATGCTTCTTCTGCAAATCCTTCTTCTCTAGAGCACTTAACATCCTCTTCTGTCATAAAATCCACCTTTGACAAGTGGTACCTAATCAATCTTACTTTATCCTAGCCAGAAAACTGAAGGGGTTATGTATTTTAGAAAAAAACCTCATTATTCACTGAGTTTTTTGGCTGGCATGAACTGTTTAATTCTGGAAGAAAGTAGTCTCTTCTATGCAGGAGAATTTTCTGCTTCACTGTTATGCACAATATGTATTATTCTCACCTGTGAATGGGTCTGTTCCTTGTTACTCCCAAAGATCAAACATTACACAATTCCTCCAGAATGGAGCTACAGTCTGAGCTACAGCTACTGCAGCCACTGTAAAAGCACTACAGTCTCGGAAAGATTATTGCTTCCTTCCTGAATACCTTAAAGGGAATATACCAGGAGCTAAATTTGTGCTTAGGGATAGCAGGAAGTGCTTGATTCTTTTTATGTGTTTGTAGAAAGGGAGAAAAAAGGGAAAAAAATGAAAAAGGAGGAGATAAAAAGGAGAAGAGAAAAAGATAAAAAGAAAAAAAGTGACACTTGGGTGGAATCATATCTAGGGCATCTATTCCTTCAACTATATGGACACAGTTTTCAAGAGTATTAAAATAAAGTATTTTATCAAAACGTGTTCTAGAAGGACAAAGGCTTGTAAGCAGTAGACAAAAGGGGGAGAAAGTGAATATTATTTCTGTAATCAATTAGTGGTATATGGTGCATATCAACAATACAGACAGTATTTGATTCTTTGGACTAGAATATTTAACATAAAGCCCAGTTCTGCAAACCTGCCCTGGCTTACTTCATTTTTCAGCATGAGCTGTTTATTGAATTCTCAAATGAATGTATTTATTGTCAGGAAAATCAAAACAGCCGAGGAAGTAATATAGTCTTAGATTTCCCAATAGTGAATTAATTAGCCTGGTATCTCAAGCACCAGACAACACTTGCTTCCCAATGTAATGACAGATGATCATAAAAGCTTAACAGTGTTTTGCCAGTGCTGGTAAAGCTGATAGGGATGGGAGTGAAGGGCAGCTTGGCATCTTCTTCGACCAATGGCAAACTTCAGTATGAGAGATTAAAAGCTAGACTTTATTAGGATGATTATCATTACCCTCAACAGCAACTATAAAAAGCTCCAAGTCAAATGGTTCTGACTCACTTGTTGAAGGGTATTGCCATCTGTGGAGGAAATTCTGGGTATGGGCTGTCACTGGTGGCTAATCCCCCTGGAACAGGTGCACAGCTGTTTGCCAGTCCCACATCACTGCAGGGCTGGGAGCCAGGGGATCCAGCTCAGAAAAGAGATGCCCATTGGAAAGGAGGTAGAACAAAAGAAAAAAGGGCACTGCCTGTCTTGGCATCTCTCCTGAGTGGCTTCCACTTCTAAAGTTTCAGTTCTTGGAAGGATTTGGAAGCCCTTCTCCTCTCAGTGTGCATCAGCAATAATACCCTACTTGTCCTTCCCCAATAGCAAGTTCTCCTGGGCCATGGCAGCAACTTGGGCATAACACTTTTGCAGACAGTATCTTTGTAATTGTGAATTCAACAGATTCCCTATAATATTTTAAAATATAGTATCCCTAGAATGCATAAGTTGCAGATCAGTCTCACCTGACTAAGGTAAAAAAACATTTATTGAGTCCGTTCAGGACAGAAGGCAGAAATACTGTAAAATTGACTTTCAAATGTATGAACAAGGAATACAGACTCAAAATCTCAATTCTGGCAGATACTGAACCCGGTGTCATTTGATCTGCAGTAGCACTTTGGTGTCAGCTGAAGCAGAAGGAAACCTTTCTCAAGAAGTTTGTTCAGCTAACTCAAAGTGGTGGCTTCTGAGTAAGAGAAAAACATTTTCTTACATTATAAGTAATATAAATAATATAATGTAATGTCCTTTCACTGTTTCAGATACACCTGCTAAAAATTACATGTTACAGAGTTGGAAAGGACTCTGTCGTCAGACCTGCACTAGATAGGTGAACAGACTTCTTGAAGGGATCTTTTTTCCCAATCTGAAATACAACATACTTTTCAGTATGTAATATTTATGCCCAATTAAAGTAATTCCACTGTTGGAGAGTCTATAATAGTTTGATTATGATTACAATTTATTGTAAACTAACTGTATTCATTATTCACCTGAGCTGTAAAAAATGTTAATATTAGTAATTATTAAGCGTGAAAACAATGCAAAAAAAAAAAAGCTAAAGAAAAGAAAGAGAGAAATGAAGCTGATTAAATGTCTGGCTCCCATTGATTGCCAATAGCTGCTAGTGTTAAATTAAGAGGTTATTTTATTGTTCTCTGCAGCCAAGCTCAGCTATACACCATTCAATAACCAATAATTTATGTCTTTGAGTTAATAATAATCACAATGAAAGTATTCCCCACTTTCTGGCACACCGTGTTTATTTTAGGATATTAACACAGCAATCCAAATACAACATGTAAGACTCCCTCAGGGCTTTCTGTCTCACATCCCAGACCTTCTGTTTCTTTATAAGCTTTAACAGCCACAGTTAGAAGAGATATAAATAGTTCAAAACACAAGAGAATCTCTTTTCCTTCACAGAATCTTTATTTACAAGCTCCAAAGACCTAAGCAGGTCAAACAGTCCCTTGCTGGCAGGTTAATAAGACCCACCTGCCAAATAAACCCACCGGTGAACTCCACAGGGCCTACATAAATCCAAAACACTTGGACAAGAGAAGATTTTCTCCCTAGGAATCATACTGAGATGGGATGCTTATAGTTCAAAAGAGGCTCATCTTTCCAACGCCTGGAGTGCTTTTCTACCTGGCATATACTCATCCGTGTGGAAAAGGTTTGCTGAAACCGTGTATCTTGCCTTTAAAAGACATAATTATTTAACATTTATGTTTCAATCTTGCTTACAGGCCACTGACATGCTGAGGGCTCTGGTGCTGATGCCATACAAACACGTAAGGTTTTTCAAAGGCAAGTATAGTCGGGTCAGAAATGAAACCTTGAAAATTATTCAAGACTTAACATACAATTAATTTGCTTACAATGCCATGAAAAGGAAATGAAAGAATATGGTAACTAGTTATTTAAACCAACCTAGAAATTCATGCTGAGAAGCCACAGTACATTTTTACGTGAATATTGATCGTTATCAAAATGGAATTCTGTTCTGAGATCTGAGCTGTTCAAACACTACTCTTGGGTAAATGTTTCCCACTGAATCAATGGCTCCTTTGTATTCTTTCCTAAATCAGTTGCACCCAGCAACTATCCCTGTGTGGGTATATCCATAGACTTCTGAAGAGGCCCAGTCACCATGTTTATATTGCATTGTAAAAAGCATCACCAAAGCATCCTCCAGATTTCTATTTGCTGTTCATACAGTCAGCAGAGTGGTACATTTTGAGGGCATGCCTCATAATTTATGGCACTTTCAGGGTGGCCCCAGGCAGATGAAGGCAGAAGGTGGATTGTAGCTGGGCAGCAGAAGCTCTCTGGCCCAAAACACTGAAGAAGGAACTTGTCAAGGGAGTTGGTTTACTTTTCACATCAGGCTGAGAACTGCAGCAGTGCCTGAGCTGATTCATGAACAGATACATGCCCCAGCCCCAGAGGAGGCAGTAGCAATTGGGAAGGGCAATGTAGGGCTGGACAGCCACAGACACAGTGTGTGTAGTGGTCACAGGTCCCATTTTAATGAACCTGTGAAAGTCTGATGAAGTTCTTTAAATGCATTGTGAGAGATATATCTATACCAGGCCTACAGGCTGCCTGCCTGTAAAATCTGTGTGGACAGGTTACAGGCGAATCAGGGAGCACAAATAAAGGCTTGCAGCAATTCCTTCTTGCAGGTCTGAAGTGGGATAGGCCAGAGACCCCTCTGGCACTGGGATTACAGCTGGTTTAGGACATACAGGATTGGGGTTGCAAACAGACAACTCAGCATGTATTGATAAGTATAGAGTGACTCCAAATAGAAGTCAAATGTAAGAGTTTTACAGGTGTAGATGAAGTAAGGAACACACAGAATGTGCATTTAGGATGGAATGCCATGGCAAAGGATTTAGCTGCGCTTTAAAGGATACCTGTGTGGGATCACCACGGAGAACACTCAGTTTTGGGCTCCTGGTATTGCAGCTCCTGGTGAACTGCATGCTATCAGTGGTGTACTTTAGTAAGAGGCAAAATCTAGGCCCTATAAAGTACTTCTGGAGTGAGATGGAAGTTGTGGCTTTGAATCACAGTTAGACTCCTAAATTCTGAGTGCCGTTTAAATGCCTATCACCTCCTTTGGGCCAGTGCAAACAGTTTATTCCTGCTTGGAAGAGCCAGCACAGATCCAGAAGATGCACATAACATCAGCCCTTGAGCAAATACCGCATGCCCAGTTGCTGTAGCTATTGCAAAAGGAGGGTGGCTTGTGCCCCTGGGAGTGATGCTATTATGAGCACAGTGGTACCACAGCCATGCCCAGCTTCAGCGTGAGACAAGGCAGAGAGTGGCTGAATCTTCATGTAGGCTGTGCCCCACACACTGGCCAAGCCCAACACCCCTTCTCTGCTGAGGACATTCTTCATGTGAATCACAGTTTAGATCAGGTGCTGTAAAGGCAGCTGAGACACCCCAACGTTCTCCTATATGTAAACTGGATGCAGATTTGGGGCTGGAGCCAGGAGTGCCACAGTGGGATGAGCCCCGTGTGTAGGGTTGAGCTGCTGACAGTTTGAGTCCCGCAGGCAGCCCAGCAGCCCTTTCTTGTCCCTGCTAGGGCTGGTTCAGCAGGCAGGAGTGTCTCACACAGCCCTGCTCTGACTGGCAGAGCGCTGCCTCATTAACGATAACTGAAGCGAGCACACAGAGCTTACAGGAGTGAGTGTGTCAGGCTCGACAAGAGGGTAAGAACACTGTAAAATGTGCAAGAAACACATCCTACTCCTTTCGGTTTTCACAGCAGATACAGCATAGGTGATTGTTTAGCAGTTGGGCCTGCATTTGCAGACTTGCTCCTGTGCCTCAAATCCAGTTGTTTCAGTCCTCATTTTATCAAGTACATGTGCGCGTACTCTACACCGATGTAAAACTGGTGCTAGGCATCTTATATGAAGTGTCCAAACTCATTCTCAAAATTAGAGGATATTTCTGAAAATGCCTGTCAGTGAGCATTTTTCTCAAGGCACGTGTACTGAGTAAAAGGGATGTGATCACAGCTACAATTTCTCAGTACAGGAAATTGCCAGCCACCAATATAATTAGAACCAGTTCATATGATCAAATTAATCATTCAAAAAATAGCAATTACTGTTAACAGAATAATGGCATGCCTTAAAAAAGAATGAAATTAACCTTTAGGACTGACATGGTTACCCTCACCAATCTGTACTGAGGCAGCAAAGATTAATATATGTGTAAAATAAAACACTGCATTAGCATCTGCTGAAAACAGTAGTAGCATTATCTGTCTGGCCTATTCAACCCTTAACAAACTTTATTCTTTGGCCCTGGCATAGAGTGGAAATATCAATAGTCACTTATCTGCCAAAATGAAGAAAAAACACTTCAAGACTTCCACTGCTATATAACTTACCACATTGTGGTTGTTGCTGACCAATAACTACATGAAGATTAAACATAAGTTAGCAATTTGAAATGCAGAAGAATTTAACATTGAAACCTATATTAGGGCTCATCAAAAGCTGTGACTTACAGAGCTAAGCTTTAGCCTTAACATGCTAAAACCTAGAAATACACATTAAATATATAGAAAAAACTATAGTTTTTCTCTTTAGCGCAAAACATTAATTCTGATCATGAATGTATTTTGATATTTATACTCCTAAATGAGATTAAATTAATGTTTATAAACAGTAACATGCTATGCTATCAAGAGATTGAAGAGTTAATGTGTTTTGAATCCTCAAGCTGTGTGTTTCTACATAGATTAGATTTATTTTATTCTGAATGTCAGCAATGTTTAAATTAAGTCATGGTGATGTTGAAGATAATTAGAGACACATAACTTCTACACATAAATTTATTAGTGCACTGAAGTTCCTTATACCAGGCTGAAGCACGTTTACTGCTCAGAACTGATATACAGCTGGTTTTTATCATCCCAACACTGGAAAACAGCAGGGACATGCCCCTCAGTTTTCCTTTCTCCTGGCCTCTGCCTTGCCCTGAAGATGTATCCCACTCCCTCATGTCTTCAGCTTTCCTCTTCCTTTTGCTTCCTCAATTACACTTCCCTTCCTTCTGCTCAGTACAAACGGTGCAAACATGAACAGGTATTTCTGACAAAAGTGACATTTAATCCATTTTTTTTACTATCTGAAAACATACCTGGTAAAACAGCCTGTGTGTATCTCGTAGTAGAAGGTGGTTCACATTTAACTATGTATTTTCATCAGGTTATCATTATCTTTTTCTAATTGCTATTTAAGCTAGAAGCTGTAGTTGCGCTTTCAAGGCCTCTAATTTGGACAGAAACTGATGCTGTTTGAAACTTTCCAAGTAGATTATTTTTCCCAAAGAATCAACATTCAATCAAAAAATGCTGACTTTTTATACAAGATGACACAAAACATACAAAAAGTCTGAAAACTGTGTTACCTTCTCATTTTCAAGTTAATTTAAAAGTAAAAGTGATTCCAATGCACAATGCCAAATTTTTTGAATAACCATTTCCGTTGGGTTTTCATTCAAATTAATTAGCAGATGTATGTGTCAGTTCCCAAGAACACGTTTACTACTATAATTTGGAGATGAATATGCTACACTTGATATAAAATGTTTTGAAACACTGATTTAAGTTTTATACTTCATTCTTCCTGAGTTCTACCCCAGCAGCTTGCTGTCTCCAGATTCAACAGCATTCAATATGCTGCATGGTCAAAGACATTAACACATTCATGCTGATAAAGATTTGCCTTGACAGTCGAGAGGACACATGGACCGACATGCTGGAAGATCAGTGGCTGCTACACCTGTAGGACAATGAACACCGTGGATGTGGTGTGTTGCTGTACTGACTAATGTGGGACTATCTGGTGAAGGCACGGACTGCACTCAATGAAGTCACTGTTACTCATGTAACTTCATTTTAACTCCACTTTGAATTATCCTAACATTGCCACCAGGATAATCTGCATGCGAGAAAATACGTATTAAATATATTGTCATGGAACAAAAATGAAAAGAGACAAGAGGAAGGAGTTCAGAAAGCAATCAATCCTTAGCATCCAAACAGGAAAGAAATGTAAACACAAAGCTCCTGCCACAAAGATACTCATGGGCTGCAGTGTCATTGCTACAGTCCAAGCCTGAGCACAGGGACTGCTGGGCCCCATGGCTTCGAATGGCAACAAGTACCCCAAAATGTGTCCCAGCCCCGTGTTTACAGGGCTGACCAAACTCTCAGAGGAGGGAGCTCTGCACTGTTGCACAGATTAGTTCCACGCACGTACCACTTGATTCTGAGCTCTGCCTACAGTGGAACTGCAGCAATTGCAATGTAGGGCCTTGGCTTTGCCAGCACTGACTGTCCCTGTGGTGGCAACAAAAATCTTCCTTCAGCTTCAGAATTTCAGCATATCCTCCCGTATGCCTAAAGCCAGGGGCCCTGACTTACACTATCACCTATCATTGAATAGGTGATCTTGCAAAGGGTTTAAATTGCAAAGTGTCTTTTGGCCTAGAACCTATTGGTAATCTCCAAAATATTTAAACATTTCTAGGACAATATGCAACTGCTACATTTATTTTAAATCCTTTAGGCTGAACAGAGGGATATTGATCATGATACTGTTTAACACAATATATTCATGTGAGGTGAAAGTAAGGAGCAATAAAATTTTAGATATCAAATGAAGCAGGAGTCATTAATAAATGAGTGCTTTTGTCTGCTCTAGTTGTACATCTTTGATATTTCTTGGATAGGTCGTTGAACCCAAAACTGTTAAAAAATATTGGCTAATTCAAAATCACAGGGAAATATAATGAAAGAGAATAAAATCTTGAAGAGGTTCAGCCTGGGAATTTGCAAGTACATACTAGAAACTACTCAGTTCCTTCAACTCTTTCAAAGCCATCTCTCATCGTGCCTGGGATTTGTCAGCAAAAGCGTTCTGCAGTGCATGTGCATTTACATTTTCAGAAGTGTAATGTAACTATGCTCCCTTGCAAAGGACCAGCCTCTTTGTGCACTGCAGTGGAAAAAATGACATATTTTTATTATCACAATAAGAGCTTGAGAAAACAGCCAACTGTTCTGGAAATTAAAAAAATCTGTAAGTACAGTTTCCATTTAAAAGGGTCAAGGCATTGGAGAAGTTTGCACCAGTGTCTATCTATGATATAAACTGGTAGTATTCCAGTTAAAGATGTTAACTCCCAGAATAAGCTTTCCTGGAAATTTACATGGTGGGTCTGTTGCGAGGTAATTAAATGGTTGCAAATCTTAATCACATAGACAAGGCCAGTGACCTATAGGAGTTGTAAGGGCTAAGGAAGATTTGTTGTCACCTTGAACATGATTAAAAAATCCTTCCAGTTACACCTTAAAGGGCTCACACTGGAGGCAGACATAGGAACTGCATAATCTGGAGGATATTATGCGTTAGTACATAACATGCATAAGTACAAAATAAAAATCTGTTTCTCTTTTACGAGTCACACGTAAAGATGAGTTTATATAACTGGGCCTGAACACAGAGTTTATTCCCCAAAGAACATAAATAAAGTATTTGTATTATGCCAATGATTGATAACTGACCTCATTTCTTGTGCAACTTAGGGTTTTGGGGGTGGGGAGGGAACAGCAAACACCCCCGCAAACACGTACATTTGTACTTTTAATATGTTGGCACTATGGTTCAACTAAGGAAGAAAAGCAAACCCATGTATTTTGTTACGTAAACAACAGGATTCACATATTTGTACTTCTGTTTATTTGTATTGCTAATAGTGTCTCTATTTTAAATTATAGAACAGTTCTAATTTTTCTGTAAATGCATTTAACTGAATTTTGGAAAGGGAGATGAATAAAACTGTCATGTCTCAGTATAAATTAGCAATTGTAAAATGTGATGGCACTTGCTCTTTTTACTGGTGTAGACACTGCCTTTGGGAAGCTAAACCTTGTTTGTCTAACATCTTAAAGATAATGTTTTGGTTTTTTACAGAAAGTTTCTAAAACAAGTTAAGGTAACTGTATCACTACAGACAGATTTCCTTCAGACACCTCGAGAATAATGTTTTAATCAGTTGATGATTAAGATTTCCATTACTAAGCAATTAGCACTAAACTCACGCTGCTCAAGTGTTAACTAGGAAAAGTCCACCAGCATTAAACACACATCGTCAAACTGTGACATATAAAAGTAAATTAAGGACTACATTAAAAAAAAAAAGGAAAAAGTAGTCTGAGCTTTTCCATAACAGATGGCCCAGTTTCACCATTCTCCATGAAACGCCGGTGTGTTCCTCCCCTCAATTATCGTGTTTGCCTTAACAGGGGTTGCTACAGGCCCGTAGCTACCAGGTGACTGCAGCATCCACAGCGCCCAGCAACTCTGATCCCTGACTCGGACAGAAAACACAAGTTCTCGGTGCTCCATAAAACCTTTATTAAACCACTGAAAGCTTGAAGATGTTGGCCATTACCTGCTTTACATTATCTGGTGCAATGGTTCGTGAGAATATTTGTTCCTATGCTAATATGACAGCTATTGAACGATTTGACCTAGAGGGGGAAAAAAAATTAAAAAGCTGTGCTTTCCATTGGCAAATTGCAAGCACATGTACTTATTTTGATGCAAGCTTAAAAAAAAATAATAAATAAAGTAATCCGGGCCATACTTCCAGAAGAGACAGTAACTCGCAGCCAGGCGCACTCGGGCTCTTACAACCATCCGCCAGCCTCCAAATTGTGCGCAGTTGTACGCAAAGTCAAAACATTTGGCTTAAATCAGGGTTTTCGGGGAGCGCACGTGTCCGGGGGCTGAGGCCAGCAGCGCGGAGGGCACTTTCACCCGGCCGGCACATCCCAGCGGGAGAGGAACACGGAACAGCGGCAGAAAGATATTTAAAAATAAGCATTTTTCCAGAGGGGTGGGCGGGCCCTCGGCCACCGGCGGGGCGGCGAGCCGGGCTTTCCCCCCTCCCTCCCCCGTGAGCGGTGTTCCCGCTGTTCCCGCTGTTCCCGGGGCCGCTCCCCGGGGCCGTTCCCGGCGGGCGCCG